>LR990881.1:0-518667 GCA_905163395.2 Endotricha flammealis | reverse complement strand
AACAACCCTCGGTAGAATGGCCACTTTGGGGGCTGTCTGAAATAAGTAGGATTTATTTCTATTTCAAAGAAATATCTTTTTTTTTTTTAGCCATGTACATAGAATGACATTTAGCTCGTCAAATACAAAGCGTGTAGCAAATATGATAATTAATCTTAACAAAATTTATAAGATAGATTATTATTGAAGATTTCAAGAAATTGTACCATGGGGGGGAGACCTGATGTCCTGAAATACAGGTTTTACTTAGTTTTGGCATCAGTCTCTCACAAATCAACAAATGCACTTAAAATGTATTTCTTTAGTTTTAGCTGAACTGTTTTTACAGGATAGGTATAGTATAGTTTAGCGCTGTCGGTACCTTCTCCCCAGGTAACAGAAGCTCATGCCACTATAATAATACCTATAAAAAAATTAAAATTTGAATGACAAAAAAGGCCGTAACCATCGAAATAATATTACTACGTAGTAATATTATTTCGATGGCCGTAACTGGGTTTCTTTCGCCATTTCTCTCCCCCAGTGGTCATTTTGCTTTGTTTCCGAAATGGTGGTAGTTTATGGAGTAGCTTATTTATTTTTATATTTAACACAGAAGGACAATATGTTGTAAATGACGTGTCTGTGCCCGCGAGGGCCTACTGAATAAAATATTTTTGATTTGATTTGAACTACATCGTGTTTTGGTATCAAAGAAATAATGACAGGGGGATATTTCGGTGTGTTGTTGATTGCGTACGCCCACACTGGTTTTGGAACGATTGTATCACCGCTCTACTATGCAAAATATGTATTGTATAGTAATGGTTAAATTATGTTTTTACGAGATAAAAATCTCCATTTTGTATATTTGCAAACAATAACTTATATCCGATTGTAGGTTTCTGCGATCAGCGGTTATGGCTATGTGTTGATCCATCACTCAACCGCGCCGCCGCCTTCTCTGAAGAAATTTTGCTATCGCCTTTCTTCGGGGCGTCTTGACTCAGAGACTGTATACTGAATCGTGACAACATGAATACACTGCTTTGAATGATAATATCTACTACATTAATACGTTGCTGTATTTTACTTACACTGAATAAATTGCAAAGAGTAAGAATGCAAAAGGGTAATTCTTTGAGGATGCGCACATTAGCCTAATAAAAGAGATTGATAAATTTTGTTCGAAGAACGGTTCTTTAGAGTGTTAGTCGCGTTGTTTGGTATGAGTTATATACATTTTTTTGAACCGGATCCAGATAAGTCTTTTAGTATTAAAGATATGAGCCATTCTTTTTTTATGCAAACGGTAATGAGTAATTTACACAAATGGTAAAGAGGTTCACAAACGGTAAAGAGAAGAATTTGAAATGGTGAGTAGATAACAGAGAAAAATAAAAGAAATAATTAAAAATCAACGTTTATTAACTTCACACTTTCGCACTTAGCTGTCAATCAACAACAACTCGACATAATAACACAATTTAAAAGTTTCTAACATGTTAAGACTATAATTATTTTCTTTACCAAACTGACCCAATGTTAGTTTCTTAAACATTTAAATATAAAAAATATATACTTAGTTATTAATTTCTTTCATAAACACTGGTGCTAATTCTGTTGTACATTTAACTAGACTAAACTAATTTTGACAGGACTAGAAGTGTTGCTATCCTTGTCACTAATTATAAACCAAAGAAGGACAACAACACCTTTGTGTCCTGTCAAAATTAGTTTAGTCTAGTTAAATGTACAACAGAATTAGCACCATTATAACAATCATAGTTTGAACTTTATAAAACACTGCATGTGATTTCACAAACAACAAAAAACAAATGCTTTAAATAATCGATCCTTGAGGGACACCGGCATTAAAAGCCTTTCGTTTAGACGAGCAGCCATCAATGACCACCCGAATAGATCAATCCCCCAAAAAGTCAGAAATCCACGCACAGAAATTAGAGGTCAGGCCGTAAAAAGGACGCTAATAAGACTACCGTGCCATACCGTCAAATGCTTTGGAAATATCGAGGGAAACCGCATGCTTCCAACCGCGGGCTTCTCCGAATTCCTCAATAGCCTCATTCCAGACGTGGGTGGCGTACACTAGAAGATCCCCAGTGGACCGATTCTGGCGAAAGCCATATTGTCGGTCACTGAGGAGGTCATTCGATTCTAGGTACGCTAGGAGCCTGCGGTTCAAAAACACGTTCCATATTCTTACAGAGTATGGACGTGATCGAAATGGGCCTGTAGTTGGGAGGGTCGGCACGGCTGCCCTTTTTGGGCACGTTAGCAAGCTTCCAAGAACTCGGTTCTTTCCCAGACTTTAGACAGAGCCTAAAGAGGCGGGTCAATACAGGTGTCAACTCGGGTGCACATGTCCTCTGTACAATAGCGGATACCGTCTCGATCACTGGCCTTGTTCACGTCAAGATTGCGCAGCGTTTTGCGAACCTCAGCCTGGCGCAACCGGATTTCCGGCATTACCACCGTGCTGCCAGGTAAACTGGAGGTATCGCGCTATCAGCATCAAGACGTGAAGACTCCGCGAACAGAGACGCCAACAGGTTTGCTTTCTCTTCAGCGGTGTGAGTAAGTGATCGGTCAGGTTTCTGCAGTGGAGAGGGGGGCGGCAGAAGTTCGATTCGACCGCCTTGGCTAGATTCCAAAGCGCTTTACTTCCCGCTGGGAAAGAAGCCAATTTGTTCCCTATTCGGCCAATATGATCAAATCGAGCCTTCTGTAAAACCATCTTGCAGGACTTGGCAGCCTTGTTAAAGGCCTTCTTCTTTTCGCGAACATCAGACGCCTTGTGCTGTCGAGCTGCAACCCAGTCCAGGTATGCCTGATGCTTATGCGCCTCGGCACGGCTGCACTCAGGCCCAAACCATGGGCGAGCTTTACCAGTAGATGGCACGTTAGAGAAGGAAATGAAGTATTCCATCCCTTGACGAAGCACATCAGTAACGGCATCTTCACAGACGCTGGGGTCACTAGAAGAGAAGCAGACAGACTGCCAAGGGAAAGATGCATAGAAAGACCGCATCTCATCCCAGTCTGCTGACCTGTATCGCCATAACCGCCGCCTGGGAACGGGCGGGTAATAGGCTGATACCGATTTCACCAGACGGTGATCAGAGCGCCCCAATGGCGAAGAAATTGTCACCGAGTACCTGTCTGGATCTGTTGTCAGCAAGAGGTCCACGCAATAGGCTGTATAGGAGTCCCCTACTACCTGCGGTCGGCCAGCGGTGAACCGTGCCTCGGATCCCGCTACCCTCCGCGACTAGTCACCCGATGCCGTACTCGTTGCACTTCATATTCGGAATGGTAAAAACTGGTAATTAGAAAAATGGTAATTAGAAATTCATAGTTTTATTCATTTTGAACAATTTTCATGTCATTTACCATTTTGAAACAGGTAAATACTTAAAATAAGCCCTTTTATGAAGATCATAAGACCTTAAATGATTAAATATCACACGTCTACTTACCATTAAATACAAAAACTGTATGGAGAACTTTGACGAAACAAAAACCGTTCGGAGCACTAAATACCGATATTTCCGTAGAAAAAATACTCGCTCGCTACGTGTCCTCCGTGCAACGGACGAGCGACAACTGAACTGTCCCGCACAGCACAGTAAAGGCGAACGCACAAGGCCAACTAGGAGCAAAGATATTAAGGCGACAATACTCTCGAACGGTAATGAGGGTGTAGCGCCGGAACATTTGTTGATTCACTTTTTTAACATTGTAAAATAGTCTTTTAAGTATTTATATTGTATTATAAACTAATAACAACATTCTATTTATGGAATTTATTGCTTATATTACGTTCTTCTTAGTACAAGTCGAGAAATAAAATATTTTGTGTTAAAATCTGGGGAGAGGGACACGAATGGTAATGTGAATTTCGACACAAGATTGAATTCATATCAGATTGTTTTGAATTTAACATTAATCTGATAACTGCTCCTGTTAGAACAGATACTGGTCCATCTCCATACTGGCCAAAAGTTAAAAAAATATGTAATGTAATAAGTTCTTTTTAACTGGAACAGCGATTTGCACATTTTCAAAGAAATACCCAAAAGACATAATTAAAAAAAGAACTCAAATTATCAATATTTATCAACTAGACAACTAAAACAGAGCTTCTTTTAATTATATCTAAGAGTATACTCGATTAAATTCACCTAAAACATGAAATAAATTGTTGCGTTATTCATAAATAAACGATTTGTAAATAAAACGATTCCTTTTTATTAAATTTCAATAAACGTCAAACAAGCCTGTATAACCATTGTGCCCTTGCCGCCCTATTGGGGGGAAAACATTTAATGCTGTCAATTAAACGTCAAAGTTGACATTTTCCCGCCATTTTGCGGTTCATTTGACAGCTAGTATGTAGAACCAATATGTTTTTGGCGCCCTGCAGGATGGTTCTTTTTGTTTTGTTTTTATTTTATTATGTTATCTTTAGATTTTAATATTATCTTATTTATATCTGTTATTCTGTGTGTCTTTGAACAAATAAATGACTTATCGGCCTTGTGGTGGTAAGCTCTCCGGAGCTCCACTTGGGAGGGTTGGCAACGCGTGAGTGATATATACCCACGGTATTGCAAGCTTCTATAGGCTGCGGTGATGCTTACCATCAGGCGGGCCTGGCATAAAAAAATATCTATCTAACCAGGGATTAATATGTTAATATCCTGGTTTCTTAACTACTGCGCTTTCATGAAATATTTATTATACTACAAAAAAACTTATTTTTGGCAACGTTAGAATACCGAATAATATTAAATATCTTATTTCTCAAACCATATAGGTTCTTTGCCAAAACGAATAAAAACGTCCGCTTAAAAACACCACACTCAGGCTATTACTACATATAGATCCTTGCCAAGTCTAGAAAAATATTTTTTTTTTGTGTCAATGCGGAGAAGTCAGGTTTATAATCCACTAGCGCTCAGCCCCAGCTTTGCACGAGGTTTAACTAAGGATCTCTATTTTAAAAATAAATATATATAGCCTATGTTACCCGGGGTTTTTTTTATTTATTTATTTATTTCGTTTTGTGCGGCTTAAGTAGCACTGCGACCAGCTAGGCTACTCTTGACACCAATACGCAGCGATCGGTATTGACAATTTGTCATTTCGTACTCTGCAGTTGCTATACTAGCGCCAATTGATATGAAATTGCGTGGTCATTATATGAACTAAATGGCATCTAGCTAGACAACATCGACGTACAATATCGGTACCCTCGACACTATTTTGACAGCTAATTATTGGTTTGACATTGGCCAATAGCGGATATTTTTCCAATAGCTAAATAGTAACATGGCTTCAAGACATTCTTCATAATTATCGAAAACTATTATTGATAATAGTGTGCCTAGCACTCCCAACCTATTGTTTTATGCTCACAATACCGTAGAGCGCACCATAGGTGTATAAAAAATAGAAAATGAAGATGGGACTGCTTTATGTGAAACCCTGAGGAAAGCGAACGGAAGGAGCCATAGCTAACTAATGAAGAAGCAAACAGCGACTTCTTTATACGGCGACGAGACGGCGCGACGCTGTAGAAAACCAGCGCCCTAATATTTCTTATATGGTGATAAGTGATAAATGTGAAATGTTGCATTAAATTGTTATCTATCCAATGAGTAAACATGATAAAATGCAGTTGTTAATAAATGTACAGGTAGATAATATTATTGTGTGTTGTGTAGGAAGGAATGTTTTATAAATAGGGAAACAAGGAATTTATTGTTAAGTCAAGACAAGTCAAAGCGGTTTTTACAGAAAATATATTACAAAAGGTCTTAAAATATTACAATTGATTCACTACCTATTTTATTAGATAAAAATATTATGCAAACTTGTGATTATAAAACTCCTGAAGACTATAGAAATATTGGCAGATCAACCATATTTATGTTACTTTTTCATTAAGTATAAATTCAAGTATATTGATTAGTTTTGTTTTTGTAGAAGTGATAGAAGGATATAATTAGCTACTGATACATCATTAGGTATTCCTCTTGTTTTACAATGTCATAAAAATGGTGTGAAATAAATGTTATTGAATAAAACCATATTTTTCTCTACCAGTCCATCATCATCCCATTTTGCTGCATTATCATCCAAATAAAGCGGCAAAAATTATAAATGTCTGTGGTGAGTTTACATTACATATAAATGAAAGTGATGTTTACTGAGATTGACATGAATGTTTCTACTGCTGAAGCTCAACAGGCCCTTACCGCTGGCTCGTCAGTTGCTGAGATAAGGAGGCATTTAAAAAAGGTCCCTTTTAGTTATATGTAACTATGGTTAGCCCACACCACAGGTAAATATTGAGCGGGCCTGAGTAAGAATGTAAATAAAAAAAAACTAATACATTTTTTTTATTGATTTTTTTTATATTTTTAAAATACTTATTTTAATTATCAAATCACAGTCAAAAGTTCAAATTAAAAATAAATAGTTTTATATAAAAAAAAATGTATTTAATCATTGCTGACGATATCCATATAAATAACAATAATTGTTTCGGCAAATTACAGTCAAGTTTACATTACAATAACTTTATTACAATTATTATTTTCTAATCATTGCTTACGGTAACTGTGTAAATAACAGTAAATGTTATTGCATAGTTTATCAATCTAATTTACAGTTGAAACGATAAATTAAATTCCTTTTTTATAACAATATTATTAGTTTCTGATTCTGATCCAATAGTTTATATAGATCCAGCACTGACAAATGCATCTGCTCATCATAATTCCCACCAGTTTTCCTTATGGAAGCTGCATAAGAGGCACACCACCCAGTAGTCCCAGTACTTACTGAAAAATAACATAAGAAATTAATCATTACAAACAACAGTCAGACGCAGCAGAGGACTTTGTTTTATAATTTGTAAGGATGGCTACTTACATGTACATAGATAATTGTATTAAAAGTGATAGTGAACAAGTATAGAAGATTTGATTTTGTTAATTTAAAGAACTTATTATAACTAGGTATATATATATTACAATAATCGAAATTTAATTACCTTTGCGATTGAAAAGAGCACACTTTCTGTCCGTCTGCTGTTTGGTCTGCGATAAGTTCATAGCAAGGAAACTTGGCGATGCCAGAGTTCAACTACAAAAGTTCTCATCTCATCTTAGCTGCGAATATGCCATTTTTATCTGCAAAAGAGAACAAATTAATGTAGTTCTAAATTTACAAGTATAAAATGTAAATAATTATCATTTTTATTTAAAATACTTACCAAACAAAACGTAATACGTATTATTGTTATTTATTTATTTATATTGTACTGACACTGACAATAAAAATCTTCATAAATACTTCTTCTTTTTCCGTTTTGGCAACTATAAAACTTAAATTTTAAACCCATTTCAATTTTTATCCAATGATCGCAAGTGTCAATTTTTATTTCGTACCCTTGAAACACATTGGGTAGATGTTGGATGGAAATTAGTATCGCCTAAGTATTGGTAAAGTCCACCTTGAAGTTAGCTCCCAAATAGTGATGATTATGCTAGATATGCCAAATCGATTATGTTATAATTAAATTAAAAACTTCGTTATTTGATTTATTTATTAATTTCTTAGAACATAAAACCCAAAAATAGACTAAAATACCGCAAAAAATATTTTTCTGGAGATTATAAACGTTTTATTTAATTTCTAACGGATAATTTAAGTTTTATAGTTGCCAAAACGGAAAAAGAAGAAGTATTTATGAAGATTTTTATTGTCAGTGTCAGTACAATACAAATAAATAAATAAATAACAATAATACGTATTACGTTTTGTTTGGTAAGTATTTTAAATAAAAATGATAATTATTTACATTTTATACTTGTAAATTTAGAACTACATTAATTTGTTCTCTTTTGCAGATAAAAATGGCATATTCGCAGCTAAGATGAGATGAGAACTTTTGTAGTTGAACTCTGGCATCGCCAAGTTTCCTTGCTATGAACTTATCGCAGACCAAACAGCAGACGGACAGAAAGTGTGCTCTTTTCAATCGCAAAGGTAATTAAATTTCGATTATTGTAATATATATATACCTAGTTATAATAAGTTCTTTAAATTAACAAAATCAAATCTTCTATACTTGTTCACTATCACTTTTAATACAATTATCTATGTACATGTAAGTAGCCATCCTTACAAATTATAAAACAAAGTCCTCTGCTGCGTCTGACTGTTGTTTGTAATGATTAATTTCTTATGTTATTTTTCAGTAAGTACTGGGACTACTGGGTGGTGTGCCTCTTATGCAGCTTCCATAAGGAAAACTGGTGGGAATTATGATGAGCAGATGCATTTGTCAGTGCTGGATCTATATAAACTATTGGATCAGAATCAGAAACTAATAATATTGTTATAAAAAAGGAATTTAATTTATCGTTTCAACTGTAAATTAGATTGATAAACTATGCAATAACATTTACTGTTATTTACACAGTTACCGTAAGCAATGATTAGAAAATAATAATTGTAATAAAGTTATTGTAATGTAAACTTGACTGTAATTTGCCGAAACAATTATTGTTATTTATATGGATATCGTCAGCAATGATTAAATACATTTTTTTTTATATAAAACTATATATTTTTAATTTGAACTTTTGACTGTGATTTGATAATTAAAATAAGTATTTTAAAAATATAAAAAAAATCAATAAAAAAAATGTATTAGTTTTTTTTTATTTACATTCTTACTCAGGCCCGCTCAATATTTACCTGTGGTGTGGGCTAACCATAGTTACATATAACTAAAAGGGACCTTTTTTAAATGCCTCCTTATCTCAGCAACTGACGAGCCAGCGGTAAGGGCCTGTTGAGCTTCAGCAGTAGAAACATTCATGTCAATCTCAGTAAACATCACTTTCATTTATATGTAATGTAAACTCACCACAGACATTTATAATTTTTGCCGCTTTATTTGGATGATAATGCAGCAAAATGGGATGATGATGGACTGGTAGAGAAAAATATGGTTTTATTCAATAACATTTATTTCACACCATTTTTATGACATTGTAAAACAAGAGGAATACCTAATGATGTATCAGTAGCTAATTATATCCTTCTATCACTTCTACAAAAACAAAACTAATCAATATACTTGAATTTATACTTAATGAAAAAGTAACGTAGTTATGGTTGATCTGCCAATATTTCTATAGTAGGAGTTTTATAATCACAAGTTTGCATAATTTTTTTTTTTAATAAAATAGGTAGGTAGTGAAACAATTGTAATATTTTATGACCTTTTGTAATCTATTTTCTGTAAAAACCGCTTTGACTTGTCTTGACTTAACAATAAATTCCTTGTTTCCCTATTTATAAAACATTCCTTCCTACACACAATAATATTATCTACCTGTACATTTATTAACAACTGCATTTTATCATGTTTACTCATTCGATAGATAGGTAACAATTTAATGCAACAACATTTCACATTTAGCACTTATCACCATATAAGAAATGAGAGTTTCCTCAGAGTTTCACATAAAGCTGTCCCATCTTCATTTTCTATTTTTTATACACCTATGGTGCGCTCTACGGTATTGTGAGCTTAAAACAATAGTTTGGGAGTGCTAGGCACACTATTGTCTATAATAGTTTTCGATAATTATGAAGAATTGTCTTGAAGCTTCACTTAAAAAGTTACTATTTAGCTATTGGAAAAATCTCCGCTATTGGCCAATATCAAACCAATAATTAGCTGTCAAAATAGTGTCGAGGGTACCGAATTACCGATTATTGTACGTCGATGTTGTCTAGCTAGATGCCATTTAGTTCATATAATGACCACGCAATTTCATATCAATAGGCGCAAGTATAGCAACTGAAGAGTACGAAATGACAAATTGTCAATACCGATCACTGCGTATTGGTGTCAAGAGTAGCCTAGCTGACACTGACAATAAAAAATCTTCATAAATACTTCTTCATTTTCTGTTTTGGCAACTACCATACTTAAATCTTCCGAGGAAAATTAAATAAAACATGTTTAAAATATTAAGAAAAATATTTTTTAGTGTATTTTTGAGTTTTATCTTCTAAGAAATTAATAAATTAATGAATTAGCGTAGTTTTTATCGGAGTTTTTATATATAATAATATAATCGATGGGGCGTAAACTAGCATAGACACGTGGCCATCACTATTTGGGAGCTAACTTCAAGGTGGACTTTGCCAATCCTTAGGCGATACTAATTTCCATCCAACATCTATCCAATGTGTTTCAAGGGTACGAAATAAAAATTTATATTTGCGATCATTGGAACGGTATTGAAATGGGTTTAAAATCGCTATTAACTCCAGGGTAGGGCCCCAGGACTGGTCTATCGTAATCGCCACATAACTTGTTAGAGCTCACCGCTAAACCCTGCAGCTGTGATGAACCGCAGGATTTGCTTAGGGGGGAACTCCTTTGACTCATCTGGGCTTAATAAGTGTTTCCCTAGATGTAGTGCTGCGCTTGTGTATAAGTGGCCCACATTCCCCCAGAAGATGCAGTGGTGTTTCATCAGCCTCTTTACATCGTCTGCAGGTGCGTGTGTCACTCAGCCCTAAGTTGGACATCCCGGGGGTTAATGTAACTTCCCAAAGGTGAAAGATTTTTGAAATCGGCCCAGTAGTTATGGAGTTTATTCGTTACAATGTAAATCTTTCCTCTTCATAATATTTATTTATTTATTTAAACTTTATTGACCACAATATAAGGGTACAAAAGGCGGACTTAACGCTAACAGCATAATCTACCAGCGAAACCCGCGTTCGTTCCCGTTCTACCGATAGGAATTTCCGAATATCCATTACTAGCTGACCCGTGCCCACTTCGTTGGGCATAATGTTAAAAGCCTTTTCATTTTTTGGTTTTTTATATAACCTATGACACTCAGCAATAATGTGGCTTTCTATTGGTGAAAGAATTTTTAAAATCGGTTCAGTAGATTCCGAGATTACCCCTTAAGCCCACCATTCACTACACGAGCCCGGACCCGACTCCCAACCCGGACCCGACCGCGACCAATCCGGCGTACCCATACACTGCACGAACCCTCCGCCAACCCACCGCCAACCCTCCACTCGAAGTGTGACTTTGGTGAGCCCTGCACGTGTACTCATTTAATATGCCGCCTGTACTATCTAAGCAAAAGTAGCTTTAATCGTCGTCGGAATAATGATTTTATCCGAGAAATGAAAAAAGAAACGGTTTGTTATCGTCGAAAGACATTATAATAAATAAAAAACAAATAAAAACGTGATTTCGACACTGACTGAGTCGGCCGACCAATCTGACCTTGCACACACACGCGCGGATTGGTCGGGTCGGGCGAGGGTTCGGTTGGCGCTCGCGGCTCGCCGCGAGCCCGACGCCAACCCATTTGACAGTCTGGCGGACCGGTTCGTCGCTTTCATACACAGGCGGATTAGTCCGATGGCCGACCAATCCGCCGGACCAATCTGCGTGTGAATGGTGGGCTTTACAATTTAACAATACACAAACTTTACCTCTTTATAATATTAGTATAGATATGTTTTGTACATATAATGGTGCTCCTTCACCGGGAGCATTCGCGTGTAATGTAACATTATAGATTCGACTCTGAGCATTACATTACAATACTACCTTTTTTTTAAATGTCATACAGCAGACAAACAAGCAAGCGGGCCACCTGATGCAAAGCTGTCACCGCAGCCTATGAACATCAGTAACACCAACGCAACCAATGCGTTGTCCACCAAGGGGGTTGGAGGAAGGGAGGGGAAAGAAGACGGGGGACAGGGGATAGGGAAGGAGTTGGGCTTCCGGATCTCTCACTCACCGAACGAAACGCATTGCTGCTTCACGTCGATATTCTGTGAGAGGGTGGTACTTCCCCGGTCGAGCAAGCCCATTTCATAATAATTGCTCTACCACTCCACCACCTCCCTGACTGAAGAACATTCGCGCATAATGTAACATCTATATATATAAAAGAAAGTCGTGTTTGTTACAACACTTATAACTCGAGAACGGCTGGACCGATTGCCATGGTTTTTGATTTGTTGGATTTGTTTCCGTCCCGAATAGCAGAATACATCTTAAAAACAATGAAAACTCGATTAGGGGTAGGGTAGGGGTAGGGTAGGGTAGGGTAGGGGTGGGGTAGGGGTAGGGGTTGGGTAGGGTGGGGTAGAGTAGGGGTAGGGTAGGGTAGGGTAGGGGTGGGGTAGGGTAGGGTAGGGTAGGGGTAGGGGTAGGGGTAGGGGTAGGGGTGGGGTAGAGTAGGGGTAGGGTAGGGTAGGGTAGGGGTGGGGTAGGGTAGGGTAGGGTAGGGGTAGGGGTAGGGGTAGGGGTAGGGGTAGGGTAGGGTAGTGCCTCTAAGGCGGAACAAAGTTTGCCGGGTCAGCTAGTTCAGTATAGATTTGAATTTGCATTGATGTTACAAGTTGTATCAAGATATTACACATTGTATCATTACGAGGTGCGCATTGTAATGCTCGTTTCCCTCACTGATGTAATGCTCGAATCTGTAAGGTTACATTACACGCGAGTGCTCTCAGTGAAGGAGCACCTTGAAGTTCCCCTTGAATCAGCTTACTTTGGGATCAGGGGCCCTACCCTGGAGTTAATAGCGATTTTAAACCCATTTCAATACCGTTCCAATGATCGCAAATATCAATTTTTATTTCGTACCCTTGAAACACATTGGATAGATGTTGGATGGAAATTAGTATCGCCTAAGGATTGGCAATGTCCACCTTGAAGTTAGCTCCCAAATAGTGATGGCCACGTGTCTATGCTAGTTTACGCCCCATCAATTATGTTAATATATATAAAAACTCCGATAAAAACTACGCTAATTCATTAATTTATTAATTTCTTAGAAGATAAAACTCAAAAATACACTAAAAAATATTTTTCTTAATATTTTAAACATGTTTTATTTAATTTTCCTCGGAAGATTTAAGTATGGTAGTTGCCAAAACAGAAAATGAAGAAGTAGGTATTTATGAAGATTTTTTATTGTCAGTGTCAGCTAGGCTACTCTTGACACCAATACGCAGTGATCGGTATTGACAATTTGTCATTTCGTACTCTTCAGTTGCTATACTAGCGCCTATTGATATGAAATTGCGTGGTCATTATATGAACTAAATGGCATCTAGCTAGACAACATCGACGTACAATAATCGGTAATTCGGTACCCTCGACATTATTTTGACAGCTAATTATTGGTTTGATATTGGCCAATAGCGGAGATTTTTCCAATAGCTAAATAGTAACTTTTTAAGTAAAGCTTCAAGACAATTCTTCATAATTATCGAAAACTATTATTGATAATAGTGTGCCTAGCACTCCCAACCTATTGTTTTATGCTCACAATACCGTAGAGCGCACCTTATGAGTATAAAAAATAGAAAATGAAGATGGGACTGCTTTATGTGAAACCCTGAGGAAAGCGAACGGAAGGAGCCATAGCTAACTAATGAAGAAGCAAACAGCGACTTCTTTATACGGCGACGAGACGGCGCCACGCTGTAGAAAACCAGCGCCCTAATATTTCATATATGGTGATAAGTGCTAAATGTGAAATGTTGTTGCATTAAATTGTTATCTATCGAATGAGTAAACATGATAAAATGCAGTTGTTAATAAATGTACAGGTAGATAATATTATTGTGTGTAGGAAGGAATGTTTTATAAATAGGGAAACAAGGAATTTATTGTTAAGTCAAGACAAGTCAAAGCGGTTTTTACAGAAAATATATTACAAAAGGTCTTAAAATATTACAATTGTTTCACTACCTATTTTATTAGATAAAAATATTATGCAAACTTGTGATTATAAAACTCCTGAAGACTATAGAAATATTGGCAGATCAACCATATAAGTTACTTTTTCATTAAGTATAAATTCAAGTATATTGATTAGTTTTGTTTTTGTAGAAGTGATAGAAGGATATAATTAGCTACTGATACATCATTAAGTATTCCTCTTGTTTTACAATGTCATAAAAATGGTGTGAAATTAATGTTATTGAATAAAACCATATTTTTCTCTACCAGTCCATCATCATCCCATTTTGCTGCATTATCATCCAAATAAAGCGGCAAAAATTATAAATGTATGTGGTGAGTTTACATTACATTTAAATGAAAGTGATGTTTACTGAGATTGACATGAATAATGTTTCTACTGCTGAAGCTCAACAGGCCCTTACCGCTGGCTCGTCAGTTGCTGAGATAAGGAGGCATTTAAAAAAGGTCCCTTTTAGTTATAACTATGGTTAGCCCACACCACAGGTAAATATTGAGCGGGCCTGAGTAAGAATGTAAATAAAAAAAAACTAATACATTTTTTTATTGATTTTTTTTATATTTTTAAAATACTTATTTTAATTATCAAATCACAGTCAAAAGTTCAAATTAAAAATAAATAGTTTTATATATAAAAAAATGTATTTAATCATTGCTGACGATATCCATATAAATAACAATAATTGTTTCGGCAAATTACAGTCAAGTTTATATTACAATAACTTTATTACAATTATTATTTTCTAATCATTGCTCACGGTAACTGTGTAAATAACAGTAAATGTTATTGCATAATTTATCAATCTAATTTACAGTTGAAAACGATAAATTAAATTCCTTTTTTATAACAATATTATTAGTTTCTGATTCTGATCTAATAGTTTATATAGATCCAGCACTGACAAATGCATCTGCTCATCATAACTCCCACCAGTTTTCCTTATGGAAGCTGCATAAGAGGCACACCACTTCAATGGCTGCTTCTTTTGTACCCAGTAGTCCCAATACTTACTGAAAAATAACATAAGAAATTAATCATTACAAACAACAGTCAGACGCAGCAGAGGACTTTGTTTTATAATTTGTAAGGATGGCTACTTACATGTACATAGATAATTGTATTAAAAGTGATAGGAAACAAGTATAGAAGATTTGATTTTGTTAATTTAAAGAACTTATTATAACTAGGTACATATATAACAATAATCGAAATTTAATTACCTTTGCGATTGAAAAGAGCACACTTTCTGTCCGTCTGCTGTTTGGTCTGCGATAAGTTCATAGCAAGGAAACTTGGCGATGCCAGGAGTTCAACTCCAAAAGTTCTCATCTCATCTTAGCTGCGAATATGCCATTTTTATCTGCAAAAGAGAACAAATTAATGTAGTAACGTACCGTAGTTATAAATTTACAAGTATAAAATGTAAATAATTATCATTTTTATATAAAATACTTACCAAACAAAACGTAACACGTATTATTGTTATTTATTTATTTGTATTGTATGTACTGACACTGACAATAAAAATCTTCATAAATACTTCTTCTTTTTCCGTTTTGGCAACTATAAAACTTAAATTATCCGTAAGAAATTAAATAAAACATGTTTATAATCTTCAGAAAAATATTTTTTGCGGTATTTTAGTCTAATTTTGGGTTTTATGTTCTAAGAAATTAATAAATAAATCAAATAACGAAGTTTTTAATTTAATTATAACATAATCGATTTGGCATATCTAGCATAATCACCGTGGCCATCACTATTTGGGAGCTAACTTCAAGGTGGACTTTACCAATACTTAGGCGATACTAATTTCCATCCAACATCTACCCAATGTGTTTCAAGGGTACGAAATAAAAATTGACATTTGCGATCATTGGATAAAAATTGAAATGGGCCCCAGGGGCCGGTGATTATGCTAGATATGCCAAATCGATTATGTTATAATTAAATTAAAAACTTCGTTATTTGATTTATTTATTAATTTCTTAGAACATAAAACCCAAAAATAGAATGAAATACCGCTAAAAATATTTTTCTGAAGATTATAAACATGTTTTATTTAATTTCTTACGGATAATTTAAGTTTTATAGTTGCCAAAACGGAAAAAGAAGAAGTATTTATGAAGATTTTTATTGTCAGTGTCAGTACATACAATACAAATAAATAAATAACAATAATACGTGTTACGTTTTGTTTGGTAAGTATTATAAATAAAAATGATAATTATTTACATTTTATACTTGTAAATTTAGAACTACGGTACGTTACTACATTAATTTGTTCTCTTTTGCAGATAAAAATGGCATATCCGCAGCTAAGATGAGATGAGAACTTTTGGAGTTGAACTCCTGGCATCGCCAAGTTTCCTTGCTATGAACTTTTCGCAGACCAAACAGCAGACGGACAGAAAGTGTGCTCTTTTCAATCGCAAAGGTAATTAAATTTCGATTATTGTTATATATGTACCTAGTTATAATAAGTTCTTTAAAATAACAAAATCAAATCTTCTATACTTGTTTACTATCACTTTTAATACAATTATCTATGTACGGTGGCCTCGAAGATAGGAGGACCATTTTAGAAAAAAATCGCTTGCACATGTAAGCGGATTTTTTGTCAGCTTTCTGTGTTACCAAACAGGGTTTTTGTTTATTAAAGCCACATGTGTCCACCAGGATGTTGGATGTTGCAACCAAAAATCATCCTAAAGATGGTCCTGCTATCCTCGAGGCGACTGTGCATGTAAGTAGCCATCCTTACAAATTATAAAACAAAGTCCTCTGCTGCGTCTGACTGTTGTTTGTAATGATTAATTTCTTATGTTATTTTTCAGTAAGTACTGGGACTACTGGGTACAAAAGAAGCAGCTATTGAAGAGGTGTGCCTCTTATGCAGCTTCCATAAGGAAAACTGGTGGGAGTTATGATGAGCAGATGCATTTGTCAGTGCTGGATCTATATAAACTATTAGATCAGAATCAGAAACTAATAATATTGTTATAAAAAAGGAATTTAATTTATCGTTTTCAACTGTAAATTAGATTGATAAATTATGCAATAACATTTACTGTTATTTACACAGTTACCGTGAGCAATGATTAGAAAATAATAATTGTAATAAAGTTATTGTAATGTAAACTTGACTGTAATTTGCCGAAACAATTATTGTTATTTATATGGATATCGTCAGCAATGATTAAATACATTTTTTTATATATAAAACTATTTATTTTTAATTTGAACTTTTGACTGTGATTTGATAATTAAAATAAGTATTTTAAAAATATAAAAAAAATCAATAAAAAAATGCATTAGTTTTTTTTTATTTACATTCTTACTCAGGCCCGCTCAATATTTACCTGTGGTGTGGGCTAACCATAGTTATAACTAAAAGGGACCTTTTTTAAATGCCTCCTTATCTCAGCAACTGACGAGCCAGCGGTAAGGGCCTGTTGAGCTTCAGCAGTAGAAACATTATTCATGTCAATCTCAGTAAACATCACTTTCATTTAAATGTAATGTAAACTCACCACATACATTTATAATTTTTGCCGCTTTATTTGGATGATAATGCAGCAAAATGGGATGATGATGGACTGGTAGAGAAAAATATGGTTTTATTCAATAACATTTATTTCACACCATTTTTATGACATTGTAAAACAAGAGGAATACCTAATGATGTATCAGTAGCTAATTATATCCTTCTATCACTTCTACAAAAACAAAACTAATCAATATACTTGAATTTATACTTAATGAAAAAGTAACTTATATGGTTGATCTGCCAATATTTCTATAGTCTTCAGGAGTTTTATAATCACAAGTTTGCATAATATTTTTATCTAATAAAATAGGTAGTGAAACAATTGTAATATTTTAAGACCTTTTGTAATATATTTTCTGTAAAAACCGCTTTGACTTGTGTTGACTTAACAATAAATTCCTTGTTTCCCTATTTATAAAACATTCCTTCCTACACACAATAATATTATCTATGGCTCCGTCCGTTCGCTTTCCTCAGGGTTTCACATAAAGCAGTCCCATCTTCATTTTCTATTTTTTATACACCTATGGTGCGCTCTACGGTATTGTGAGCATAAAACAATAGGTTGGGAGTGCTAGGCACACTATTATCAATAATAGTTTTCGATAATTATGAAGAATTGTCTTGAAGCTTCACATAAAAAGTTATACTATATAGCTATTGGAAAAATCTCCGCTATTGGCCAATATCAAACCAATAATTAGCTGTCAAAATAGTGTCGAGGGTACCGATTATTGTACGTCGATGTTGTCTAGCTAGATGCCATTTAGTTCATATAATGACCACGCAATTTCATATCAATAGGCGCTAGTATAGCAACTGAAGAGTACGAAATGACAAATTGTCAATACCGATCGCTGCGTATTGGTGTCAAGAGTAGCCTAGCAGGTGGTGCTGTGTGTATCGTGAAGAACTTATTTATGTAAGGGGCATATTACACTATCATTTATCTCTGATCAATTAAATGATCATATATTTGATCCAATATAATTGACTATTTGAGTCAATATCTGTGTATTACACTATCAAAGTTCTTTGATCCTATTTTACGTCATATTCAATACAAAATAGTCGGCGTCGACTCGATCGATAGATTGATGACAGGTTTTGACGTCAGGGTTACCAGATCTCAGAGAATTCGATTTGCCAAAAGACATCGTCATTTTTAGTAGGTGTGGCTTGTTTTTTGTTATTTCAGCAAGAATATGCAAGTATATAATTAGAAAAAGAACTACATTACATTATCTGAAACATATTAACGAACAAGACATTGAAAACTCTTTTTTTTTATATTTGTTTTTAGATACTTAGTGAAAAAAATAAAAAATAACTGGCAACACCTGTTTCTATGACTGTATTGGATCCAATCTGTCAGCAAATGTCAAAAATCTATGATCAAGGAGAAAATGAATCGATTCGAGATCGCCGCCTTGTCAACGAAGGTCGTCAAGATGGCGACCTCGGATCCTCACCGTACCACGTTGCTTTTTTAAAGTGTACTTTTTTGTTAAAAAGTGTTCATTTAAATACTCGACATTGGCGAAATTGTCAATGTGTCGTCAAGACACGACAGAAACGCCATTAATTAAGAAAAGAAAGAAAGAAGAAGAAGAGAAAATGAATTATTTGTCTATATTACATTAGCCAATATCATTGACTCATAGATCTATGATCCAAGATAAATTATAGTGTAATATGCCCCTAAGGAAGGATGTGGTAGAAACGATTTTATAACGACCAAATGCCGTTTAATCGCTTATCGCTGGTGTACCAACACTACTTATTGACGACCAATTGTCATGTCCGGCTGACAACGTGTGTTTATGTTTCACTTTTTGGAAATTTGTGAATTTACCACGAGAGTTATTAATCTATACTATTTAATGTTATAAAGAGAAAAGATTTTTATTCTTGTTTGCAAGGAATAAACCCCTACTTTTATTTTATGCCATAAAGGTGGCAAACAAGCATAGCCCGCCTGATGGTAAGCATCACCGTAGCCTATAGACGCTTGCAATACCGGGGGTATCACTCGCGCGTTGCCAACCCTCCCAACCGCCCCAAGTGGAGCTCTGGAGACCTTACTCACTGTAGGAACACAGCATGGCTGAGACCAATGCTATTTGGCTATGATCTACTGGATCGATTTCAGAAATTCTTTCACTACT
The DNA here is from genome assembly GCA_905163395.2 of Endotricha flammealis. Taxonomy (NCBI): domain Eukaryota; kingdom Metazoa; phylum Arthropoda; class Insecta; order Lepidoptera; family Pyralidae; genus Endotricha; species Endotricha flammealis. The sequence goes on along the minus strand of LR990881.1, from coordinate 499,093 downwards.
ATCCTCGTGCGCTTGTGAAGATCTTAATAAAATATTTGACTCTTCGAACAGTCTAAACCGCTGATCGTAGAGACCTAAAACTTAGACTGAGTGTTCTTCGGAAGACGTAGGCATCCGATAAGAAAGGACTTTCCGAAATTCACTCAAATAAATTTGCGCGGATTTCGCTAGTAAAATTATTAAACTGAAATCTTAGCTTATAGCCTAATTTAATTATACAATAAAGTATGTTAGTCTTACCCCCACCTGACCATAGCCTTATAGCCCAATTTAATGATCCAATAAAGTATGTTAGTCTTACCCCCACCTAACCATAGCCTTATAGCCCAATTTAATGATACAATAAAGTATGTTAGTCTTACCCCCACCTGACCTTAGCCTTATAGCCCAATTTAATGATACAATAAAGTATGTTAGTCTTACCCCCACCTGACCTTAGCCTTACAGCTTACAGCCCAATTTAATGATACATAAAGTGTGTTAGTCTTACCTGGCCTTATATCAAATAAAATGTCGTGTTCAACATCAGATTGCCCACAAATATTTTTAATTAACATAATTGCTTGTAAAATGGCCGACGACACGAATTACTTTAGTGATATTAATTTTGTTTGTGTTATAGATTAAAATAAATTTATTTGTGTAAATTAATCTACTCTATACATACTACTACCATTTCGGAAAGAAAAGCAAAATGACCACTTGTAAAATAAATATTGAAAGGTCCTCCTTATTTTAGTGATGTTTAGACGTTAACCACTTTTCATCAAGTCGCTTTGTTTGTCTGCTGTATTAACATTAAAAAAAACATAAACCTCAAAATAATTTACGATAATTAACACACCCTCTCAAACTAATTAGTGTAAAATACTAAATATAGATGTACTGTGGTCATAAATCGATTTACGAAGTCGTTATTCGATGGAGAAAGAACTTTCTAAGAATAGTAAGCCACAAGCCAATGTCAAGGTACAGTCCTTTAAGTTTTTTTTATACGACTAAGGTAGCCAACAAGCATACGCCCCGCCTCATGGTAAGCAGTCTCCGCAGATTATAGACGCTTGCAAAACCGGGGGTACTACTCGCGCGTTGCAGACTCTGTAAAAAGTGGAGCTCTGGCGACCGTGTAAGCTCTTCTCGGCCTTCCCCTCAATCTTACGACGAGAGGTAGGGCACAGCGGATAATCCGCTCAAGTCTTTGGAAGGACCTCCACCTTACAGAAGATCGTAGATAGCATTGGTCTCGGCCATGTGTGTTCCTACGGTAAGTAAGGTCTCCAAAGCTCCACTTGGGGGGGTTGGGAGGGTTGGCGACGCGTGTGTGATACCCCCGGTATTGCAAGCGTCTATAGGCTACGGTGGTGCTTACCATCAGGCCGGGCCGTATGCTTGTTTGCCAACTATGTGGTATAAAAAAAATCTACTATAGTTTCGTTTTTAGTTTAATTTTCAATTTTAGTTCCCGTTTTTTTAAACTAATTATAATCCTACTAATATTATAAAGGCGTGTTTATGTTTGTTACTTCTTCACACTCAAATGGCTGGGTTAATATTTATGATTTTTTGTATGTAGGTAGCTAATAACTTGGATTAACACATAGGGTAATTTTTATCCCGAAAAGCACGCGATTCCCGAAGGATTTAATCAAGTCTGATCTAGATGGCGGTGCTGTGCATAAATAAATACATTGAAACTAATTAGTTTTATTATATTGTGTCCATAATAAAGTTCTTTAACGAAAACGAATACATTTCAGAATTAATTATTATCATCCATCCAATTTACGTAAGAAGCTCACGGGATTTAATTTCTTGTCGTGGTATTACTTTTATTTTCAGCTCCCTGTTATCTTTTACGGCCTCCGGCGAAAAAGCCTCTTTAACAAATAAGGGGACAATTCTTGTTTGCCTTAAATTACTCTATTTTTAACCTACGTAACAAAAAGAGAGGTTTTATGTTAGACATGTGTATCTATGGCATTGTTCAAAGCTCTCATTCCACTAGGATCCATTATTTGTACCTCAATGGATCCTTTGCGACTTTTTCCCCCACTTGAATCCATAAATGGATCCTAGGCGACTTTTTTATTCCACTTGAATCCATCAATGGATCCAAGGTGACTTTTAAAATCCACTTGAATCCATTATTTGGTATTACTTATGACTAGCTTTTCCCCGCGGCTTCGGTCACGTTAATTATATGACATAGATCTCGTTTGACAACAGAACAACCCATAGCGCGACTTGTGGCGCCATCTGTTGGCCGATACAGCGCCCTCTATAGTAGAAAATTATATATATAGTAATAATATCTCGGTTATGTCTACAGTAGACAAAACAGGCATTGCTATTGGCGAAGAAGCTTTGTCGCGTGCGAGAAACTATCTCGAGTGTAAGCATGTTAGGCTGTCTGGTGGGGTTCGAACTCACGTCCTCTCGATATCCTCTCGAATCCCACTTGGGGCGGAGGAGGTTAATTTTTCAACTTCTAGCAGCTGCCGCGGTGTTACCCGCGTTTAGTTTAACGCACAGCAGCACCATGTACTTTATAAACCGCCATTGACCATCAGACTTTTGACCAAATCCAACGGGAATCGCGTATTTTTCGGGATAAAAAAGTACCCTATGTGTTAAACCCAGGTATCAGCTACCTACATACATACAAAATATCATAAAAATTGACCCAGCCATTTGAGCGTGAAGAAGTAAAAACATACTTAGAAACCTTTATAATATTCGCAGGATCGTGTAAATCCTTTCATACCGAGACGTGGTCCCTTTAGGCCTCATTCATATCTGTTCCAAAAGAGATGAGGAGCTGCTAAATGACGTTTTTATTTTTCAATTTGTATCTAAGTAGACATTCTCGCATAGGTTTCAACAAATCAGATAATATTACCTACTGACATCCCAACTACGCCTCTCTCTATATCTCCTACAGCTTTTAATATTTACGACATACATAAAGAGAAAAAAACTAATAGTCAAATCTCCAAAACGCCTTTCATCGTTCCAACTAAAGCCTTCGACATTATTGATCACGTCTCTTATCTAATATAATAATCTTAATTTATCGATTACTGCCCAGCCGGCGACTATTTAACCATGATTTATATCCCACACCTTATCTTATGGTGAAATGAAATATTAACAAATTTTTTATGATATATTTCTTACGGGGGGACCCCAAGGAGGCGTATTTGGTACAGTGTAATTTATTACGAATATTTTATGTTTCTCTTAAATGTATAATACATAACGGGTGATATTATTCGTTACGAGCGTTACAGTTCCTATTGGAATTTCGAAAAACTCTGTTTTTGATTAAATTATGTTCAAGATAAAATGATGCTCATTTTGATAGATAATGGTGCTAATTCTGTTATACATTTAACTAAACTATACTAATTTTGACAGGACTAGAAGTGTTGCTATCCTTGTCACTAATTGTAAACCAAGGAAGGACAACAACACCTTTGGTCCTGTCAAAATTAGTTTAGTCTAGTTACATGTACAACAGAATTTGCACCAATATATCATTTATTTGTGTCTCCAAAACCCTAAAAATGATAGAAATAAACAGTTTAATGTTGAGAAGGCAGTAATGAGAACGTGTGCTGCTGTGACACGAGAGGCAGCAGCTCATTGCGTTATTAGCTCGGGGAGCAAATCACTGATTTTCATATCGAGATGATGCATTGTCTCAATAAAGTATTTGTAACTAGTGAAACCCGCGCTACTTCGTTTGCGTGTGTTTATTTACGCACGGCAGCGCCATCTATATCAGACTTTTGATCAAATCGTACGGGAATCGCATACTTTACGGGTAAAGTACCCTGTGTTAATTCAAGGTATCAGCTACCTACATACTAAATATCATAAATATTGGCCATTAGAGCGTGAAGAAGTAGAACATACACACAACTTTCGCCTTTATAATAATATTACAAATATATAGGGTCGGCAACGCGCGAGTGATTCTCCCGGTGTCGCAAGCGTCCATAGGCTACGTTGGGCGCTAACCATCAGACGGGCCATAAGCTTGTTGTACCAGTGGTATAAAAAAACAGATGGAAAATGGTTAACGTCGCCTGCAACGAAACTGACTCTTCTGTCAATAATATTTTCTTCTATAATAACATTTTAGGCCCTCTTTTTAAATCTTGTTTGATTTATAGTTGTTTATCTATGTAATCTTAATTGGGTGCGTTGATGACGTTGTAATTTATGTGTGAAACAATTTTTTGTTCCTTTCAACGTTAATAGTCTAAATTGTGAGTCACAGGGTATTTACATAGACATTTAAAAGAGGTAGGACACAGCGGATAATCCGGTCAAATCGGAGCAGCCCGTCTGGGGAAGAAGATCGTAGCGAAATAGCATTGGTCTCGGCCATGTTGTGTTCTTACGGTGAGTAAGGTCTCCAGAGCTCCACCTTACAGAAGATCGTAGTCAAATAGCATTGGTCTCGGCCATGTTGTGTTCTTACGGTGAGTAAGGTCTCCAGAGAGTCCAGAGCTCCACTTGGGGGGATTGGGAGAGTTGGCAACGCGCGAGTGATACCCCCGGTATTGCAAGGTCTATAGGCTACGGTGATGCTTGCCATCAGGCTTGCCACCTTAGTGGAATAATAAAAAAAGAAATCAAACAAAATATTTGAAATTTTTTTTTAAACTAACACTAAGCAACAGTTTTAAATTCATAAATTGTAATGATCAATCAATCAAAACACATTTTTTTAATTTTATAAAACTTTATCCATAGTTTGAGTAACTATCACTTATTCAAAACTTAAGTCTTGATGCAAGAAATGAATCCTAAACTGAAGTGGTATTAGTTTTAAATGTCGAGGAATCCAAACGTTTCCGTCAATTAAACGAGGAGCGGTGCCAGAACAAACATTAATTCCGGAAACCGTGCTCAAAACAGATTTTGTAGCATTCGACGTTAGTGATGGGCAAAGTTCTCATAACATTGCGGTTTAAAGAAATTTATTATTATTCAAGAAGTTTACAGTTCCCTTATGTTATGCGTAACTCTTTTTATTTTTTATTATACAATGTGTGGTTTTGTACAGTTGCAATATTTTTGGAGGCGTATCTACTGATGATACTGAACACGAATATGTGAAAAAAAACAATATATAAAACTTACATTTAAATTTCAAGTTTTTAACGAAAATCTAAGTCCTCCCGCATCGCACACCACACATTCTATGTTATGAAATCACTCCGTATGAGAGGGCGCCGACACCCGCCTCTCAGTATGGTGGTCACAGCCGCTTCAAAAATTAAAATTGTAAGTTTAAAATGTTTCATAAAAGTGGCCAGCGTCTTTTATCAAACTCTTTGCTCATAAATACAATATTGTCGAGGTGCATTCTGCGCACTAATAGAGGGTTTCTCAAAAACCTCTCAAAACGTAGACTCTGTTTACAGCTAATATTATTTGCTAAAACTATTTAATTTAATTTTATTATATTTTATTAATTTTTATTTGAATTGGATTGAGTGGATTAATAATTTCAATTTTATATTGTATATGGGTCTTGTAACCTGAAATAAATGCATTTTATTATTTATAAAATAGAACCGACGAATTATTTACGCCTCTTACGATTTTCTATTAAAATGTTGCAAGTTGCAACTGACTAAAACAACACTCCCGGTGTTGCAAGCGTCCATAGGCTGCGGTGAACGCTTACCATCAGACGGGCCGTAAGATTGTTGTACCAGTGATACTGATGGAAAGTGGCTAACATCGCCTGCAACGAAACTGACTCTTCTGTCAATAGTGGCATAATAAAATAAAAACTACGTAACCGATTTAAAAAATTCTTTCACCGTGTGGGAAGGTACTTTATCCCAGTGTAGTTAGTAAAATCTGTGCCGGTAGTACAAAATAATGTAACATTTTATTTTTTACCTGGAATTTTTTTGCGTTTGACCACAGCGTGCCTGATGGTAAGAGCTATAGTCTACGATGTAACACGCTCACGATAAAACCTATTTTCGAGATTTGAAAACATATTACAATAACCATAACGTAACGTTTAAAATAGCAGTTTTCATCCCAACACTACTCATTAAGACGTCATTATCATCTGACACCCCAGTACCCCAAGTGCTTATATGTTTGTGACGAAAGAAATAACACTTTTCAAGACATTTAATGGTTGTTTATCATTTTTAAAGGAATCTAGACATTATACATAAAAAGATAGAGTCGAAATTGAAATTGTGAAATTTCGGTAAATTATTTTAGATCTGTAAATAGTTGTTAAAGGAATAGAAAGGTTAATGCTTTGGGAATAAAGACGGAAATGTAGATTATGCTTTGTTGAATAAATTTTGGATTGTCAAAAAAACGTGTCTTTACTTATGGGATGTTCTATAAAATGTAATTTATAACATCTTTTTTATTAATTAAAACAATGTTACAACATATTACAATTTGTTATATTGTACCTTCAAACCTTATTAGGTTTGTGTAGGTACTCACATTCGTCATAATAACAAATTAAAGGCGCTGTCCCACTGCTGCGCACGAACGCGTGGGCCACGTGGCACATTACAGCTGCGTGGATGACTACGTGGGTCTACGTTTCCACTGCAGTACAAGCTATACACGAATATAAAACCACGACTACGTACAGCTGTAGCGTGGCCCACCACGGCGCACGGAGAGGCTACGCATTGATTGTCATAGTTTTTGGTTGGTGCCGGAGCATTTGGTTCGTGTTCGTGCACAGCGTGCGAGCGATGTGCACGCTTTGTGGAACAAGCTGTGTACCGCATTCACTGCGTGCATGGCGTTGACAGCGTTGAGCTATGTTGAGCAAGCCACGCGTGTATCAATGACGTCACTTGATAGTTAACGTGTCCGTGGGTTGCAGTGGACACAATCACGTACATCCTCTTGCAAAGCAAAGCTCACACGTGCGTAGCCTCTTCGTGCGCAGCAGTGGGACTAAATAGTTATGCAGTGTAGATGTAAATACTTAAAAAAGTACCATCTAGTCAGAACAAAATAATGTTCCTCTCGAAATTTCGTACTTTATACAACCACAACTTGTATTCAACGTTTACAATAACATTGTGATGTTATGTTACAGATTGATGTGTCTGTCTGTTTCGTTGAGAGCATAGATTTAGTATATACTTACTAGCGTATAGATCGGCAATGGTTTGATTAAGGCGAGACCAAAAACAAAATACACTAGTGTGCGTGTAATGTACATGTGTGCAAGCAAGATATATAATTTTGTGGATTTTCCTTTTTGTTTGAGTTACATCCAGGCACTGCACAGGTAACCATATTTAATCACGTCTAATTAACACCAAAACTACATTTAAAAACCATAAATTTTGTAAAAATAAGTGGGATGTGTTTTTAACACGACTGACGTCAGGCCGACACAGGCCGATAGCACCCGATAGCGTGTATAGGAAGAATGGTCTCGCCTATCTATCTCGCTTTAACAAACGCGTATGCTATGATCTTTCTCTTTTGCATGACCGATCTATACGCTAGTAAGTATATAATAAATCAATGGTTGAGGGTGTAAAACGAATAAGTTAATCAACGTTGATTCAGTATTTCGATGTGTTTAAAACTCGCGAGTTCGTTTTTTTTTCGAAGGACACGTTAAGCCGTCCCATGAGAAAACCCATGCGCAGCCGGTGCGGGGTGCTAATAATATTTCGTGAGTTTTTCCGTGAGAAACTGCAAGTGTTGCGAAGTACAAAAAGCATTCTTTTTTTCCTCTTTACTGGCCGGGATATCCTTTAAGCCAAGGCGTATTCTTGTCTTGAGTAGTCGTATCTTAATATTATACGTAGTTTCATCTCAACGCAGTACACAGTCTCTGAGTCAAGACATCCCGAAGAAAGACGATTGCAAAATTTCCTCAGTGAACGTGGATTTTGAAGTCAACACTTTTAATATTTCCTGATCATAAACTCCAACCACTAATGCACTTTAACCAATGATTGCTTCACATTACTCTATCAATATGCCTTTTGCTTCAAATTGAGAAACACTCACGTAGTCGTTAAGGAGGGAAGTCCTTTCAATACTTCCTACTCCGACTATCTTCTTTCTGATTAAATTCGTTGTGAGTTCCAAGACAGCTGTAGTTTTCTTCCCCGGGACGTCAATAAGCTTCATCGCTTATAGTCTATCTGAGGTCGCCGTTGTTGATCCTGGCTACACAGGAGACACAGTGGTGGGAATGTGTGGTGGGCTTGTCCCGAATACTCTATCAATAATCAGAATCAAATTTTGGAACCAACAGAAATAGTAGATTTTACAACAAGTGCACAAAACGAATCATTTCTATCCGAGACTTTTAGCTGATAGTAATGTCGAGGATAGAAATGGTTTTGTGGACGAGTTATAAACTCTGCTTTTCACTTCGATTGCGAGGAAATAAATAAATAAACGCACGAAAAACAAGACCTGTTTCCCATTTCCCGCCGCTTTTTTTTTAATCTTACGACATTGAAATTAGGCTTGGGCTGCAGACCTATACAGCCTACTATTAAATTAATTTTGTAATAAAATCATTTTCTTAAATTAATTAAATAACCTACCGTACTTTAATTTAAATTTTAATATCTTTTATGACTTAAAAAACACATAAGGCAAATAAATTAAAGTAAATATTATAAAATAACAAATTCTATCTCTGAACTTTTTGTTGTGTTTGGCTGTATGGCTCATTTCCTTTGCCTTATTATAGATACATTTATGAGTAGATACGTTTTTGCCCTTGTGCACAAAATTCGATTTTGTGCAGCCTATATCCTGCGCAAATAAGCATTTTCTGAGCATGAGAAGTGAAAAATCAATTTCTAATCAGTAAGAAAGGTAGGGCACAGCGGATAATCCGCTCAAATCGGAGCAGCCCGTCTGGGGAAGAACCTCCACCTTACAGAAGATCGTAGCCAAATGGCATTTGTCTCGGCAGGGTTTGGCAGGGTTGTTATCGCGTGAGTGATACCTTCGGGCCCCCGGTACTTATTGCAAGTGTCTATCTATAGGCTTCGGTGATGCTTACCATTAGGCGGGCCATATGCTTGTTTGCCACCTTAGTGGTACAAAAAAACGGCCCTGCTCACCTCTGTCATTGGTTGTACTAATTGCGTTCTAATTAAACGAAGTAACGTTATATTAAGTTAGTAGGCGCTTTAAACACGTTAATTAGATTAACAGTTTCGCCTGGGAACTCTCATAACGAATCTTTCTCTTTGGTCGAGTAAATGATAAGATCATTATGACTTGCCATTTTTGTGGGAGACGGATTTTGGCGCCAACTTCGATAGCGTCCACTAACTTGGGCATTGTCTTTATTTTATGCCATAAAGGTGGCAAACAAGCATACGGCACGCCTGATGGCAAGCAGTCTCCGTGGCCTATGGACGCTTGCAGTACCGGGTGTATCATTTGCGCGTTGCCAACCCTCCCAACTCCTCCAAGTGGAGCTCTGGAGACCTTACTCACCATAGAAACACAACATGGCCGAGACCAATGCTATTTGGCTACGATCTTCTGTAAGGTGGAGGTCCTTCCCCAGACGGGCTGCTCCGATTTGAGCGGATTATCCGCTGTTCCCTACCTCTTTTAAATGTCTATTCTCGTAACAAAATCGTTCTAGGCTCTTGTCAATCTTAGACCCTGTCTCACTCATACAAGATGGCCAATGAGATTGATACGAGATTTGTACGATTTTTGTTACAAAAAGAGCCGCTGTTGTTGAACTTAAACTCAAATATTTGACAAAAGTATAAGTGGTGCTAGATTCTGGGTAGTTTAGTTACACTTAGCCAGCTATACTATACAATGGTGCTAATTATGTTGTACATTTAACTAGACGTAACTAATTTTGACAGGACCAAAGGTGTTGTTGTCCTTCCTTGGTTTACAATTAGTGACAAGGATAGCAACACTTCTAGTCCCGTCAAAATTAGTTTAATCTAAAATGTACAACAGAATTAGCAACAATAACTCCAATTTTCTTTATTACAATATAACAAGTTATGATTATAGCATATGATCGAAGATTTTAGCATATAATCAACATGGGAATTTAGAAAAACACCTGTCATTCAACCATTTTGACAATTTCGATTTAAATATCGGGCGGAGATCTGGGGGGCAACCATGATGTCCATCCTAAAGAACATAACACGTAGTCGTGTCAAATAAAAAATCAAAATTCAAAACTTTTATTCAGAGAATAGATTTTCACAAACACGTTCTCTTGTCAGAGTATACAGTAATAAATGATTTGTATAAGTTAATCTACTCTATAAACTACATACTACCATTTCGTGTTAATAAATAGTGCCATTATTTGTCTCAACATAAAAATAAAATGCTAAATCGGTGTTAAAGATAGGAGCAGACCGCCCGCAAGGCAGCAACCGTTCTCGTGTATTTTCGAGTTGACGTGAGAGTCGGCCTTCCAGCCTCCATTACTGGGCTCACCATCACGATATTATGAACAATATTGTAGGGAACAACAGTAACCAAAAAAAAGACATTACTATGTAGTTAGAATAAAGGCTCAAAACTGATTAGAATTTAACGAAACCTCAGACAGTATTTTCGGACTTTTCCTTTCATGGTATATTTTTGGGTAATTTGTTGTAATTTTCTCTCTTTCCACTTTTTAAGCAGTTGGAGCAGGAATTAGAGTGAAAATATTTTGTCCGTATCTTGGGATACATTAATCTTCCTGGGTGTCTTAGGGATTTTATTGCATTGTGATCTTTGCTTGAAGCTATGGTAGTCTGCATTTTAAAGGAAATAACTACCTATAGTTTTCTAGTTGGTAAATCGTAAAATGTGATCCCTTGTCCACTACCCTACGGTTTAGTAAACCGGTTTAAGTTAGACCCCTAGCACGGGCCCTTGGGGACATGCAAAGCAAGGGTACGTAATGGTATTTGTTACAAATATATTGTACACAGTAACAATTACTATAACGAATATATTTTTTAACCTTTTTTTTCTGTTGTGAATAAGTTTGTTACTTCTTCACGCTCAAATGGCTGGGCCAATTTATATGATATTTAGTATGTAGGTAGCTGATACCTTGGATTAACACATAGGGTACTTTTTATCCCGATAAATACGCGATTTCGGTAAGATTTGGTCAATAGTCTGATAGTCAATGGTGATTGGTAAGGTAGATGGCGCTGCTGTACAGAAAATAAAATATTCTTGGACGAATCGCACAACGCCATCTAGTCTCAAACTAAACAACTAAGCTTGTACTGTGGGTACTAGATTGCTGATAAATACACGTAAATATTACAACGAATACACGGAAACGAAGTTGCGCGCGTTTCGCTACTATGAAATAAAATAAACTAATTTCGAAAAAAGCAAAATGGCCGCCGGTAAAAGAAATGGCGAAAGGAAACCGGTTGCCTTTTTTACAAGCTTCATTGTCAATTCGCTCTCATTTCACAAAATGTTTAAACTCTGCTATAATATTGTGTTTTGCACGTGTCGGTTCTCGCGGGGTGACACGCGACCCCGGCTGGATGTGCAGGAATGCTCGAATAGTTCAAATATCAGTACTTATTGATCTCGGCTTTTTGCATTATCCTCCTGTCAATGAATTTGTTTTTTACTTAGATTTTTTTTTTCGTCATCAGAAATAGCAGATATTTTGTGTTATTTTTAAACCGACTTCAAAAAAGGAAGAGGTTCTATGTTTCATAGTATTTTAAAAAATATATTTTCTGTCATTGTAATTTGTATCATATTAATACCATTTTAAAAGGGTGCTAAGTTTCTTGCCAGTTTCTTCTTAGCACAAATCTGCCGTCTGAACTGGTGGTAGGAAAAAATTGTAACGATTCGAAAGAGCCTATCTTAGGCCTCTTGCCAAAGTGGCGCCAACTAATTACGTAAATTTCCGTGAAAACCCTCATGGCTCAGGTCCTAGCGCCCCCTCCATCGGCACAGAACCTGTAAAAAATTATATCAAAGATCAAAGAGACCTTTGTCCAGCTGTGGCATTTCGTTTATTGTCTTTAGATATTTGTAGATATATTATTTTTTATTGTCTATTAAAATTAATGTTGAAATATACAAAACTACCCGACCGTGGAAATTAAAAGCAAAAAAATATTGTTTAACAAAAAAAAGAGAGAGTGATATTCGAAATTTAGAGTTCTGTATACATATTTGACAGCCCGATGGTGGTACGTAGGTTGGTAGTGATGCTGCCTTCGGCACCAAGCATACCAGCCCCCTTACTCTTGAAGATAATTCCGCACGATCGCCATTGGATTGTTAATTTTAGGCACTCTTTCCAGCTAAACTAGCGCTAACTAAATACTAAACTAAATGAAATCGGATTGTATGCTAACCTAACTATTAGGTTTAAAGTATAAAATTTCAATGGTACGAATTAGGATTAGCTGTTAATTTTGCATTTGAAATTATACAGAATTGAAAATAAAATCGCGATTGCTATGCAGAGTAACCTAGCAGAGTTACTCTGCTGGGTTGGGCCTACCCAATGGTTGACTGGTAGAGAATGTAACTTAGCATAAGTCCGCCTATTACGTGCACTTTGTGTAATACGGTCAATAAAGATAAATAAAATAAAAATAAGAGAAGTAAGGGCGAGAAAACGAAAGTAAATGAATGACAAAAATATGACTTAAACATGGACAATTAAAAAAATTGAAATAAAGATTTTTACTGGGTGGGCAACGTGTGAGTTATACCTCCGGTATTACAAGCGTCCGACGGCTACGGTGACTTACCATCAGGCGGGCCGTAAGCTTGTTTGATACCTTATGGTATATTTTAAAAAAAGAATTATAATAAAGGAGTTCGGTCTGCCAGACCCACGGTACCCTAAAAACATTATCTCGCCTATTTTGACCGCAACATCCCATATCATTTGTCATATCAGGCGCCTCGCCGCGGGGGCAAAAAATAACCATACTTTTTTCGGGTCTACCAGACCCCTTTTTTTCATTTACGGGTTAGGTTTTTTTTTATTAGAATTTCTGCAATTTGATACTATGGAATTTTTATGTTTCGATGATTTTGATTTTAGGCATATTCTGGTAACAAAATTTGTTGAAATTAAAACCTAGTTTTAAACTCGCTCGCTGTGTCACTCATAAATATTTATACAGAGTAGGTCCTTACAGACACATTAAGTATAGTAATACATTATTATTATTATTATTATTTTTTTTTTTTTTTTTTTTTTTTTTTCTAATCAGTTCGGGTGTACTGACACCCTTTACTGAGACACCGGACTGTTGCGGGAGCGTAGGGCTCTCACCGCCAAAATTGACAGTGTCTGCCTAGGGGCGCCCCAGAGGGGGGCTCGAACCTCGGCCTATGGCGACACTGGGGGAAGGCGAACGGATTGGAGAGAAGCGGCCGGGCACGTGCCGGTACCGCGAAAACCGAGTCAATACAGGGTGGCGCGACGCGCGGCCCCGCCGGCGGGGCCGATATGACGGACGTGTGTGTCTACTTTGTGTCGCGGAATCTAATTGTTTGTACGCCTCGATGGCGACTGTAATGGCGTCGTCCGGGTCGTTGAGGACGTGCCGCGGACGACGTTTGGACCTAATGGTGTCAGCCGGAGCGGGATAATCCCCTGCGGCTTTCACCAATGGATTGGGGTGATGGTCGAGAGAGTCGAAAAATCTGACTGAGCATTGCTTTAGGTGGTGCGAGATGGTCGGCACACCTAAGTCAATGTGGAGGTTTTTGTTCCGAATGAACCAAAGCCCACCGATGGCTTTGCGCAAAAACCTATTCTGGATGGTTTGCAGCCTGTGGATATGAGAGGGCGCGGCGTGGGCGAAAACTGGACTCGCGTAAGTCATTATCGGCCTAATGCACGTTGTGTAAATTCTCACCTTATTTCTAAGAGAGAGTTTACTACGCCCATTGAGCAGATAATATAGTCGGCCTAGCGCGAAAGCGGCGCGGTTGCGGACAATCTTAATATGATCGCGGAAGGTGAGTCCCCTATCGAGTGTGACGCCTAGGTAGCGGACTTTCCTTTCCCAAGGGATCGGTTGTCCGAACATTTCGACTCTGGAGGAGGGATTTGGGGTGCTACCTCTAGCGAAGAGGATAGCGGCGCTTTTTTGAGGATTGACTTCGATGCGCCATTTCCTAAACCAGTCGCCAAGAGTATTGGCGGCAGTTTGGAGTGAGTCTATAATTGGGGGAATACTACGGGCTGAACAGTAGATGGCAGTATCATCTGCGAAGAGAGCGGTATGGGTCGCTAGTGGACTGGGTCTGAATTCGGGGAAGTCGCTTGTGTAAAGCGTGTAAAGGAGAGGCGAGAGCACGGACCCTTGTGGTACTCCGGCTCTAATGGTGTGAGGGGGGGATAGTGCCCCATCCACCCTATAGCGGAAAGAGCGGTTCGACAAGTAGTCTTGAATGATGAGCACAAGACGATTTGGCGTATTGAGTTTGTAGAGCTTATAAATAAACCCGTTGTGCCAAACTTTGTCGAACGCCTTTGCCACGTCAAAGAAGAGAGCGCCCGTTTTATGCGGGCGGGATCTGTTCGCTCTCCGGTCCAACACGTGTTCGACTATGCGATGCACTTGTTGGACACAAGAGTGTTTGGCTCTAAAACCAAACTGCGCGTTAGGTAAGAGATTGTTGGCAAGGGAAAAATCTTTGAGACGTGCGAGAACTATGCGCTCATAGATTTTTCCTATTGAACTGAGAAGACTGATAGGGCGATAGCTCGAGGGCTGATCCTTGGGCTTGCCGGGTTTTGGAATGCCGATGACGGTGGCTTCCTTCCAAGTTTGGGGGAAAATGCTATTTTTGAGGGCTGCGTTTGTGGCGATACACTCGCTGCGAATGACCGCTGCAACGCGACCGGTTTGTTATGCGCTGGCTCATTCGCTCATTCATTCCGGCACCTCTCGCCGCACGGCTCGCTGCTTTATTTCATTTTGCTTTATATAATTTCGTTTCGCGTACGCCACTAATTGTATTTCATTTCGTCTTTCATTATATCATCGTTCTTCAATCATCGTTTTAATTTCATCCTCGAACTATCATCTTACTTGCATTGCATACACACTGCTTTCGTCATCACCACACTATACCAACACACTATATTTGGTGACCCCGACGTCCACAGGAGTGGATGAAGAACTTTGGTTCGCTCAACTGGAACATCAATTTATTTTGTCCAGAATAACAACTGACGAGACGAAATTTAGTCATTTAGCTACGAGTCTGAGTTTTGAGTATGCTAGGGAAGTCAGGGATGTCATGACCAACCCACCCGCGATAGGGAAATACGAAAAACTTAAGACGGAGTTAATTAAGCGATTATCTGCATCACAGGAGAAGCGCGTTAAACAGCTGCTGATCGACGAAGAGCTGGGCGATCGGCGCCCTTCGCAATTTCTGCGACACCTGGAGAGCTTGGCTGGTCCCACTATACCCAAGGATTTTCTTGTAACCTTATGGTCCAGCAGGTTGCCGCAGAACGTACAGACGGTAATTGCCACGCAAACGGATCTCTCCTTGGAAAAACTGTCTGACATCGCTGACAAGGTATATGATTTAGCACCTCCGAGGCTGAATGTGGCAGAAACAGCGGCCCCGTCGTTTTACTCTCCCGTTTCAGGAGGTCCGCAACG
This sequence comes from Endotricha flammealis, assembly GCA_905163395.2. Classification (NCBI taxonomy): domain Eukaryota; kingdom Metazoa; phylum Arthropoda; class Insecta; order Lepidoptera; family Pyralidae; genus Endotricha; species Endotricha flammealis. The sequence goes on along the minus strand of LR990881.1, from coordinate 483,413 downwards.
AGGTCAACCTTCATATGCAGAGCTGGTACAGGAAGTCAGCGAATTGAAGAAAAGGTTGGCAGCGTGCACCTTACATTCGGATCGTCAGGATAGGTCTCACCAAAATAATCGTAGACAGAATCGTTCTCGCAGTCGTTCCAGGTCTCGACAGCCACCTCCAAACTATCCGCACTGCTATTACCACTACGTCTATGGCGACAAAGCGAAGAAGTGCAAGCAACCGTGCAATTTCAAGAACGCGGAAAACTTTCAGGGCGGTCGGAAGTAGCGGCCAACGACTGCCCATCATCATCAGCAGGCCGTCTATTTATTACTGATCGGGCATCGAAAATACGGTTCCTTGTAGATACTGGATCCGATTTATGTGTTTTCCCACGATCAGCTCTTAAGACGCCCTGTACTAGATCTAACTACGAGTTAGTTGCAGCAAACAATTCTGTTATCCACACTTATGGACCTATACGACTCCGTCTAAATCTTGGACTTAGAAGAGATTTTTGTTGGACCTTCACTATCGCTGACACTACCAGACCAATCATAGGAGTTGATTTCCTGTCCCACTACAATCTTCTCGTAGACTGCAGGAATCATAGATTGGTAGATGGGACAACATCTATGTCAGTTGCTGCGGTAGGTTGCCAAGGCTCAGAAGACATAGCATCAGTGAAAGTCATTTCTGGAGAAACTGAGTTTCATGGCATCTTGCAGGAGTATACAGAGATTACGAAACCCGCAGGTATGCCCTCGTCACCAAAACACAGCACACTCCATTTCATTCGCACGACCCCTGGTCCACCTGTATCCTGTAAGCCTCGTCGTCTCGACCCTGTTCGTCTTAAGGTAGCCAAGAAAGAGTTCGAAGATATGGTGTCTAGTGGAATAGCGAAACCGTCGGAGAGCCCATGGTCTTCTGCGCTGCACTTGGTAAAGAAAAAGGACGACGGATGGAGACCGTGTGGCGATTATCGTGCACTCAATGCACGCACTATTCCTGATAGGTATCCTATTCGCCATATCCAAGATTTTAATTACCAGCTATCAGGATGCTCCATCTTCTCGACGATCGACCTAGTCAAGGCATATAACCAGATTAAAGTTAACCCTAGCGACGTACCAAAGACCGCAATTACAACGCCGTTTGGACTCTTTGAGTTTGAATTTATGACGTTTGGCCTACGGAATGCGTCTCAGACGTTTCAGAGATTTGTCGACGAAGTTCTTCTTGGTTTGGACAACTGCTTCGGATATATTGACGACATCCTAGTATTTTCATCGTCTCCAGCAGAACACAAGACCCATCTTCGTCAACTGTTCGAACGACTTAAAAAGTATGGGGTCTTGATAAACACTTCCAAGTGTGTTTTGGGGCAGCCAGAAGTCACCTTCCTGGGATATCAAGTCTCTGCAGCTGGAACGAAACCGCTTGACACTAAGGTTCAGGCCATCCAAGAGTTCACTCGACCAAGTACAGTTAAGGATCTACGTCGTTTTTTGGGCATGCTGAACTTTTATCGCCGATTCATACCAAAAGCAGCGGAAATTCAAGCCCCGCTCAATGCAGTTTTTAATGGTTCACATTCGAAAGGTTCACAGCCTATTAATTGGACCCCAGAGTTGCAGAAAGCATTTGAAGACAGCAAAATTTCACTTTCACATGCAACATTGCTTGCTCATCCAGACCCAAATTCCGAACTGTCTATAGCTACGGATGCGTCACTCAAAGGCATCGGCGGAGTTCTGCAACAGAAAATCGGCGAAAATTGGCAACCCCTAGGATTTTACTCGCACAAACTTTCTACATCCCAGCAGAAGTATAGTCCTTATGACCGGGAGCTATTGGCTGTCTATGAATCCATAAAGTACTTCCGACACATGATAGAAGCTAGAACTTTCTCTGTTTTGACAGACCATAAGCCTCTTACTTATGCCTTTTCACTCAACAGAGAAAACTGCACTCCTCGGCAATTCAGGTATTTGGATTTCATTGCGCAGTTCACCACTGACATTCGTTATATATCCGGACCAAAGAACATAGTTGCTGACTGCCTTTCACGCGTCGAAGTGGTGACTAGAGCCATTGACTATAAGGAACTTGCACGGTCTCAGGAAGATGATCCAGAGCTGCAACAATTTCTTCGTGAAGGATGTTCGCTTAAGCTCCAAAAGATGCCTACCTTCGACGGCACCCTTGTGTATTGCGACACTTCGACACAGCAACCACGACCATATGTAACGCCTAAGTTTCGACGTCAAGTGTTCGATATGCTACACAATCTCAGTCACCCGGGAAGTTCAGCTACGGTGCGACTGGTCTCACATTCATTTGTCTGGCCAGGGATACGCAAAGAATGTAGAGAGTGGTCTAGGCAATGCTTGCAATGCCAAACAAGTAAAGTCTCCCGCCATACCATCTCTCCACTTTCCCGTTTTCCTACCCCTTCCTCGAGGTTTTCCCATATAAACCTCGACCTAATAGGACCGTTACCTTTATCGTCTGATTACAGATACTGCCTTACCGTCATCGACCGATATACGCGATGGCCTGAGGCATTTCCACTAAAGGATATCACCGCAGAGTCCTGTGCAGCTGCCCTCGTCTCCGGCTGGATAGCTAGGTTCGGCTGTCCCCTTCAGGTAACCACGGACAGAGGTCGTCAATTCCAGTGCCACCTTTTCAAGGCGCTTACTGCTTTGGTTGGTGCGCGCCACTTCAGCACCACTGCCTACCACCCTGCAGCAAATGGCATCATAGAACGCCTGCATCGTCAGCTGAAATCAGCAATTATGTGCCACACAGGTGCATCCTGGATAGAAGCCCTACCTTTGGTACTCCTCGGGATGCGCAACGCTTGGAAAGACGACATTCAAGCAACGCCGGCAGAGATGGTTTATGGTGAGCCCCTGCGCCTTCCAGGTCAGTTCTTGGCTCCGACAGAGGATCATGCAGCTGAAGACCACTCCCAGATGGCTACACGACTCAAAAGTCATTTGGCCCGTCTAAGTCCCAAACAAACAGCATGGCACGGCACCAAGCCATTTTATATTCCAAAGGCTCTAGAAACATGCTCGCACGTGTTTGTGCGACAGGATCACGTCAGAAGGTCGTTGGAGCCACCCTACGCCGGACCGTACAGAGTGTTGAAGCGGACTCCAAAATATTATGTAGTCGAAACACCTGGGCACAACAACAGCGTATCAATAGACAGGCTTAAACCCGCATATATGGAGCGCGATGTTCAAGTTCCAGTCCAGGAAGCATCACCGACAATTCCAGATGTGAAAACCACTAGAAGCGGAAGAAAAGTACATTTTCCTGATTTTTATCGACCATAGTTACGGTCTGAGAAGGGGGATTCTGTGGCGATACACTCGCTGCGAATGACCGCTGCAACGCGACCGGTTTGTTATGCGCTGGCTCATTCGCTCATTCATTCCGGCACCTCTCGCCGCACGGCTCGCTGCTTTATTTCATTTTGCTTTATATAATTTCGTTTCGCGTACGCCACTAATTGTATTTCATTTCGTCTTTCATTATATCATCGTTCTTCAATCATCGTTTTAATTTCATCCTCGAACTATCATCTTACTTGCATTGCATACACACTGCTTTCGTCATCACCACACTATACCAACACACTATACGTTAAAGATAGCAGTCAGGAGTAGTATAAGATGGGCGGGAAAGAGCTTGATGACTCTGTTAGAAATCCCGTCAGGCCCCGGGGCCTTCCTATTATGTAGGTCTTTGATAAGGGACTCTACCTCATCAGGGGTTACCGGCTCTAACGGGGGGTCGGCATCTGTAAGTGGGCTCGCGAGTCTATTTGCTACCACAGTATCGACCTCGAGTAGGTGATCTGGATCAACGGGGAGTGTGCTAGGTGCACATTGTGCCTCAAGACTGGATGCTAAGCATTCAGCTTTTTCCTCGTCCTCGAAGGCGAGGGGGAGGGAGGGATCTGACTGTGCTAACGGAGGGGTGGCAGCCACTGTATCTGCCTTAAGGGCTCTGGCAAGTTTCCAGAAGGCTTGGTGAGATGGGACCAAATTGGAGAGAGTCTCGTCCCACTGGTCGTTTCTAAGCTGTCTGATACGACGCTTAACCGCTGATTGAGCAGCGCGCATGCGGACGCGGTTAGGCTCAGTGGGAGCGGAGAAGTAGGCCCTTTGGGCTCGGTTTTTCTCTGTTAACAGAGCGCGCGCATCCGGCGGAAGTGTCCAGCGACGATGAGCGTTCACTGGGACACGCCGCGAGCAGTCGCTAACGACTTTCTGCACGTGCGCTGTTAACGAGTCAATAGCACCTACTGCATCGGGAATTGAGACAATTTCGTCTGGAATTGGATCTAACATGGGGGACGAAATGGATTTGAGGCTTTCGCCTAACCTGACCCAGTCGGTCTTGATCATAGTGGGATCTGTGGCTGCCACATTGGGAATACTCACTCTGGGAGAGAGAGAAATGATGACAGGCCTATGGTCTGAGGTGAGTTCGGAGTGCACTTCTATTGAACTCAATCTAAGATTGATGTTCTTTAGGAGGGCTACGTCTAGGACGTCCGGACGATGATCAACATTGTCCGGGTAATGAGTAGGGGACATGGGTGCTACAATGTCGAAATTGAGACTCTCTGAGAGTCGCTCGAGCTGTCTACCACGTTGGTTTGTGGTTAGACTACACCAGGCAGGGTGCTTGGCGTTTAGATCACCCGCTATGATAACAGACGGGCCAAGATCTAGAAGGTTTTGTATGTCACTATCGAGTAGTGATCTGGGGTTTGAGGAGTTGGAGTTAGTGGGAGCTAGATAAGCTGACACTAAAAATATGGATTGGTGACCTGTCATTCCTAATCTACAGACAGAGGCCTCAATGTGCACGAGATTGGGTGTATCCACAGGCGTGCAGTGTAATGTCGCTTTGTAGTAGATGAGAGTGCCACCGAGGGCAGAGACTGTGCGATCATTACGTATGATTTTATAATTCGCGATTTTGGGATCGCGAATTGATGGTTTAAGGAACGTCTCCTGGATGAGGAGGACGTCCAACTGATGGGTGTAGAGGAAGTCGGCTACCTCAGACCTCTGGGTGCGAAGCCCATTTGCGTTGAAGTAGCCGATTTTAAGGGAGGTCGGTTTGACTCTACTCGTATGGTGTAAGTCCATAATTATTTATTGAAATTTTTAAGGGCAACGAACACGTCTGTGAATTGACAGACGGCCATTAGGAGAGCGTTGGGACTGTTCGCGTGTTCATTGACCAACGCGGCCATGGCAAGAACCCTATCTATGTCTAGGACGGCTGCGAGCTTGTAGAGCCCTTCGGTCCCGTTGGAAGGTGGCAGCGATGCCTTTACTGGGGGGGGTGGAGGTGTTGCGACTTCCACCGCCGCGGGTGCAGGCGTGCCTGAGGGGCTGGCCTGTGGGGGTGGGACCTTGTTGGGCTACAAGACCAACAAGGTCCCACCCCCACGAGGGCGACAGATTGAGTGGTGGCACCGGTGCCTTAGCTGTTGCCGGGGCGGCCTCGGCAGTTTGGGACTGAGGAGGAGCGAGGACTCTGGATGAGGAGGGAGTAGGCCTCCGGCTCTTTCCTTTGGGCGCTTTTGAGCACCCTCTGTAATTAGCCGGGTGCCCCACCTCCCCGCAATTTACGCAGCTCGGAGGTTCCAAGCATAGCGCGCGGTCTTTGGGGCGTGGACACTCCGGTGTTGAGTGGGCCCCGAGGCATTTGACACACCTGGGTGTGTTGTGGCAATTTCGGGCGGAGTGCCCGTACAATTGGCATCTGTGGCATTGACCCACAGTGCTTTTATGGTGAGGGGTCTCGACGACGACCCCGGACAGTCCGCAGACTTTATTGATATTAAAGATGGCTTTCGCCTCTTTAAGGTTAGTCCTGTCCAAAATGACAAGGACCATGTTGAAGGGGGCGGAAGGCCCACGGTGCATGCGGTGCACTTCGAGGATGGGCAGTTTTTGGGCGCGAAGGTCCTCGAGTACGTCATTGCACTCGAGTTCTTTCGGGATTCCGCGGATGACTGCGCGAAGGCGCCGGTCCTCCTCTAGACTCCACGTGTGGAATGTGATCGACATGGCGTCGAGAAGGCGGGTGAGGTTTCGGTAGTCCGTGATGGACTCCGTTTTTAGGCGGATACCCTCAGTTCGGGTCTCCGCAATGAAGAAGATGCCATTGGCATCACAACGGGCCTTGATGGCCATCCACCTATGGCGGTTCGTGATAACGACCGCCGGTGGGCGCTGGGAGCGCTTGGGAGGGGTGGGGAGAGAAGCTCCCTCGGCACCCTGTTCAGCCGCGGGGGGCGAAGCGGGCGAGTCGGAGAGAGGGGCGGCCGGATTTGACTCGGCGGCTAATTTGGCGGCCTTGTTGGCAGCGCCCTTGTTGCGCCTTGTGCGCTTGCGGCCTGAGGCCACAATGAAATCGTCCGAGTCGGACGAGGGGGCGGAACTGGAATCTGAAGATTCCGGGATGATCTCCATCTCGTCATCGGAGATCGAGGAGGAGGGTGCGGTGGTGGAGGGCGCGGCGGCGGAAGTCGCTACGGCGGGGTGCACGGTGGCGGGGGGCGCGGCAACGGGGGACGCGACGGCGGGCGCAACGGTGGCGGAGGGCGCGGCGATGGAAGTCGCGGCGGCGGAGGGCTTGGTGGCCGAGGGTTTGGTGGCCTGAGGGGCCGGGCGGGCTGCGGCTTGAGGGGCCGAGGGCTTGGTGGCCTGAGGGGCCGGGGCGGTGGAGGCCTGAGGGGCCGGGGGGAGAGGAGCTTTCCTCTTTATTTGCTCAATGCGAGACAGCAATTGGGGGTTTTGCTCTAGTATTAGAGCGACTAGGTCGTTGATTATGGCATCGCGCGGGTCGGTCGCCATGGCGACCGGCCTAATAAGGGAACCTACAATGCTACAACGAGATGATCGCAGTTCGTCGCGTCACGTTCCGCAAGGAAGAGCTGCGAAGAAACCTTGCGGCAGTCGTGCCTAATTTGGGAGCGCTCGGGGGGAGAACCCGAGGTGTGTAGTCCTAGTCCCCCGCGCCGGGTGAGGCGAGGGGGGTGCTTCTATGGTGTGCCCTAAGCTTGTATGCCTCTGACCAATCTTAATGTGTCAGAGGGTCCCTAACTGCTTAGGGTTCGGAGGGTAGCTTCGAGCCGGAGCCCTAGGCGCCCAATCCGTTCCCTAAGGATAGGAAGGAGGAAGGGGTGGGCGGGAGGGGGCGATAGCTAGCGTCGGTCAGGGCAGCCCCCTAGGCCGGTGGTTCTAGCCCCGTCCGGGTAACTGCTTTCACCCTGAAGGGGATCGGCGAGTGCCCGGGTCGCACTCCTGGCTGTGCAAAGTTGGCACCGTGAGGTATCACACAGCCAGACCACGAAACTGTGGTTTTATTTGGCAAACGCGCGAAAGGACGAGAAACTCTAAAAATCGAGATAATGCCTCCTTGTCTTAAAAAAGGCAAGGAGACACGTGTGTCGGAGCGGCGGTAGCGTAGCGCGGCGGCGGGGGGCGTGCGTAGCACGCGGGAGCAGCGTAGCGCGGAGGCACCGGGCACCGGACGTGTGACTCGGACGGCGTCGCGAGCACGAATGTTCGAGTAATACATTATTTTTGTTATTAATCTTATATACTGACTGACACTTAACTATATAGCAACGCACAGACCAAACCGCTGGGTCTAGAGATTCCAAATTTGGAATGCAGGCTCCTTACGACGTCCAGGGGTGTATTAAGAATGGATTTTTCTAAATTCCCACGGGAAAGCGAGATATACGCAAACGAAGTTGCGAGTATTATACTAGTGTCATATAATATTTCGTTTTTTCGTGGTCCTATTTTTTGTTCTACTAATAAGACCAAAAACTAACCACCAGAAAACGTGCCTAGAATGATTGCACTACAAGCAAGCAACCAAATTGTAGCAAATACGGAACCCTACATTGTGCGTGACCCGACACGCTCTTTCCCGGTTTTTTTCTTTACGGGTATTATGGTCCATATAACAGGTAGGACAGAGGCTAATTTTTATCCCACAGTATAAAAAACAACTCATAGTACTTATCGTTGACTATTAGCTAAAAAAAAATATTAGCAAAGTTTAGATAGAAAATAAATTGGTAAGTATTTGGTTAAATCCACTTTTTTAACCTGCCTAACCTCTCGTCGATTATGGGCGTGACAATAGTTTTTATACAGTATAAACGAAGCTTTACAAATAGAGACATTGTTAATAATGATATTGATCACAGATCAAAGATATTTGTCAGCACTACACTAGATACATGGGAGAGCTCCACTCTAGCTAGTGTAAAAAGCATGTTAAAACAAGCCAGTTGAAGAATAGAATAGAATAGAATAAAAATAATGGAAAAGGTTCAATCAACGCGTTGTCGCTTATTTTCCATAATGGTTATGGTATCTTACGCTTTTTCGATCAGGCTACGGATCTGACACGAGTTTAACATTTTTTACCCATGTAAAAAAGTGCCAATCGCCGTTAAAGAAGTTTTCACTTCAAAAATAATAACAGTGGGTATCTTTAGATATTTCAGCACCAAGGCACTTTGTCTAGTTAAACAGCATGTGCGTACATACAGTAATAATAATGTTGATGTTGTTCCAGGTTATTCCTAATGACACAACTAGTTCTGCATAACAGTTGGTCCACGAGGAATTCATGATCTGAATAGCGTACAACATTATTAAATAATCTTTAAATCCACTTGCCGTCTATAGACTGCGTCTAATTCTCTCTGCTCCATTGTGACCTTACGCTATTGCAATCAGGGGGTCCCCTGGGACCCCATTGTAGTCCCCCCATAGTACACATTATTAAATTTATTAAAATGGGTTCGTCGACCTACCGTTTCGGTATGCAATAGCTTTGCATTAAGGTGTTCCATTTTTTTTTTGAGATGAGATTTTTCTGAAATGCTTTTAATACTAGAAAACTGTAATTTGGCATGTATACTGGGTTTTTTGGCCATTTCTTTTACCAGTGGTCATTTCGCTTTTGTTTTCGAAATGGTGGTAGTTTTTAAAGTAGCATTTTATAATGATACTGGTGCAAATTCTGTTGTACATTTAACTAGACTAAATTATTTTTGACATGACCAAAGGTGTTGTTGTAAAATAAATAAATAAATAAATAATATAGGGACAATTCATACAGATTGAGCTAGCCCCAAAGTAAGTTCGAAACTTGTGTTATCGGATACTAACTCAACGATATTATATTTCATAACAAATACATACATAGATAAACATCCAAGACCCGAGGCCAATCAGAAAAAGTTCGTTTTTCATCATGACCCGACCGGGGATCGAACCCGGGACCTCCTGGGTGGCGGTCTGGCGTGGTAACCATTACGCCACGGAGGTCGTCAAAAGTGTTGTCCTTCTTTGGTTTACAATTAGTGACAAGGATAGCAACACTTATAGTCCTGTCAAAATTAGTTTAGTCTAGTTAAATGTACAACAGAATTAGCACCAATATGTTGTAAATGACGTGCCCGCAAGGGTCTACAGAATAAAATATTTTTGACTTTAAAGCTTCTGTTTCTTAATACTTCACTAACTATAATATTAGTTTTTCTCAGCTGTTGCAGAGTATAGTAGAGATAAAAGTAATATCGTGTCTGTTGTTCGTTTAGGTTTCCGTAGTAAACAACCTTTATAGTCTCGCCATGTCCATCTGTCTGCGGTCTAGCTCTGAGACTGAATACTGGAAGTCTAGAAAGCTGTAATTTGGAAGCTGTTAATCCCTCATCAGCAATATAGGGTTCGTGGAAAGTTCCTTCCAGGTAGCTCGATCTTAAGCGGCAGCATCCATTTGGTACGGCCGGTGGGTCTTCTTTTTCCGTCGACTTGCCACCACAGACCTTGTTTGGATATGTTCTTGTCAGGTCTGCGCAACGCATGCCCAATCCAACGCCATTTTCTTAGCTGTTATATATAACTAGCTGTTAGCCGCGGCTAGGCACACGAGGTCCAGAGTATCTGCCACTGATTACTTACCCCCGACGCAAAAAGGAGGGAATAAGTTGTTGTTCCGAGATGAAAAATAGCCTATGTCACTCTCCTTTGCCTATCCCCAAACACAGCCGAATTATCAGACATTTTAGAAGGTTTTGCAATGTATATTATTGTAATCAAAATAGTAAACAACGGCTCATAGCATTAGGTCCTAATAATGTAATATTAGACCGTGGTGCTCGGCAATCGAGCCTGACTTGATTTGCCATCTCTCCTAAGGTATAATGCCTTTTGCTTCAAATTGCTGTCTCTCACGTAGTTGTTAAGGAGGGAAGTCCTTTCAAATACTTCCTACTCCGACTATCTTCTTTCTGATTAAATTCATTGCGAGTTTCAAGACAGCTGTAGTTCTCCCCCGGGACATCTAACTTACTTTCGAAGTGAAAGAAGGACAAGCAAACACATTTTCGCATTTATATGTTGGTACTATGTATTAGTATGGATGTAACATCGTGACATGCTTAATAAAATAGTCCATTATTATGTGTTATGTTATTATCTATATTATATTTTATCTGTGACACTGTTTGTTTGGTAATTGTGTCGGAAACAAAGGGGCTGGCACATCGCGATCATATCGCCACCCGACGGGTGACTAGCTGGGGTAAGAAACATTTGGTTAGTGGTATAGCGTGATTAAATTCTAATAAACAGTCGCTGTAGAGCTACTGTGTCTAGAATATAATCAAATCCAGTATTTTTATTTACTTAATTGTAAGTTTTGTAAAAATATATATTATACATAATTAATTCTGTTGGCGGTTGGCATCGCAAATAGGGACTCTTAAGGTATTATTTTATAAAATCTGTCATTCATTGAAAAACTACAACAGATATTCCATTTCACAAAAGGTGGGTCTACTGCCAATGTTTTAAACAAAACATTGTTTTGAATTATTGAAATGAAGGAAATGAAAATGTTCTGTTCACCAAAAACACGTTCAGGCGGGTCTCCTGCTCCATGTTTTTGTACAAAACAATGTTTTGAATGAATGAAGTGAAGGAAATAAAAATGTTTTGTTCAAACATTTGCTTAAAACATTGTTCTGATTTGATTTGATTTCTTTGATTAACTCATAAAGTTGGTCGCGCACGCTAAAACAATATGATGTGCACGCATTACTACATTTATAGCCGAACGCTATTCGTGAAATAGATTATTCTGTACATTAAACTCTTGTCAAACAATTATTTTTAAACTACATATATGAATGAACGAATTAATCGAATGAGTAAATGGAATAGTCGCGTCCGGCGTACCATTCGTAAAATGTTGGCGACGCCTTAAGAATGCGCTGTAGTTGTGGTTTAGTTGGAGCAAGGTTCGCTCGGCGCGCGGCTTCGTTAACTGCATACTTTTGCATTTAGTTTCTGTCTTCATAATAGTATCTGGCAACCCATCTTCTTTGGTTTTTTTATGATTTGTAAAAAAAACACACAATATCTATTAAACTTCGTTGATTTTTTAAACTGCACGAATGAACGAATAAATAGAATGAGTGAATGGAAAGAATCATTCACAAAATGTTGGCGACGTCTCAAGAATGCGTTGTAAAACTTGTAAATGCAAGGATCGCTCGGCGCGCAGCTTCGTTAACTGCATACCTTTCCATTCAGTTTCTGTCTTCATAATAGTATCTGGCAACCCATCTCCTTTATTAATAAACAAAAGATTTTTAGGAGTGGTAGATGGGCTGGCTTCATAGGGGCAATACCAGTTCTCACAGAATATCGACGTGAAATAGCGGTGATATGCCACTGTGTTTCGTACGATGAGTGAGAGAGACGGAAGAATAATACCCCTCCTGTTTTCTACTCCCTTTTTCAGTTTCCTTCCTTATCCATTCCTTCATAGGTGGGCAACGCATCCATGATCTTGTAATCGTGAATGTCCATGGGCAGCGGTGGTTGCTTACCGTCAGGTGACCCGCTAGCTTATATGTCTTGCTCTGTCATAAATTGACAGTTGGAATACTCACGTGAAATGAAATGAAATCGTTTATTTCAGAAATTAGACCTTCACAGGCACTTTTTCTTGTCATTTACAACTTGTTTAAATAAAGAAAATAAACTACGTTATAAAATACCATTTCGGACACAAGCAAAATGGCAACCGGTAAAAAGAAATGGCGAAAGAGAACCGGTTACGGCCTTTTTTGTCATATTGTACTTTTTTTTTCTCTCCTTTTTTTTCCACTCATTAGTTACAATTACATCGTGCGGTATATCACTACATAGTATAAAACAAAGTCGCTTTTTCTGTCCCTATGTCCCTTTGTATGCTTAAATCTTTAAAACTGCGCAACGGATTTTTATGCGGTTTTAATTGATAGAGTGATTCAAGGGGAAGGTTTTAAAGTATCATACATTCCAAAATTCCCACGGGAAAGCGGGATACACGCAAACGAAGTTGCGCGGGTTTCGCTAGTCATTCATAAAATGTTGGCGACGCCTCCGGAATGCGCTGTAGAAGCCAGGATCGTTTGGCGTGCGGCTTCGTTAACTGCATACCTTTGCATTCAGTTTCTGTCTTCATACTAATATTATGAAGACGAAATTTTGTGTGTATGTTTGTTACCTCTTCACGCTCAAATGGATGGGCTAATTTTTATGATATTTGGTATGTAGGTAGCTGATATCTTGGTTAAATAGTATATTTTTTATCCCGAATAGTACGCGATTCCCGTAGGATTTCATGAATAGTCTGATATAGATGGCGCTGCTGGGCATAAAATTAAACGCTGCTGGTAACACCACGGACAGGACAGCATCTAGTCATTCATAAAATGTTGGCGACGACGACGCCTCAAGAATGCGCTGTAGAGGCAAGAATCGTTCGGCGCGCGGCTTCCTTAACTGCATACCTTTGCATTCATTTACTATTTTCATAATAATATAGAGCTTTGCTAGTTTTAATAAAACGAAACGGTGGCCCACCGATTGTAGTTGCAATACCCTATTCAGGGTCCATGTACCAATTAGATTAATTAGATTTAAGCTGTACATGTGCAATGAATGATAATAAATAAATAAATAAATAAACAAATTATTATTATGAGTCTTATTCCTGTTTCCACTAACGCCTAGCGGCAGGAATAATCTAACTGGAGCAATTTGCATGACATTTGATGACATAAGGCTATTCCTAGCGCTAGGAGGCTTCTTTTTATGCCATAAAGGCGGCAAACAAGCATACGGCGTGCCCGATGGCATGCGTCACCGTAGCCTAAAGATGCTTACAATACCGGAGGTGTCACTCACACGTTGCCAACCCTCCCAATTGGAGCTCTGGAGACTTTACTCACAGTAGGAACAGAACATGGCCGATACCAATGCTAATTTGCTACGATCTTCTGTAAGGTGGAGGTCTTTCCCAAGACGGGCTGCTCCGATTTGAGCGGATTATCCGCTGTGCCCTACCTCCCTTGTTGTTGTTGAAAATGGGTATAAAGATGGCCGTAACTGGTTTTCTTTCGCCATTTCTTTTACCAGTGGTCATTTTGCTTTTGTTTCCGAAATGGTAGTAGTTTATAGAGTAGATTAATTTACACAAATCTTTTGGTACTGTATAAACTCTCTGACAAGAGAACGTGCTTATAAAAACTTATTCTCTGTATTAAAGTTTTGCTTCTTCGTAACTTAACTATGTCGCAATTCTTATAAGAGTGCGTAACATAAATGTTATCTTTTAAAGCACAGTGTAGATAAAGTAATATTACCATTTTAAACATAAAATTACGAACATTATTACCAAATGTGGTTTTAATGAGTCGTTAAATTACTTTAGTGTTTATACGAAAGATTACTGACTAATGGACTGCACACCCACCTCTCTGATCTTTTTTAGGTGAAACAGAGATATATTAGGTCTCTTTTGAATAATGGAAGTACCAATAGATTTATTATATACTAGCGTTAGATTGGCAATGCAAAAGATATAGATCATAGCATACACGTTTGTTAGAGCGAGATAGATAGGCGAGACCATTCTTCATATACACGCTATCGGCCTGCATCGGCCTGACGTCAGTCGTGTTAAAAACAAATCCCACTTATTTTTTACAAAATTTATGGTTTTAAAGTGTAGTTTTGGTGTTAATTAGACGTGATTAAATATGGTTACCTGTGCTGAGCCTGGATGTAACTCAAACTAAAAGAAAAATCCACAAAATTCTTCTGTAAGGTGGAGGTCCTTCCTCAGACGCGCTGCTCCGATTTGAGAAAATTATCCGCTGTGCCCTACCTCTCTTTAAAATAATATCGCGGATTATCGTAGGACGGAGAAACGCAACGTCCTACTTCCATTGCGGCGTTATTATCACAGCAGTGTGTTACTCCATGGCCATCCTAATACAAAATGTACTGAAAACAGATATCGCAATGGCGCCACCGATATTATCGACCGTTAAAAACGCACCTGTGTGGTAGAGCCTTTAATGTTTCCACCGAATCCGAACCAGCGCCCCTGTTAGGATCACCAACCACGAGACCGTTAAGTGCCATCAAAATATGAATCAGTCTTAAGATGGAAAGATTAGCACGTCCCTGACAATGTTTACGCACGAATTGGGTTATGCAGTTAGTAAAAGTATTATCACATCCCATTTTAATCTTGAATGACGGAATGTTAAAGTTATGGCGTCATTATATCTTAACAGTATTCTCATTTTGTGAGAGGTAATATGCACAGCGGATTATCCGCTCCGCGTCTTTCGCAGCCCGTCTGGGGAAGGACTTCCACTCCAGCTTACAGAAGATCGTAGCCAAATAGCATTTGGTCTCGGCCATGTTGTATTCAGGAGGTGAGTAAGGACGAATTTACGCCAATTGAAGAGATTAGGATGTAGGATATGGCGATTTCAGAGAATACTCTGCCACGCTGCTAAACTTTTTATTAAAACACTAAAATATTCTATTGCCGAAATAGATGAAGAAAGATTGTGACAATATAAACGTTCTGTAATTTTTTATCTGTACGTATGAAAGGGCAGTCTAAAATACAATACATGGCAGTAAAATTGTACCTCCTTTGTTAGGATTGACAACAGCGCAGCGGCCACAGATCCTTACTAATATTATAAATGAGAAAGTGAGTTTGTATGTTTGTTATTCCTTCACGGCTTGACTAAGCAGCCGATCATTATGAAAATTCGCAAACATATTGTTAGGGCCCAACATAGGCTACTTTTTATCCCGTGGAAGTATGTCGTTCCAATGGGAAAATAATTTTACTACTATAGAGGGCGCTGTATCGGCCAACAGATGGCGCCACAAGTCGCGCTATGGGTTGTTTTGTTGTCAAACGAGATCTATGTCATAAAATTGACGCGAGCTAAGCCGCGGGGAAAAGCTTGTTGACAGTAATGAGAAAAACACACTACCCGCAACAGCAGGTCGGTACGGGTAGACGCACGCCGTCGAACGAACCCGTGCCGCGTTTAGTGCGATGTCGTTCACAGTGGTAGATGTCCATTCATCCAGATGATGTTGATGGAATTGGGAGTCTGTGGCGGATGGTGCCTTAGTGGAACCGAGCACCGCTTGCTTGTTTCTCTGCGGTATAAATAATGTCCTTTAATTTTAATCCCAACCCATTTGCCGTGGACTATACCGCGGGCAATACATCAACTGTGTCTCCGAGTTATTGCATCAGCTGCAGTTGTGACTTGATTGTGATGGATCGCCCCGGCTTCCCGACACACTCAACTCACTAATCTTGTTTTGTATTAATAGGGTTGCAAACAGGCAGATAAATAATAATAAATATTCTTGCGACGTTGAAATTTTCTTGGCGTTATGTGATGAAATAACGTCATCATACTTCTTAAGTGATAATGAATGTACTTATGTGAATTTTATGGCAATTTTGATATTACTACGTCATGACCAAAAAATATTTTTCTAGTTTATCACATGCATAGAAATAATGTCGTTAATTTTTTGAACCGTTTTTTTTTTAAATTGGCGCATGTATTTTTAACTACAAGAGCTACAGCACACGGCGTATTTTAAACGCGGAGAGGACGCGCGTTTCTTGCTACATTGACCTCTTTGTATGTTATACTTAATCATGTACGTACGTAGTTGTTGAGAAGGGAAGACCTCTCAACACTTCTTACTTCGACCATCTTCTTTCTGATTAAATTCGTTGTGAGTTCCAAGACAGCTCTAGTTTCTCCCCCGGGACGTCAATAAGCTTCATCGCTTATTGTCAGTCTGTGGTCACCGTTGTTGATCCTGGCTACATTGAAGACACATCGGTGATGTGTGGTGGGCTAGTCACGAGAACGCTATCATAGTTTTTAGCCTGGATATCAGTAATGAAACTACTGGATTTCGCGGGTAAAACCAATCCAGAATCGGCTACAGGTATTCTTTTTCACGAAGAGCGTTCGGCTAATTAATGTTGTTTAGCGGTGAGAGCTCTACGCTCCCGCAACAGTCCGGTGTGTCAGTATAGGGAGGCAGTACACCCGAAGCTGATAGGTCCATTTAATATAAAAAATAATGAATGTTGTAACATTCGCATGCACATTGTATCAGTGTGCGTGACCGATCTGAAAACCATCCCGAAACCATCTGAAAACTATTTGAACACCATTGGAAGACTATTTAAAAACCATCCTGAAACCATCCCAAAACCATCCAAAAACCATCCGAAAACCATCTGAAAACTATCTGAACACCATTCGAAAACCATCCAAGAACCTTACGAAAACCATTACGAAACAGCGAAAAGAAACTAGTTGTGCCAACAGGAATACTTATTTTGGATAGCACAACTAAGCACAACTTAGTAGTGCAAACAGGTTTTTTTTGCGAATTGTTCCTGTTGGACCAACTAGTTGTGCATAATAGTTGGTCCAACAGGAAATGGTGGATTTTACGAGCGTTTCCCATGTTACGTACAGTGAAACAATTGTGCATGCGAACGTTACAACATTCATAGCCGAATAAATAAATCATCATCATCATCATCATCATCATCATAATCATCAGCCTGTAACTACCCACTGCTGGGTATAGACCTTTCCCATGCGATGCTCCGCTTTCCGCATCCATCCGCCTCCAACCGCCTTCTTGAGGTCGTCCGTCCACCAGGAGGCCCTACACTTCGCTTCCCCATGCGCGGCCTCCACTCCAAGACTTTCCTCCCCCATCTACCATCGCTAGCACGGCAGATGTGGCCGGCCCGTTGCCACTTCAGCTTGCTGACTTTGGCCGTAAACAGAAGCCTACCAGCGCTTATAGGAGCCGATCCGCGCTGGTAACAGCTACATAAAAAGCAGATTGAAGCAGAGACAATAGAAAATGTGTATGGCGGTGCCAGCGCTGACCAGCGCGTGTCGAAGATTGTCGGAACTTGTCGGCGACATTCGGCGCTGGTTCATAGAGACTGCTTGCGCCGGTTACCTGCGCGGATCGGCTCCTATAAGCGCTGGTAGGCTGCCAGCTTCCTTTCTGTATACGGCCTTTGAGAGCTATATCGAAGACTTTCATTCTCCGTCGAATTTCTTCGTAAAGCCTCTCCCCCACAGGTGCGATATTACCGGCCGGTATTACCGCATGCGTTATTGCGGTAATGCGGTCCGATTTCTTGCACTCAGCTGCGATATTACCGGCCGGTAAAAACGCTGCGTTCCCTGCGATATTGCGGTAAGCGTTGGTCAGTTTTTACCGGCCGGTAATATCGCAGCTGTGTGCAAGGAATCGGACCGCATTACCGCAATAACGCATGCGGTAATACCGGCCGGTAATATCGCACCTTTGGGGGAGAGGCTTTAATCTTAATTAATATATAGAGACAAATCACACAGATCCCATTTCACGAATGATCTTCGTGAAATGAAATATATGTAGTACATGAAAACACTATTAATGCAGGAGTTGGTCTGATTGCATTTAGTTACAATTTGGCGGGACTGCGAGCTGCAGTAACACAGTTACGTACTGTCCGTCATACGTCGACAAATGTAATAGTACGGTCTACAAATTTCAAATTTCAAATTTCTTTCAAAACTTTTATTCAGAGAATAGGTTTTCACAAACACGTTCTCTTGTCAGAGTATACAGTAATAAATGATTTGTATAAATTAATCTACTCTATAAACTACTACCATTTCGTGTCAATAAATAGTGCCATTAATTTGTCTCGACATAAAATTAAATCTAAAAAATAAAATGCTAAATCCGTGTTAAAGATAGGAGCAGACCGCCCGCAAGGCAGCAACCGTTCTCGTGTATTTTCGAGTTGACGTGAGAGTCGGCCTTCCAGCCTCCATTACTGGGCTCACCATCACGATATTATGAACAATATTGTAGGGAACAACAGTAACCCGACCCCCAACGCCACCGCCAGTTTGGACATTTACAAAAACATTATGTCAAATCCATATCCATATAAATATTCTTGGACAAATCACACAACGCCATTTAGTCCTATAAGCAACTAAACTTGTACTATGAGTTTAGATTAGATTTGCTGATAAATACATAAATACTATGTTTTTGTAAATAAATACTTATTATACATAGAGAACACACAGAGGCAAACAGACATGTTCATGCACATAAATGTTTGCCTTGCAGGATTCGAACCCACGGTCCTCGACATAAAGTGACCATTGCTAGCCACTCGACCATGCCTGTGAACCCATAATCATCCCAATGCTGGGATACGGGTATCCCATCAATCGAAGGGGATGAGAGTGTACTCTGCCACGCTGCTCCAATGTTTCCCTGTCTCTCTGTGTCATAGTCCATGTCTCACATCCATAGAGGGCGATACTCTTGAAAGTTTTAATAAGCCGTTTTCTAATGTTCTTGGCTATTTTTGATGTGAATATGCTTTTTTTGTGGCAAACAAGCATACGGTCGGTCTGATGGTAAGCCGTCACCGTAGCCTATAGACGCTTGCAATACCGGGGGTATCACTCACGCGTTGGCAACCCTCCCAACCCCACGTGGAGCTCTGGAGACCTTACTTACCGTGGGAACTTGCTGTTGTAGGAGTTGCTTCAAATTGCTGTTTCTCACGTAGTTGTTAAGGAGGGAAGTCCTTTCAATACTTCCTACTCCGACTATCTTCTTTCTGATTGAATTCGTTGTGAGTTCCAAGACAGCTGTAGTTTTCTTCCCCGGTACGTCAATAAGCTTCATTGCTTATTGTCTATCTGAGGTCGCCGTTGTTGATCCTGGCTACACAGGAGACACAGTGGTGGGAATGTGTGGGGCTTACCGTAGGAACACAACATGGCCGAGACCAATGCTATTTGGCTACGATCTTCTGTAAGGTGGAGGTCCTTCCCCAGACGGGCTGCTCCGATTTGAGCGGATTATCCGCTGTGCCTCTCTTTATTAGTGTGAAATGTTTGTTTTGCTATTGTTGTATTGGTTTTAGTCCTACTAATAGGACAAGAAAATAGGACCACGGAAAAACGGGGAAATGTTATAGCATGTTATGCTGTCGCTACATGTCGCGTGGCTACTGTCAGTCATTATTAGTTTTCTGTCCGTTCAACGCGACACGAGATCTATTAACATGGAAGAGAGTGGAATATTCACTTTGAAAAGCTGGTTTACAACGCATTTTTAATTTTAATTCTGTATTTGGTTTAAAATAAAATAAATAAATAAAATCATTTATTTGCGAGATTAATACAACCCATTGGGCATGCAAATACAGTTACAATACTTTCACACTTTTAATAGATTCATTATGTAGATTTATTATTATCATTATTATTTCATTAGGCAAATTTAATGTCATAGAATCACATAAACAAATATACATTAGTCACAGAATAGTATTATTGATAAATAAATAAATGGATTCAGTCAAATAATTTCGCAAAATATTCTTTAGTATTGTAAAATGGTCTGTTTTGAAAGTATTTCTTAACTTTGTTTATGAAGGATCTCATATTGTCCGATTCCCTGATAGCATTAAAAACTTTTAAAGACATATAGTTCAGGCTGTTATTAAAATTAGTATAATGAGGATGAGGCTTTACCATCCTATCATTATTCCTGAGGCAATAGCGTTGAGAGTCTGCCACACGTGCTAAGTTATTGCGGTTCTGGAAGACGTGTATGCATAGCTGTTGGAGGTACAAGGAGACTACTGTCATAATTTTCAAGCAAAATTGTTCTGAACAAATTCATCGTTAGACATTTTCGGTAGTAACAAATTATTTTTGTAGTTTCGTTTGTAAATTATTTCTATGGCGCTTCGATTTAGTAGACCTAAGTAGTAAGCACATTATCAACGGTGTTTTTTAAGACAGAGGAAGACAAAATGTTCACCCGATGGCAGGTCACCAATTCAATTGCCCATGGACATCTACCTATTTTACATTTAGGATTTGATTATTGCGCTATTTGGATTAACATTTCGCGTATATAAACGACCACCATTTCGGAAACAAAGCAAAATGACCACTGGGAACAGAAATGGCGAAAGAAAACCAGTTACGGCCTTTTTTTGGTCATTCAAGTCATATTTTAGTAATGTTTTCACAATATAAGATTTATTTTATTTGAGTCGATTCGAAAGAGCTTATATAGGCTTATTTGAATAAAAATATTTTGAATTTGAATTTGAATTGAATTTGAGTCATTGACACGTAAAGAAGAAGAAGAAGTATACATCCAGTATTGCTAGGATGATGGATTGATCCTTCCTCTGAGCAGTATTGAGATTTAATAATGTTTATTTTTAAAATCGTTTATGCGACTAGCCTTATACAAAATCGATATTACGCTTCGCTTCCCCAAAATCATTGAAAAATCACTCGAATAATTACAATAAAGTACTTAAGTGACGCCTTTTTAGTAACACAACAGAGAAAAAAACTCTTTTTTTTTCATTTTTTAAAAGCTCTATGGTTAACCTTCGTTAGAGGGTTTAAAAAGGCGCGCCTCTGGTCTATGGTTTTGAATAATTAAAAAAAATAATCCGATAAGAAATTTAGGGATCAATAGTAAAATGTATGCTACATTACATTTTGTTTTTGTTACTTATAAGAATACTAGCTGTTTCCCGCGGCTCCGCCCGCGTGGTCAAGGGAAAACGTCCAAAATTTTTCCCATGGAAATCTCATTATCCCGTGAGAAAAAAAGTAGCCTATGTCACTCTCCAGACTTTAAACTATCCCCAATAAAAAAAACATATCAATCCATGTATTTGTTATAAAATATAGTATCGTTGAGTTAGTATCCCATAAAGTTTCGAACTTACTTTGGGGCTAGCTCAATCTGTGTGATTTTGTATATTTATTTAACGACTTTATTTGCTTTGTGACGCAACACCATAAAATACCCGTAAAATCTTTGCCATTTGACAAACAAAAACACGAACAATCACTTTGTTTTCTTTGAACAAAACAATAAACGGTAGCTAGTAGCTACCTCAACTGACCCACATTCTGTTAAAAAAAACCTACTTGTAAACGTCAGTTTGACAGGTACAATGAATGAAACGTCGTGGAATTGGTATTTCAACCCGCCGACGGAACCCAACTGTGCGGAAATCAATTAGGATTCCGCAGTTTTGTTATTGAAATAATGTAAACCTTTATTTTTATTTTTAATTAGATCTAAACATTTAAATTAACTTAGTTTTTAATTCAATTTTATGTTATTATATTGTAGTAGTTTATTACTTTACCAATTTTAATAAAAAAATAACAATCTTATGTCAATAATTTTTGACACTTTGTGACTGCTTACAAACAGGCGGACCGTATGCTTGTTTGCCATCTTAAGGGCGGAGCACACCCATGCAGCAATGCGCAGCTTCGCGTCGTACGTTTGGTGTGTCCTTTCTCATAATATTACATCGATTACAACGCCATAAGCTGCAACGCGCTGTGCTGCGCTGCATACGGTGTGCTCCGCCCTTTAAACTTAGTCTTAAGTCACAGAATCACTACATAGTATAAAACAAAGTCGCTTTTTCTGTCCCTATGTCCCTATGTCCCTTTGTCCCTTTGTCCCTTTGTATGCTTAAATCTTTAAAACTACGCAACGGATTTTGATGCGGTTTTAATTGATAGAGTGATTCAAGGGGAAGGTTTTAAAGTATCATACATTCCAAAATTCCCACGGGAAAGCGGGATACACGCAAACGAAGTTGCGCGGGTTTCGCTAGTAAATATATATTTTTTTTATTATATACCATTTGCAATTTTTTTTAATGCAACTTAAAAATTATAGATTGTAAGCTCTTTTCTTTTCTATATTTGTTTCCAATTTACTTACATAAGAAAACAGAGTAGTTTGTGTACGTACTGTAGGTACCTATTTCAGAAAAGACCAAAGGCTTATAAAAGTTCATTGTGATGCGGACAAAACAAAATAAAATACATACTGAACCCATTTTAATAAAACTGTCCACACTTAACTATTAAATAATTGAAAATCAAAAATGGAGTACAACAAAAGCGCGCGAGGTGTGAATTCGAGTTTCGAAATTAACAATGGTTTGACAGCTCAATACACACCATAGCTATTGGTAGCTATGCCTTTTGTTTTTTTTTATTGTCGATGCTCATGATTTATGGCTTGAGATGATGGTTAATTGAGTTAAAATTAT
The DNA here is from genome assembly GCA_905163395.2 of Endotricha flammealis. NCBI lineage: Eukaryota > Metazoa > Arthropoda > Insecta > Lepidoptera > Pyralidae > Endotricha > Endotricha flammealis. The sequence continues at coordinate 460,780 of LR990881.1, read as the reverse complement.
TTTTTGATTTTTTAAATATTAACGTGAGATTTTTGGGGCGTGAATTTTTTGGATAAACCAAATTATTTTTTAAACTTTTTCTTTTCTTCAAGATATTTCTATGAGAGTTTAATCTGAATTGATCAAAACTATATTTAAAGTTATATTATGGTTGTCATTGTTAAACTGTAGAACTAAGAAAGAAAATCTTGAGAATTTTTTTTGGTTTCTGCCTTCTTTTTCGCTGCAATTAGCCAGTGTCATAATATATAATTATGATATATTCGGAGGAGCTCGATGCCGTCGCTGTGTGTCGAACGGCAAGTTAAGCGACGTCGGCCCTAGCCAGCGTTTGGATGGGTTTCGTTGTCTCGAGCTTCTCCGTGCTTCGGACGGCACGTTAAGCCGGCGGTCCCGGCTGTTGTCGATGGATGACAGTCGTTAAGCCAAGTCAGTGGCGTTAGGGCGCGGTTTGAAAACACCGGCCTCTGCCTATCAGCGTGGCAGATGTTACGTTGCTGGGGTAGCCAACAACGTAAGCAAGGTAGGGTAGAGAAAGAGACAACAGAAAACAAGAATCAGATAGAATATTTTATTGAATTAGACTCAGGGTGCGTGGTAGAGAGATTCACTTGCAAGCCCCTAGGGACACTTAGCTCAGCTTCTCCGGGCGTGCAGACGACGGGCGCAAGTTTTGGAAGTGTAGGGCTTCCAGGAGTAGGCCGGCTCAGCAACCGGTAGCAGCCGTACGCTCTAATCACCTTCGATTGAAGGGAGACCCGTATCCCAGCAGTTGGCTGATTAAGGGTTGATATGATGATATAATTATGACAAGACACCATTCTAAACAGAGTACCTACCTATATGATGAGTAAGGTCTCCAGAACTCCACTTTTTACAGGGTCGGCAACGCGCGAGTGTACCCCCGGTGTTGCAAACCTCCATCCATAGGCGTAACTTCTTAGGTACCATCACGCGGGCGGCATGCTTGTTTGTCACCTTAGGAGTATAAAAAATTCTTGTTGTCTCGACTCGAAGATGATGGATTTTGAAAATAGGAATGGCGCACCTTTGCTTCAATGTGAAACAAAGAGAAATAAATAAATAAATATATAGGGACAAATCACACAGATTGAGCTAGCCCCAAAGTAAGTTCGAAACTTGTGTTATGGGATACTAACTCAACGATATTATATTTTATAACAAATACATATTATAGATAAACAAACATCCAAGACCCGAGGCCAATCAGAAAAAGTTCGTTTTTCGGCATGACCCGACCGGGGATCGAACCCGGGACCTCCTGGGTGGCGGGCAGGCATGGTAACCATTGCGGTCGTCGAGAAATAAATACTTTCATTTATAATATTAGTTGTGGATTGCTATAAAAAAGTCGTAAAATAGCTAATTTGTATTGTCACAGCGCAGTGAAAAGGTCACAGGATCAATTCATAAGAATTGGAATTGTGTTTACGGGTTCACTGCACTGTCTAATTGACATCCTTTGTGTAAGCGCACTCAGGCGGCAAGGTATGTATTTAATCAATCAACAAAATTGATTATTATCTTCGATCACATATCTATACATATAATAAAACAGTAGATCCCGATATGTCTGTACTTTGAACATATTTGGCAAAAATGGAGAGGGAACAGTTAGAGAAAGGTAATAAAAGCGAAAAATTTTTTTTTTGAATTTATTGTCTGTCTGTCTGTTTGAACGCGCACATCTCCTAAGTTACTGAACGGATTTTAATCCTGTTTTCATAGGGAGACAGAGCTCGGCTTGAAGCAGAATATAGGCTTTGTTTCATTTAAATCGCATGACAGGAAAAGGAGTTATCATTATTTGAACATTTCACGCGGACGAAGTCGCGGGTAACAGCTCGTAAAAAAATAAAATAAAAGACCAAATTGATTATTATCTTCGATCACATATATTTTTGGAGTGATAAGCAGTTATTACGAAATGGGCTAGCTCGACCGGGGAAGTACCCTCTCATAGAATAGCAACGTGTGAAGCAGCCATGCGTTTCGTTAGTGAGAGATCCGGAAGCCCGACTATCGCCCTATCCCCTCTTTCCTCCTCCTTCTTTCCCTTCCCTTCCTCCTTCCTTTTCTCCAACCTCCTTGGTGGACAACGCATTGTTCGCGCCCCTGGTGTTACTGATGTCCATAGGCGGCGGTGACCGCTTTCCATCAGGTGGCCCGCTTGCTTGTTTGTCTACTGTATGCCATAAAAAAGTATATAAAAAAATTCAATAAAAGACCCTGTGTTGGTGTCCACTCGAAGGTTCTAAAGAACGTTTCTCGTTTGCACTATTACGGATGTGAAATGAGCTCCCAGCCTCTTTGTTTCCTTCGGACTACAGGACTATTTAAGAGGTGTACATTAGAGTAGAGTAGTCTCGTCAGAGGTGGGCAGCCCCTGGTGTTGCTGTCCATAGGCGGCGGTGACCACTTCCCATCAGGTGGCCCGCTTGCCTGCTTGTCTGCCGTATGACATTAAAAAAGCCTGTTTTTTTCTCGGATAACACGTGCACATGCATGAATTTAAAAAGACAATGCAATAATTTAATGAAATCGATATTCAATTTTAAAAACAACCAATAATATATTATTTTTAATCAATCACATAAAGAAATGCACTACTTACGAGAATAATATGATTTTGTAACAAATTTTGTCTTTTCTTTTTTTATTCTAAGTATACTTATTATGTTATAATGGCTTCTAAAAAAGGCACTTCTTCTCAACAGACCATTGAGGCCATTCACTCATACACTCAGGAGAAACATTGACGTGCAGTGCAAAAGTATTTTAGTAAATCCACTTGCAATTTTTTTATTTTTTTATTCAATAATTGTAAAGTAAATTATATTTAGAAACATTAAGAATTGATATTAACTGTCTTTAAACGTTTTGTACTCCCTCGTGTTCGCGTGTATTTCTGGCATAAACCAGAATACAACCATTAGCGTTTAGATAACAGTGAGTGCAGGTTCGAATCTTAGATAACTGAAGTACATTTAAACCGTTTTATCATACAGTTAAAATAGAATACTTTTAAGCTATGACTACTTATTATAACTGGTATTATTTCGCCATTTCTTTTCGATACGGCCTTTTTACCCGACTGCGCTAGAAGGAGGGTCATTTGTCATTCATTAATCTATTTTATTGTCATTCATTATTTCGCCCTTTTTTGACGTATTTTTTGGTAAGGTGTTGCCAAAGGCGTTGATGACTACTTTTTATCAGTTGAATTGCCTGTTTGTTTGCTGTGTGTAATAAAAAATATTAATTAATTTTTTTTATTGTTACAGAAATCACGATGACTTAATCCGCATCTCGGATAGCGATCTCAAGATGCTACTAGCGAGGCTCGCGCTGCTCTGCGCGGTCGTGACGTGCGCGTTGCACGCCACGCGAGCATGTCCGTGGGCATGCTCGTGCAGGGGGCAGGTGGCGGATTGCGCGCATCGTGGACTACTGCACGTGCCCAAGAGATTGCCTGGTGACACGCATAGAATGTAAGTAGAAAGATGGATAAATAATGTATTTGTATCTCCATGGCACACAAATGGACAAAAATAAACCATCGACATAAAGTATAGACAAGCTGTCCGGTACTGAGATTTTGCGGCATTGCGATGGTGCACATGCACACCACCACCCTTCAGTCAGTTCCAAGCTAACGACAGAAACAGTGGTGTCCAATACTACTTATTTTTGACGCTCAGTGTAGTTTTATATTAAGATTTATCGACTGTATGTTTTCCGAACAAAATAAATAAAATAAAAGAAACTACATAGTAATAGCCAAATAAATAAAAATTGCATATGCTCGTTTAAAAAATGTAAATTTTATAAAAGTATCCCTTTTGGAGCTTTCAAAAGAAGTAAATTGACACAATGGACGCTTTCAATTCTGTTTTTACAACGGGGGGTGACTTCCGCAACGCGAGGGTGGCTTTTACATTTCCTGTTTGTGTGTTTGCCTATGTGGAAATACCGTCTGACATTATTAGATTTTTATTATGAAAGTGTTGTGAGGAAACCGTCATAGCTCGATGGTTCTACTGAGGAACAATCAAATTTGAATCATGTTTTGTAAACTAACAATTATATATTTTTTTATGCCACAAAGTTGACAAGCAAGCATACGGCCCGCCTAATGGTAAGCATCACCGTAGGCTATAGACGCTTGCAATACCAGGGGCATCACTCACGCGTTGCCAACCCTCCCAACCCCCCCAAATTTATGTTATTAGGTTCAGGTTTTAGAGAGGTAGGGCACAGCGGAAAATGCGCTCAAATCGGAGCAGCCTGTCTGGGGAAGGACCCTACAGAAGATCGTAGCCAAATAGCATTGGTCTCGGCCACTGGCAGATTTACCTTAGGCCCAGTACGCCTAGGGCGGCCAGATATTCGCCGGGCGGCCAGGCCCCCAATTCTGCTATTTTTTTTAAGCTGAAACGCATCTGAAACGCATTGGAATCGACATTTTTGTATTCTGCTAACTCTTTGGTTGAAACGGTGCCGATACTCATTGGTTGGGCAGCCGGAACGCTTTGGTTGTAGTATTCCGATAATGAACACAGATCGGTTTGTAATACGTTCAACTATAGTTTGGTGTTCTGCAATTTTTTTGACAGTTGAGACGGCTGAAACGCTCTGCGTTGGTTGAACTGTCAAAATTTGAGGTTTTGCATCGGCAAATTTTGACAAAGAGTGACTTTTGTAACCAACCGTTTGCGTTTCAGCTGTAAACATAATGTTAATGGTTTACAACCGTTTTGGTTTACAACCGCAAATGCAACCAAGCCGAAACGCTGCCGATCTGTTTTAGTTAATAAATAGCAGAATTGGGGGAGACCTGCCCCCCAAGCGTGGTGAAAAATATACTTTTCTAGGCTAAATGTAGGGAGCTGAAAAAGGGGTGGCTACACGGTGGAGGTAGATCATCCGCTCCAGCTCCAGGTGCAACCCTGAAGCCGACCCCGTTCCTCAGACATGAGGGACCGACTCCAGAGTGAGATACTACACGGCCTAGGGCGGAAAAGACTACAAATCCGGCCACATACATGCCCGAGACACTCGGCCATGTTGTGTTCCTACGGCGAGTAAGATCTAAGGAGTTGGGAGGGAATCTATGACTGAAATGAAATAGTTGATTCACGTTTTCTAGTCGTGTTATAAAATATGGAAATAGCGGTGATCTGCCGTTGTGTTTATTTATTTACTAGCTGACCCGTGCCCACTTCGTTGGGCATAATGTTAATAATCCTTTTTTAGTACAGGCGTTCGTAAGAAACGCTTTCATTTGACCGTTTTTTCACCGATTCACTTTGCAAAACCGACTACCACGTAAAAGCCTTTTTTTTTCGGTTTTTTATATAACCTATGACACTCAGAAATAATGTGGCTTTCTATTGGTGAAAGATGGTGAAAGAATTTTTAAAATCGGTTCAGTAGATCCCGAGATTAACCCTTACAATTTAACAAATATACAAACACACAAACTTTACTTCTTTATTAGTATAGATTTATGTTTCGTACCAATCCTAATATCCTGCTTCCTACTCCCTTTTTCACTTTCCTTCCCCCTTCCTTCCTTTTTCATTTCTCGATAGGTGGGCAACGCATCCAAGATCTTGTAGTCGTGGATGTCCATGGCCAGGGGTGTTTGCTTACCATCAGGTGACCCGCCTGCTCGTTTCTCCTCCTCTGTCATAAGAAAAAAACAACAGACATCATTTCGTAAACTTTCACTAGGAAAAATGCATTTTTATCAAAATAAAACACATTAAATAACAATAAAACATAATTTATTACTGAAATTCAATTACTCTACACAATATAAAGGTAATATACCACTGGTCACACGTGCACAAAGCTAATACGACACACAATAATACTAATTTGTCATCACCCTTATTGCTAGAGACTGTCGTAGCGAAAAGTTGTTATTGTATTTTTCTTCATTTTTCACTAGCGCCCCGTCCCAGCGTTTAGTGCTTGATTTCTGTATGTATGGATCTGTATTTTATTCTTATAAATGTACTCATACATTGTAACAAACGAGTGAAAGAAAAAAAATTGCTAAATGACAAAAAAGGCCGTAACCGGGTTTCTTTCGCCATTTCCTTTACCGGTGGCCATTTTGCTTGTGTCCGAAATGGTGGTAGTATATAACGTAGTTTATATTCTTTATACATAAATATACAAGTTGTAAATGACAAGAAAAAGTGCCTGTGAAGGTCTAATTTCTGAAATAAACGATTTCAATTCATTTCATTTCATTTCCAGCTTCGTACAGGTTTAACTAAGGATCCCTAATTTAAAAAAAATATATATAGCTTTTATTACACAGGGATAATGTACTAATGTACCTTTCTAACGGTGAAAGAATTTTTGGAATCGGTCTAGTAGTTTTGAATTTATTCGTTACAAACAAAAAATATAAATGTTTATCCCCTCCCCGAACTTTTCCTGATTGGCCGGGTCTTGGATGTTTATCTATATGTATATGTATTTTTTTTTGACAATGTTGTGCAAGCTAGTGAAGCGCTAACGGGATACGCTTCACCAGCAACATTGGTTTTACGTGGGCGAGGTGTCAACCCGCCGCACAACCCCCGAAATGCTGGAGGACCACACCCGTCGTTGGTCAGCGAGTCCATCGGACTTAGCCGGTTAGTGTAGCTAGGCTGTACTACCGAACATTCCCCTATCCGCCACCTTGGGGACGCTCCCCTACGCTGTGAGGGCCAGCGCGGGGTATGTATATGTATTTGTTATCTATATAATATAAAAGGAGAAGCTGACTGACTGACTGACCGACTGAAATATCAACGCAGGGCCTAAACTATAAGTTTTTTAATAAAATAAAAAAAATGGCCAATTGATTTTCAAACTTTCAACGCTATAATATGCCTCGATAATTCTGCGCCTTTTGAGCCCTCGTATGACCCCGTAGCCCTAAATTTCTAGAAGTTATCGCATATTTTGTGTATTTCGTGAAATCGATCCCATAAACATTTTCAATGTTAAAAAGTACAAAAAAAAAGTGGCGGTCGAAAGGTCTGTGCCTTTCGGCCGCCATGACAACTGAGTTTCGCAACCAGTTGTGAAAAAGGAATTTTTATCTCGGCAACTAGTTGCGACAGAAGATTTTTTTTCTTTATACGCAACTACACTGGGCGTCAAAAATAAGTAGTACAGTTTTAAAATTGCAACTTACTCTTAAACTATAGAAGTTAGGGTTTCGAAATAAAAATCAATCTTTAAAAGACGATATTATGCATGAAGTTTTTATTAAATGAAATGAAATTGTCTTTTAACTTTTATTTTATTTTAAAGGTCTAGCTTCTGTAGTTTAGGAGATATTGCAATTTTGAAACTGTACTACTTATTTTTGACGCCCAGTGTAGTTGCCAACAAAGAATTTTTTAAAAACGCTAGTTTCAATAGAAGAATTTACACATAGTGGTGATACCAAATACTATAGACGAGTAATACGCACAGCTTCGGAAGAATTCGGGCAAGACGCGACACTAGCGCCCCTACTTTTGTATGCAAAATGTTATAGCGCCCCTAGCGGCATGAGGTGAACGGAGGTTGCCAAGTCATTGTTTGAGAAACGTGAAGAGCTGTGGGTATTAGTCTTCTATAGTATTTGGTGATACTTCCCAGTTGTTTATGTCATGGAAAAATGCATTTTCTATACTTCTCTTCATATATGTACGTAATATTCTTCGAATTGTGTAGTGGTATATTCACCCCTATAAACAGATTAGACACAGAACAGACCGCTCCAACGACTGACGAGTTAGGTTTGTTTAACTGTGAGTTAAAATTAGCTCTTAATCATTTAAGTTTCATTCTACGTGTGGTTGATAATTGATATTGATTTAAATCCAAAATGAAAAACCAGGCAAGTACGTGTCTGGCCACGCACAATGTAGGGTTCCGTATTGGCTATGCATTTCTTGCTTGCAGATGAGTACAATGCCATTTTCTATGACATTTGTACGTTTTCGTCAAAGAAATTTTACTTAATAAGTTCGTCGGCTATTACTCGGTAACTAGTAGTGCCTACTTAACAGTTATAGTTTTCCTTGTAGGTTCACTATATGGACTACTACCATGAATTTATTCAAATTTATTTTTATGGCTTTCGGAGATAGAGGGGGGGGGGGGGGAGGACCACCGTGCAAAACGAAAATTGACACGTTAAATGTAAATAATTCACAAACGGATCATTGTACCGGAAAATGAACTTTCCGCACCCCCAATGTTTTTAAAATACAACCCACAAGATAGGGTCGGTGCGAAAAAAAATGTTATCCCCACTTCACCTGTAGGCAGGCACCCCAAAAAAAAAAAATTTTTTAAAATGTACCACTTTGTTAGCATTGTTAATATGAGTATACATACCAAATTAGCAGCTTTCTAGCAAGAAGCGTCTAGGCGCTAGACCGCGGACGGACAGACGGACAAACGGACATGGCGAAACTATAACTGGTTTCTAAATTTGTTCGTTGTGAGTTACAAGACAGCTGCAGTGTCTCTCCCGGGTCGTCAATAAGCTGCTTTGCTTATTGTCAATCTGAGGTCGCCGTTGTAGATCCTGGCTAAGAGACACAATGTTAAGAATGATCTGGTGGGCTTTTTTTGAAACGGCGGCGGCCGCCTAATGATAAGATAGAATTCTTATAAATTCTTATTCTCATTTTTATTATTAGTTGAAACGGGTGGATGAATAACCTCTGTATTATTTAGTCTATGACATAGAATAATATACCATGAAATTGCGCCCCTATGGAAATATGCGGTTGGTAATATTGATATCGGTTTTTCTCGCCACGTCTCGTGGGGTAGATTGTATGGCTTTATGGTTTTCCGATTACAGATAAAAGGGGTATTTTCCCTTTTGAGTTTAGTAAACGACGAGACATGACCTACTGAAATGAAAAATAAGCTGCAAAGTCTTATTCATTTGCCACTACATTTTAAGTCGATTATCAATTCTCAAAGCGAATTGTTCGCTGTTCGCTGTTCGGCAGTGCGTATTCGACGCACGAACCGCGGACGTGAAAAGCTAGTAAAAATATAATTACAAAACATGCAAATGCGCGGCATGTCGTACACAATAGTGTGGAATAAACAAGAATTAAATCTAAAAAAAACTTTATAATGTGTGCAAATGTGCAAAATTTAGTAGCCGAATGTGTTTGACGCAGCGTCTACTGAAGTTTTCAAGTTTTAATCCTTGCAGCCGGTAATGCGCATCTCAGCGGATAATCCGCTCAAATCGGAGCAACCCGTCTGAGGAAGGACCTCCACCTAACATCGTATCGTAGCCAAATAGCATTGGTCTCGGCCATGTTGTGTTCCTACGGTGAGTGAGGTTTCCAGAGCTCCACTTGGGAGGTTCGTGAGCGTTGGCAACGCGTGAGTGATACCCCCGGTATTGCAAGCGTCCATAGCGGTGACTTCTTACCATCAGTCCACCTTAGTGGTTTAAAAGAAAAACTTTCAAACTGTTTAAAACCATTGTGGAGCATGCTTTAATCAATTATATAGTACGTTTCAGTATTCCGCACGGCCATTTTATTCAATGCATATCGTTTTGAAAGTGCACTCGATTGTGCATTGGCTATGTGCCAGCTGGAGACTGCGGCACACTACGTCAAGTTTTAGGTTCGTTTACTACGAATTTTTATCATGTTGGCACTTTTTTTTTTTTCTAGTTTCTATTTACTTTAACAAAGTTCTCATGTCATACTCTCTGCAGCACTTGTTCGTTAGTTATCTTTTCTGCCCATTTTATTATTTCTATTAACGCGAAAGAAGCTGTGGAATGAGATCCCCGCCGAGGTTTTTTCTTTAGATTTGACTACAAAATGCCATGGGGTTCTTCAAAAGATTCATAAAAAGATTTTTACTGCGGTGACCGCTAACCATCAGGCGGTAGTAAGCTTGTTTGCCACCTTAGTGATATTTAAAAAAAGGACGGGTTGCACTCCGGGAGTGCCGGCAGAAGTGAAAACTTAAACATCAACGTTGTGCATTTTTGAATATTTTGGTGGAATGATTAGGGAATCTTACGCTTTTTCGATCAGGCTACGGATCTGACGCGAGTTTAACATTTTTTACCCATCTAAAAAAGTGCCAAGCATCGCTAAAGAAGTTTTCACTTCAAAAACTCGTAAATAGAGTAAATTATAAATAGAATTAGTAAAGATCTTATCAGAAAACAGCGTTGCACCATTCTGTCTCCAACAGTACAGATTCCTTATAGCGCTGAAAGTTTTAACGAGTTCCGTTCGCTTTAGAACAAAGAATTTACTTTGTCGGCATACAATTAAAATGAAAATATAAGAAAAGTTCAATATTTCTTAATTGGTTCCTTCTTCATTCTTTTATAGGATAAACTAGTGAACCCCGCGCAACTTCGTTTGCGTGTATTTATTTATGCACAGCAGCGCCATCTATATCAGACTTTTGATAATCCTACTGGAATCGCGTACTTATCGGGATAAAAAGTACCCTATGTGTTAATCCAAGGTATCAGCTACCTACATACCAAATCATAATTTACTTATACTAATATTATAAATGAGTAAGTGAGTTTGTTTGTTATTCCTTCACGGCTTGACTAATCAGCCGATCATTATGAAATTTATATATATTGTCAGACGTGCAGAGCCCAACATAGGCTACTTTTTATCGCGTGAAAGTATGTCATTCCAATGGGAAAATATTTTTTCTACTATAGAGGGCGCTGTATGGGATGGGCTATCGGTTAACAGATGGCGCCACGATGGCGCTAAAGGTTGTTTTGTTGTCAAACGAGATCTATTTCATAAAATTAACAATTACAAAATTCTTTTTAAATCCGAAAGAAAAATGAGTGTAAAGTAGACGATATCCCCTATATCTAAATAAATAAAATATAAATGATTTCTGAAGAAAATGAGATTTCTACTCTCATTCATTCATACTCAAAGGTCAAAGGATGAAGGAGTTGATGGAAAGTAGAAACTTTGCCTCCCGGCAATTTATTTGTCTATGTCGCCGTCTCCTTGCCGCAATTTGAAAGGTGCGCGCACGAGAGCGACAGTAACACAACTTTTTCTCAGTGTTGCCAACATTTTGCGCTTTTTGTACGTTTCAAATAAACAATTTTTAACCCTTGCTTTCGCTCATTTTATTTGTATTCATGTTTCTAGACGATTCTAGCCCTTATTTTGGAAAAATTTGCTTTAATAAAAAAATCTAGCTCTTTTTAGCTCGTCCGACTGCCCTTTTTCAAAAACCAAGGTGGCAACACTGCTTTTTCTATAAAATTTTACGTTATAAGTTGGCAACCCTGGAAATTTATTTTGTCGCCGTGCGGGCTCCCGCGGACAAAAAAGTCTCCCGGTGTTGTGTCGCTACGTGCGCGCACTTTCATACTAACCCATAGACTTGATGTAAGAGACAAAATAGTTGTAGAGACAAAGTTGCTCGTGCGTTCCCTCACTAAAGGAGGATACTTCAATTCTGACATAACTACGGACTTCGGGCTTCGGGCGCCTGTTGTCTGTCATCGTAACATTTTAGCGTCTTGTTTACGCAACTGTGTTTATTTTGAGAGCGTAATGTTTTATTGTTATGCATTCATGCAACACTAAAATACACAGTATATAGTGTGACTCTTATAAATGCTTCAGAATTCCAACTGGGCCTCTACCATAACCGCTTAAAACAAAAATGTAAGGCGACGTCTCGCTTACTCGATCGTTTAAGGATAGTTATAAAAGTACCTAACCCTGCATGTGTTATGGGTTCCAGACAAATGATATATTATTGTAAATATGTACCACTAGATGTGCTGCCCGCGGTGTTACCCGCGTTTTATTTTAGCTATACACATACTGTGCCAAAGGTAATATTTTTTTTGCCATACGTCTCTAATTTTATGCACGGCAGCGCCGTTTTTTTTTTTTTATGTTACACATGTGGCAAACAAGCATACGATCGGCCTGATGGTAAGCCGTCACCGTAGCCTATAGACGTAAGCAATACCGGGGGTATCACTCACGCGTTGCCAACCCTCCCAACACCCCTAAGTGGAGCTCTGAAGACCTTACTCACCGTAGGAACACAATATAGTCGAGACCAATGCTATTTGGCTACGATCTTCTGTAAGGTGGAGGTCCTTCCCCAGACGGGCTGCTCCGATTTGAGCGGATTATCCGCTGTGCCCTACCTCTCTTTACAGCGCTATAGACTATCAAACTTTTGACCAAATCCTACGGGAATCGCATATTTTTTGAGATAAAAAGTAGGTACCATATGTGTTAATCTAAGGTATCAGCTACCTTCATACCAAATATCATAAAAATTGGCCCAGCCATTTGAGCGTGAGCAACATACAAACTTTCGCTTTTATAATATTAGTCGCTGGGATGGTGTACATTGTATGAAATTGAGATGTCTTGGTACCTGTGGTAGGTAAAAATAAAATCCGACTTAGCGCTATTAAATTACATACCGAACGACCTGGGTCTTTATCTAGAATTCTAGACTCTAAAATTATCTTACGTATGGTATGGTAACATTGCTGCCGCCCACGACCGCCTGTGTCATAATTTAGCCATAGGCTGTAGGCATAGACTAAATATTAACAGAAGTACTATCCTTTTTAACTTTTGTTTATTCTGCACCATTATTGTAATAGGTATGGACATTCCGCGTATTTTTCTTGAAATGAAATGAAAGATTTATTCACGGAATATGGTTTTACAGAGGTCTTGAAGCATTATTTTGTTCTTAACATACTCCACCAGATTTGGTATGTGAATTTATACAATAATAAGGTTATAATTATAATTATTGGAATAAAATTTAAATTGCATAAAAAATTGTAGAATTAATTTGATTATCATTGATAATTTAGAATTTATAATTTAGGAAATCGTTAATAGTGTAAAAACAATTAGATATTAAAAAATGTATTAAATTCTTTTTAAATTGATTAAAAGGCAAACATTTTAGGGAGTCCGGCAGCTTGTTAAATATTTTAACGCACATACAATATGAGCTTTTGCTTCTAATACATAAATTAGATTTAGGTACAACCAAATTAAATTTACGTCTGTTCGATCTTTGTATAACATTATCCAGTTTTTCAAATAGACTGGGATGACGCTTAACAAATAGAGCCGACTCAAATATATACAATGATGGCACTGTTAAAAGACGAAGTTCTTTGAACAAAGGTACACAAGTGTCGCGGTAACCAGCGCTGCACATTGCACGAATGCATTTTTTCTGAGCTCTGAAAGCTCTATCGGAGTCGACGGAGTTGCCCCACAAAATTATACCATACCTAAGATTTGAACTGACATAGCCATGATATGCCAGAAGAGCAGCTTTTCGTGAGACTGTTTTGTTTAGTCTCCAAAGAGCGAAGACAAATTTGTTTAATTTTTTACATAGCTCTGAAATGTGTTCTTTCCAATTGCAATTGGAATCCAGTGTTATGCCCAAGAATTTCGTTTTTGTCACTTCTTGTATTTTTATGTTATTGTAGTTTATTTTTAGTTGCAGAGGAGTTGCTTGGTATGGTTGGAATTGCATGAACTGTGTTTTCGATAAATTAATTTTTAAATTATTATTATGTAGCCAAGTTATAATGTCGTTAAGTGCTGTATTAATTTCATTTTCAAATATGTCAGTGTTGTTTTTGTTGTCCTTGATAATAACTGTTGTGTCATCAGCGAATAAAATGCATTGATGCTTTGTGATTTCAGGAAGGTCGTTAATGTACACTAAGAATAGGAGTGGACCCAATATGCTCCCCTGCGGTACACCGAATGCATTCACTTTATAGGTTGATTCATAACTATTACGAACAGCTTTCTCAATGCAATTGATTTGAACACATTGCAAACGGTTCTCTAAATAACTCTCGACCCAGGACAATGCAACGCCTCTAACACCAGAACTTTCCAGTTTATGTAGAAGTATTTTATGATCGACCGTGTCGAAGGCCTTACTCATATCTAAAAACAAAATACCCACGCGAGTTCTTTTATTGGCACATTTAGTTATTAAGTCGTTCAATTGAAAAGATGCCAAGGTCGTAGATTTGTGTTTTCTAAATCCATGTTGCTCAGATTTGAAAAACGACATTTTGGATAAAAAGCCTTCTAGACGACTATGCATAGCCTTTTCAAATATTTTGGAAAGCACCGGAATGAGAGTGATTGGTCTGTAATTGTTTAAGTCACATTTTTTCCCTTTTTTGAACAATGGCCTAACAATTGATTTTTTTAATTTGCTAGGGAATATGCCTTGCTCAAAAGATAAATTTATTATATAGCTTAGCGGATGACAAAGAATATGGGCAGTCTCCTTTAGTAACATCGTCGAGATGTTATCATACCCAGTAGCTTTTGTGTTCTTCAATGATAATATAATATAATAAATTTCTCTAGGTGTAGTTGGTGAAAGAAATATGCTTTGCTTATTAGAATTATCCCTGATCATGGATGAACAATTAGGTTGGATAGTTGTTTTACATATTGATTTATTGTTATTGACATTAATAAAATATTTATTGAATTCGTTGGCAATTTCCATGGGATTATTTATAGTTTTTTCGTCATTTATGGATTTAATCGATTTTATTTCCTTTTGTGATGCTGAATTAAAATTGTTTTTTATTATTTCCCAACTAGCTTTACATTTATTTGTTGCCTTTGATAGATATTCCAAATTATTATTTTTTTGCGCCTGATACATACATTTCTTTAATATTCTATTATACTTGCAATAAATGTCCTCGTTATATTTTTTGTCGGGTGTCGATTTAAGACGTTTAAAGTACAGTACTCTTTTGGTTTTACAGCATTTCTTTATCGATTTTGATATCCAATTGGTATTTTTTGAACTAGTAATTTTTACTTTAACAATAGGAAAACATTGATCGTTAAACAGACTTAGAGTGTCATGAAAGAAAGTAAATGCGTATTCTGCACATGTTTCTGCATATATTTCGGAGAATGTGAGCTGACTAAGGTAGTATTTTATTTTTTGTATGTTTTCATTGTGAAAATCTCTCTTTTTTATGAACCAATGATGTGAGCAGTTATCTATTTTAATTTCAAATTCAATCGTTTGTCCTGTATCATGATCTGAGAGACCTAGTTGATGTGTCTCACCTAGGACTTTATCAAGATTACTAATGATGTGGTCTATACATTTGAGTTTACGCGTTGGATTGTTGATAAAGTGCTTCATATTATAATTGTCTAATATATCATTGTATTCTTGAGACCATTTGTTGTAATCTAATATGTCTATATTGAAGTCACCTGCTAAAATTATGTTTTTATTATTTTTTGAAGATAGTATTTTTAAAAGAGTGTTTAATTTTTCAAAAAAAATGTACGTTGTATTGTAACGAGTGAAAAAAAAAAGTTAGATGACAAAAAAGGCCGTAACCGGTTTTCATTTTAATTTCCTTGTTTTCGAAATGGTGGTAGTTTAGTTTATTTCAAAGTATTCAAGTTGCAAATGACCAGAGAAAGTATTTCTGAAATAAATATTTTCATTTTTCTACCCTGGTCATCTCTTTCATTAGTTTCAGTAGTGACCAGGTTATCTGTACATTTTGACCAGACCTGCTTGCAAAGACTTAGCTTGTGATAGTGTATAAGTATCATACATTCCAAAATTCCCACGGGAAAGCGGGATACACGCAAACGAAGTTGCGCGGGTTTCGCTAGTTTATTATAAGTTAAATAGACAAGTTCCTTGCCAGTGACGGGGTTATTTTTGTTAATGGGCTCGTCTGGGATTACGGTCGCATCGAGAGTCGGGTCGCTGTCTTCCCCCCAATATTGTTCATAATATTGTTGATGGTGAGCTCAGTGATGGAGGCTGGCGGGCCGACTCTCAGTTGTGGTTGTCATCTTGGGGAACTGGTCTGCTCGCTTTTAACATTCACATATTCGACATATTTAGGATTTGACCATAGCGCTATTTGGATCGACATCCCGCGTTTAGTGCTTGATCTCTGTATGTACCTGGATCTGTATTTTATTTATTCTTATAAATGTACTTATACATTGCAACAAACGAGTGAAAGAAAAAAATTGCTAAATGACAAAAAAGGCCGTAACCGGGTTTCTTTCGCCATTTCTTTTACCGGTGGCCATTTTGCTTGTGTCTGAAATGGTGGTAGTATATAACGTAGTTTATTTTCATTATTTAAACAAGTTGTAAATGACAAGAAAAAGTGCCTGTGAAGGTCTTATTTCTGAAATAAACGATTTCATTTAATTTCATTTCATTCAGTTCTTCTTAGTACAAATCTGCCTACTGTGTAGGAATGATTCGAAAAAGCTTGTAATAGGCCCGGCCCATTTGAATAAAATTATTTGACTTTGACCTTTCAATGAAATAAACTATTCTGTATTATGCTTATTTATAATCTATGACGATATTCTTCATTACGCCACCATAAACAAGCCCGCAGTGCAACTCCCGATTGTTTTGGTCCTCTCATTGTTGTGCTTAACAAGGGATATTATAACTGTAGCGAACCGAACTCTTTTTGTAAACATCTTCATTTTTATATCTTTAGTTAGTATAAAATTAAGTCGCTATCGCTGTGTGTGCTTTTTAAAAATACGTAATGGATTTGATGCGTTTTTTTATAGATAGAGTGATTCTATGTATGTATGTAGAGGTTTATATGTATTATACAATCAAAAATTCCCACGGGAAAGCGGAATACACGCAAACGAAGTTGCGCGGGTTTCGTTAGTTTTTTATAATTACTAGCTTTTTTGCCCGCGACTTCGTCCGCGTGAAGTTCCGGACCCGTTCCCGTGGGAACCACATTGAATTTCGGGAAAAGCTATAGCCTAAGTCACTCCCTGATAACGTAGCTTTCTACTGGTGAAATAATTTTTGAAATCGGTCCAGTAGTTTCGGAGCCTATTCAATGCGAACAAACAAACAAACAAACAATCACATCTTTCCTCTGTATTATATTAGTATAGACTAGCAGACCGTACCAGCTTTAACAAGTTTAGAGTTTTACCAAGAATCCCTAGTTTTTTTTAAATATGTATAATATGTTACTTGAAGGTGGGTAATGTAATGTACCAACAGTGAGATTTTTCAAATCGATCCATAGTCCAGTCAAATTAGACATGAAAAGGGGATCGTGCTCATAAAAGGTCGTGTCATTCTGAATTTTTTATATTTTGTTAAGACCTAAACCAATATTAAAAATCCAGATTTTCCATTTCGTGCGAGCGACGATATGCCCGAAAACCCATGAAATTTTCGTTTTTTTTATTTATTTTGGCTTAATATCTCAGTGACAGAAGGGTATGACCGGTATAATCACTACTAATACTTTTAAGTAGACTAAATTTGCTATAATATAAAACTAGGGCGAGCTCTATATAGCCATTGGTTCCCAAGATACAGTTCTTCGAAAATATGTATTTTTTTTTCCAAAAAGTGCAATTTTTCGGTATGTTCACTTATTCTCTGAATTATTTTAAAATACGCATCCCATGTCAAATATTATAAATGAAGAAGTAGTCAATTTAATTAGCTTTAATTTGAAATAAAACTGGTACCTGTAGGCTCAGCGGTGCTCTCAAAAAACGGCAAACAATTGTATATGTCACTTTTTGACAGTTCGCCATTGCCACTTTCTGACAGTTCATGTTGATCATAATTAATTTAAATACGAATGATTTCTTGTTTTATTAGTTAGCTTATTTTAGATATAATTGAACAACCAGACAGAACACTCAAATGTCCCAGAGTGGGATCGAGTCATACGCCACGCCGCGCGCCGACGGACTGTTAATTTTATGCATATTTTCCGTAAATATAGGGAAATTTGATTAAATGGCAACCCAAATGTCACAGTGACGCCCTCGTAAAACTGTCACTCACGTTCTATAAATTATATAACGTTGTCGCACAATACAGGGTATTAATCTCGGTTTGTACTGCGCGCGCACGTTCCAATCCAATATGGCTACTTGTATTTATTTTTATTTTTAATTCGTATTAACCATTGGTTGTGCACGTACGATTTTTTTAATAAATCATGATTTTTTTGTGTTTCTGTCAGATGATATACAGATGGCGTTAGAGTTCTGTGGTGTGTAAATAAAAACCATATTTATATGAAGAGAAATAATTAAATTTTGAAATAATTAAGAATTAATTAAATGCTATTTGGCTACGATCTTTTGTAAGGTGGAGGCCTTACAAAAGATCGTAGCCAAATAGCATTGGTCTCGGCCATGTTGTGTTCCTACGGTAAGTAAGGTCTCTAGAGCTCCACTTTGGTTGGCACGCGTGAGTGATACCTCCGGTATTCCAGTCCATACCATCAGGCGGGCCGTATGCTTGTTTGCCAACTTTGTGGTATAAAAAAAAACAGATTAGATTTAACTAAAACCTATTCTATCACTTTCGCACTTCATATAAATCTTCTCACGAATGACAGTGACATAAGAGGTTTAATCAATCCTTGGTTTATATTATTTTTATTACCAAAGGGGTAAGGGTTAATCTATAGTTTTACTGACTGAACTGATTTTGAAAATTCTTTTACCAAAAAGTCACTTTATTTGCTAGTGAAAAGAGACCTATATTGAGTGAATACTCATTTCGAAATGCTGGTAGATTCAAAAATATATATCTAACATTGTAAAAAGTGCCACATGGCCTACATAATAAAGAAAATTTGACTACAACTAATAATTATTTAGCAAGTGAAAAAAGACCTATATTGAGATGAGTATAGACCTAAAAAATAATACGGAACCGGCTATAATTTTCGATACTCAATCATTTTAAAACATTCTTACAAGCAAATCAAAGATGGTGTTTATTTTCGACTTCTCAATTGGATGGATTAACTCTGACACATGGCTTTGATTAAAATAAAAAGAGTTCGTTGTTTTGATGTTTGAATATAAGTACTTTAAAATATATTTTTTGCTATACCACTAGCGTTGCAAACAAGCATACGGCCCGCCTGATGGTAACCAGTCACCGTAGCTTATGGACGCATGCAACACCGGGGATATCACTCACGCGTTGCCAACCCTCCCAACCCCCCAAGTGGAGCTCTGGAGACCTTACTCACCGTAGGAAAATTCTTCTGTAAAATTCCTGTAAAAATCCTTGCCCCTCTTGAAGAACACTATTTATACTTAGTCTAAAGGAAAGACCTCGGCGGGGATCTCATTCCACAGCCAGCGTTCGCTGGAGGAAACTCCTCTGAAACCGCGCAGTACGCGACCATTTTGGTTCTAGCGTGTGAACTTAACTGTGAAAACCCCGTCTTGGACAGAAAAATAATTATCAGCGACAAGCGAAACCCGCGTAATATCGTTTTCGTGTATTTGTGTACAGGAGCGCCGCCATTCATTTTATAAAGGGCCATTGACCATCAGACTTTTGAAAAAAATCCTACGGGAATCGCGTACTTTTCGGGATAAAAAGTACCCTATGTGTTAATCTAAGGTATCAGCTACCTACATACCAAATCATAATATACTTATACTAATATTATAAATGAGAAAGTGAGTTTGTTTGTTTGTTATTCTTTCACGGCTTGACTAATCAGCCGTTCATTATGAAAATATATATTGTCAGACGTACAGAGCCCAACTTAGGCTACTTTTTATCGCGTGAAAGTATGTCATTCCAATGGGAAAATATTTTTTCTACTATAGAGGGCGCTGTATGGGATGGGCTATCTGTCAACAGATGGCGCCACAAGTCGCGCTATAGGTTGTTTTGTTGTCAAACGAGATCAATTTCATAAAATTAACCGCTAGCGAAGCCGCGTGGAAAAGCGAGTATCATAATAATCGTTTATCGTCGCCGACAAACTGCTACCCTTTTTTGCCCATGGTCCCTGTGATAGTCTCTGACGCAGTTTGGCGAATGCTTATTATTTGATACTATGTATATTTCTTTAGAATCTTTTGAGCGTGAAGAAGTCTCATTCACAAATTTTCACCTTTATAATATTAGTGGATATTTCACGTACTATTTGCTATTACCGAGTAAGTATTACCGCTCATTGGAGCAGCCCGTCTGGGGAAGCCATACAGAAGATCGTAGCCAAATAGCATTGGTCTCGTCCATGTTGTGTTCTACAGTGAGTAAGGCCTCCAGAGCTCCACTTGGGGGGGTTGGGAGGGTTGGCAACGCGTGAGTGATACCGCCGGTATTGCAAGCGTCTATACTATAGGCTGCGGTGATGCTTACCATCAGGCGGGCCGTATACTCGTTTGCCAATTTTGTGGTATATAAAAAAGTGATAATTAAGAACTAAGCTTGTTTTTCCACGTCTTTTTATAAAAAAAAGCCGCCCTCTGGCGGTTTCCACTGCAAAATGTTAGTCGAGCACCACTCGAGTCGAGTTGCAGGGATTCAAAACGATATAAACTTTGGGATTACCCTGGGATTAGGGTAGTGTTGTCAAAATGTTTTGTGGATAAAATGTCGATAACGATTTGAAATTAGTGAAATAGCGATTTTGTTATGCATGCATCATCCTATTTGGTCATTTTGACAAGATTTGAAAAGATGTCAGCAGTCGTTCATAATCTATACAAATATAAAAGTTAGTTACACTATTTATAACTCAAGAGCGGCTGAAGCGATTTGTCTTAAAATTGGTGGAGAGGTAGTTTGGAACCAGGAGAAGGACATTTCATAGGGTAGGGTAGGATAGGATAAGGTAGGATAGGATAAGGTAGGGTAGGATAGGGTAAGGAACAAAGTTCGCTGGGTCAGCTAGTTTTTCATAAAACATGCAAAAACACTAGTCTGAAGTTGCGCGGGTTAGTTATAAATAAATGATTTCTTTTAGGAATTTCTAATCAAATACAAAAATATGCGATAAATAAGAAGCCAAATACCCGTCTTGCTTCCTACTTTCGCCTAGTCCTACTCCTATTAGTATACGTAAGTGTATATAATTTTTTTTTATAACAATTGATTCCTATGCTACTTTAGAATAGGTATTACGATCTAGCGATTGGCTAATGAGTAATAACTTTGATTAAACTTCTATGTATAACTGAAAACACCGGCTTCTGCATATCCGCATTGGGGCAGCGTGGCAGAGTACGCTCTAATCAGCTTCGATTGAAGGGAGACCAGTATCCCAGCAGTGGGATGATTATGGGTTGATATGATGAATCGTAGTATTCGATCGTTAAAATTAATATTCATATCGATAATTTCCCATCCCTGCGTCCACTAATTACCACTCCATTGCGACGGCGACGCTTTGAATCATTTAAATACGGCGAGAGAGGAATTGGGCGGTAATTAAATGAAAATTAAAAAGTATGTACAAGGAATTAACAGCATATAATATGTTCAAACATTTTTAACCATTTCTGGAGTGGTGGTTTACGAATTGCGCTTGCTCGAATAGTTATATAGACTTGACGACCTCCGTGGCATAATGGTTACCACGCCAGACCCTCCTGGGTGGATTCAGCGACGACTCGGGACCGATCAGCCAGGAGGTCCCGGGTTCGAATGGGTCGGGTCATGATGATGACTTTTTCTGATTGGGCTCGAGTCTTGGATGTTTATCTATATATGTATTTGTTATAAAATATAGTATCATTGAGTTAGTATCCCATAACACAAGTTGCGAACTTAAACCTTGGAAAAAAAAGCAAGGGCCACATTGTGTCAAAATGATATAGAAGCGAGCCAGATGTAAGAATCATAAAAACTTATATCCAAGTTGCGTAAAACAACATTCTTATAATGTAAAATCAATATCGAAAATTATCGATATAATTAGTATGCATCCCGTCACTATACAAAGTCGTAAACCACTAATTGCGAGTAGCCGATCGGTCCTAATCGAGTGAGAATTCCCGACTCAATCGATTATTGATTCGAATTAAGTTCATTAGGGGTGCACACATTCGAGTGTTAATAAAATTAAATGAGTGATATAATCTTCACATCTATACTAAATAATATTTTAAAGCTAAAGAGTTTGATTTTTTGTTTGAACGCGCTAATCTCAATACTCAATACTATTAGGTACTTGTATTTTGTTTTAATGTGTAACTGTTTTGTGTGAATGTTTCTGTCTCTTTGTATGTGTAAAATGCCGTTGTTGTCTTGTGTCTCATGTGCTGTACAGAATAAATGTATTTTCTTTCTTCTTTCTTTCTTTCTTTCAATATTTATTGCAACCTTAGAGATAACATAGGATGACATAAAAATTCAAGAACATTTTATGGACCCTGTTGGGCACAGCAACATTAGATTAGAGTAGGACGCACAAAATGAATATTATAGTGCCCACTGTTTTTTTTTCATCTCAGGAACCACTGGTTCGTATTGAAAAATTGTTTTTGTGTTGGATAGTCCATTTGTCGAGGAAGGCTTTAAGCTAGATAACATTACGCTGCGACCAATAGGAGCGAAGCATCAGTGAAAAATGTTGCAAGAACGGGGAAAATTATTCATATCGCGATAGTGTTTTCGACAACCACGCGAACGAATCAAATCAAATATACTTTATTCTGTAGGTCCTCGCGGGCATTTAGACACGTCATTTACAACATTGTCTTTTAAATCGTGATAATATGAAATGAATAAGCTATTCTATAAACTACCACCATTTCGGAAACAAAGCAAAATGACCACTGGGGGAAAGAAATGGCGAAAGAAACCCAGTTACGGCCTTTTTTTATCATTCCATTTTTTATTCGCGCGGAAGTCGCGGGCCTACTAGTCTATACTAATATTATAAAGAGGAAAATTTTGATTGTTTGTTTGTTTGTTTGCATTGAGTAGGCTCCGAAACTACTGGACCGATTTCAAAAATTCTTTCACCAGTAGAAAGCTACATTATCAGGGAGTGACATAGGCTATAGCTTTTCCCGAAATTCAATGTGGTTCCCACGGGAACGGGTCCGGAGCTCCACGCAGACGAAGTCGCGGGCAAAAAAGCTAGTGTAGTATAAAATAAAGTAGCTTCCGCCGTCTGTACAGTTTTCAATGATAGAGTGATTCAATAGAATGATTTATAATACACTAGTGCCCCGCCCCAGCTTCACACGAGTTTCTGTAGGGATCGATAATTTTTTGAAAATATAATTAACCGCCGATAGTATTAGTTCAAACGGTGAAAAAAAAAAACTTTTTTTTTTATTTTTTTATTTGTTTGGCTCGCACTTGGCCGGTTTTTTAAAACTTGCATCGTATCTGCGGGCCGAAATAATTAGTTTCTTTAATTGACAGTTTGTGTTTTCTGATTTACGTGTACTTTCTAATTATCACTTTTAAACTTATGATAAATTATCCATAGAAAGTTAATTTATTGGAAAGTCATAAAAAAAGCGTCTTACAAAAGTCTTTCTTTAATACAAGTTGTGTGTATATCAAAACATTGTCAAAGAAAAACTAAAATTGAATGACAAAAAAGGCCGTAACTGGGTTTCTTTCGCTATTTCTCTCCCCATTAGACATTTTGCTTTGTTTCCGAAATGGTGGTAGTTTATAGAGTAGCTTATTTATTTTTATATTTATCACTGAATGACAATATGTTGTGAATGACGTGTCTAAAGGTCTCTGTATACGTAACGGGGTTTTTCCCGGACGGGACGGTAAATTAAATATAGTTCCATACAAAATGTATGTGAATATGCATATGTCGCGGATACACGGACGGGACGGTAACGTGGTCGAACAAAAAGTCACGTCCCCGTCCCGTCCGTGGTATTATCCCGTTGCGTATACAGAGACCTTAAATGCCCACGAGGGCCTACAGAATGAAGTATTTTTAATTTGATTTGCATAAATTCACATCGATCTTCTTCCTTTCGCGTGCCTCCCGCTATTAGCGCGGGTAGGTGGCGTCAGTGTTACCAATCATCTAACGGTCACCGACTTGACTTGACTGTTATCTATCGATAACTGTCACGGCTAACAGCATAACATGCCCTACGAAGCAAGGAGTAGCTCGAGATTTTTTATACCCATCCAAGTATTGACAAGTCTTGAAGTTACTTAACTCGTGTGATCGTTCCTCTTTGAGACGCACAACGAGGCCATCGAGCTGCTGTATCTATCGATATATTTCTATCGATAAATTGACATCACTATTGGAAACCGCTTATTACAAGTAATTAGTTTTCAAGTGTGAGAAATACGATTCGAGTATAATTAGTTTCATTGATCCCAACTTATTTTAAGAGGTAGGGCACAGCGGATAATCCGCTCAAATCGGAGCACCGTCTGGGGGCGGACCTCTACAAATTTTCATAATGATCGGATGATTAGTTAAGCCGTGAAGGAATAACAAACAAACAAACTCACTTTCCAATTTATAATATTAGTTAGGATAAGTTGTTACACATTTTAAAAGGTCATTATTATAATTTTTACCCGACTGCCCAAGGCAAAGGGTTATGTGTTTATCAGCCTATATATGTATGTTTGTTCCTTTGTGGCACTCTAGAGACCAAACGCGTGGGCCGATTTCGATGATTCTTACGTCAATCGATTTGTCTGAAACTTGCGAGTGTCACTAAAGACATGAGAGTTGTCAAAATTCAATATGGCGTTAACCAGGCGCCATATTGTGAAAAAGAAAAAAGTGAAAGTCGAGGTACTATGTCGAGTGTGGTATCATTGAATAGGTATTTGAAAATCATCTTTAGGTTTCTCTTATCATTTTTCTTTTTGAATTACCATTTAGGATCTATAACGATTTAAAGTTCGTTAGCAATAATTTTCACTTAAATTTTATAGTACTTAATTTAAAAAAACTGTATTAATGTTTCTGAATATGAAATAAAATGAAATGAAATAACATAAGCTGGGAGTACCTCCACGTGGTGATGGCGGTAACAGTTTTATACTGCAATATACTATTGAAATGCATTCGGGCTTATGTTATATTCGTTGTTTACGTATATGTTTGATTTGACACGGTAGCTCTGCAGTGGCTTGCCATAAACAATCACCTCTATGCTAATGTTCGGGTTAATTATGTCAATCTTACGCAGGACATGCATGATAATGTTTTTGAAGCAATCGTTTCGCAAACTTATACGCCGGCATCGGCAGTAATCAGAGAAGAAAATGCCTTTAAACCAATTGGCAACGAAAAGTGTATCTTGCGAGAGGAAGAGGATGACAATTCTTTAAATAACTTTCAACATCTACTACATTTGAATACTACAAACTAAAAAGCCGAAAATAAAAACGGTAATTTAAAAAACTAAAAAACCCGACTGCGTTTCTGTGTAATTTGGAAATAAAAAAACCCTAAAACAAGAAAGTCGTCATACCCGATTGCACTTAACTTAAAAATCGCCAAAGTTGCTAAGGCGATGTTTATAAGCGTCAAATCCATATTGTAGCATTGTAGCAGTCGGGACCCATTCAAGAAAGTCAGCCGTCTAGTCAGTAGATTGGTTGAAGTAATTTGCAAAGTAATATAATGTATGTGTGTGCTTTCAATTTACTAAGCGTTTATTTTCTTGAATGGGTCCCGACTGCTACAATGCTACAATATGGATTTGACGCTTATAAACATCGCCTTAGCAACTTTGGCGATTTTTAAGTTAAGTGCAATCGGGTATGACGACTTTCTTGTTTTAGGGTTTTTTTATTTCCAAATTACACAGAAACGCAGTCGGGTTTTTTAGTTTTTTAAATTACCGTTTTTTTCACATAAAAAGTCATCGTAATATTTTATAACGTAAACATAACCCCACTTTGTGTAGTTGAGTAATAAACGTGACCCGATTGTGATTATGGGTCATATTGTTCAAATTTAACGAGTATTATACTTTGTGACGAAAGTGATTGTATACAGAGTTATTTAAGGTGTAGAGGCGACTCTGTTGTCGTATTTTTACGACTAGTCTCTTAAAATCATCCCAAAACCGTTCCTAACACATTTTTATTTTACCATGACAAGGAAAGTTTTTTTTTTTTTTTTTTTATATCACTAAGGTGGCAAACAAGCATACGGCCGCCTGATGGTGAGCAGTCACAGCAGCCTATGGACGTTTGCAATACCAGGAGCATTACTAACGCGTTGCCGACCCTGAAAGAACCTCTTCACACCCTTTTTGAAGTAGGTACCCCATGCTGTAATCGACAGGGAAAGCATGGACAGGGAGTTCATTCCACAACCTGAGGGTTCCGTGAAGAAAACCCCTCTGGAATCGCGTAGTACGGGACCGGTTTGGTTCCAGCGTGTGAGGATGGATCCCTGTCGATGGCGAAAGATGCCGTTGGCATCATATCGAAAAGTATGGTGAAATAATTGTATTAATATCAATGGTGCTAACGAAACTAATTTGTCTCATCTGCCCCATTGATGGTGCAGGTCAATGGTGCATACGGTACAACGGGGGGTTAATACGCACAGCTTCGGAAAAATTCGGGGCAAGAGGCATACGCACGCTTTCGTCAATTGACGATTGCAAGACGAATGCTTGCATCTTGCGTAGAAACAATGAAATCTGTGTCCACGAAGCAGCAACGTCGCGTCAACCGCTCGTCATGCGTTCGTTTGTAGGTTGCTTGTAGGTTGCATTCGTCAAATGACGCGTCTGTTGACAGTAAGGCTAACTCTTTTGACAGATGCACAAACCGGTTTAAAACGCTCGAAATAAAAACGGTTGTATGTTTATCATTTTAATAGCTAACTGCTCGAGCAGTCCGTCTACATCGGCTCACACACTATTTCTTCATCAGAATTATTCCTGTGACACATATTTTGAGTGTTTTAAACCTGTTACATTTGTAACTGTGAACGGACAGTACGCTGGCTCGGGGCATGTAAATATCTTTACATGCCCCGAGCCGAGCGTAATTAATAATTGACGATCTCCGTGGCGTAATGGTTACCATGCCAGACCGAGACCCAGGAGGTCTCGGGTTCGATCCACGGTCGGGTCATGATGAAAATCGAACTTTTTCTGATTGGCCTCGGGTCTTGGATGTTTATCTATATATGTAAATATCGTTGAGTTAGTATCCCATAACACAAGTTTCGAACTTTGGGGCTAGCTCAATCTGTATGAATTGTCCCTATATATTTATTTATTATTTATTTATAAGCCGATAATTGGTCAATTTAGCCCATGGACACCAATTTAGCGGGCTCAATCGCCAAAAGAGCCAAAAGCTTGTAAAATATCGTGTCTATTACATTAATGACTCTACTACCCTTAAAACCTACCAATAAAAGTTTTTACGACCATTCGGCGGTTACGCCGATGCAGGAACTCCTCGTAAAAGACATGTTTCTGATAAGATCTCCTCCCCCCCTGTCATTTATGTAAGAGGAGTAAAAAGGTAATCTGATGCATTAATTCTTACATTATTTGTATGTATCAATCAACCCATAATCAACACTGCAGGGAGGGTCTCCGTTCAGTTATAACATGTGTATAAAAATTTATAATAAGTTGCCAGAACATATTAAAATATTACCTTATAATAAACTAGCTTCCGCCCGCGGCTTCGCCCGCGTGGCCTAGTAACAATTAGCATATCTTTCTTCAGAAACAAATTCCGGTCCGGCACGGCCCGGTACGGTACGGTTTCATCCGGTCCGATCAGGTCCGGTCGATCCGGTCCGGTCCGGTCCGATCGGTCCGGTCCTTATAAGGACCCTATATGACAAATTTGGCATCTCTAGACCCAGCGGTTTAGGCTGTGCGTCCCCTCTCAACTTCGTTTGCGTATATCTCGCTTTCCCGTAGGAGTTTTGAAAAATCCTTTCTTAGTACATCCCTAGACGTCGTAAGGAACCTACGTGCCAAATTTGGAATCTCTAGACGCAGCGGTTTTGGCTGTGCGTTGATACACCCTCGCAACTTCGTTTGCGTATATCTCGGTTTCCCGTAGGAATTTTGAAAAATCCTTTCTTAGTACACCCCTAGACGTCGTAAGGAACCTACAGTCCAAATTTGGAGTCCCTAGACCCACCGGTTTGGGCTGTGCGTTGATATATAGTTAAGTCAGTCAGTCAGTCAGGACTTTGAATTTTATATATATAGATGAAAAAAAAAACCGGTCCGGTCCGGTTCGATCCGGTCCGGCACGGCCCGGTACGGTACGGTTCCTTCCAGACCGATCAGGTCTGATCCGTTCCGGTCCGGTCCAGTCCGTTCCGGACCGGTCCGGTCCGGTCGGTCTGGACCTTATAAGGACCCTACATGACAAATTTGGCATCTCTAGACCCAGCGGTTTAGGCTGTGCGTCCCCTCTCAACTTCGTTTGCGTATATCTCGCTTTCCCGTGGGAAATTTGAAAAATCCTTTCTTAGTACATCCCTAGACGTCGTAAGGAACCTACATGCGAAATTTGGAATCTCTAGACGCAAAGGTTTTGGCTGTGCGTTGATACACCCTCGCAACTTCGTTTGCGTATATCTCGGTTTCCCGTAGGAATTTTGAAAAATCCTTTCTTAGTACATCCCTAGACGTCGTAAGGAACCTACTGTCCAAATTTGGAGTCTCTAGACCCACCGGTTTGGGCTGTGCGTTGATATATAGTTAAGTCAGTCAGGACTTTGAATTTTATATATATAGAAGAAAAAAAAAACGGTCCGGTCCGGTTCGATCCGGCCCGGCACGACCCGGTACGGTGCGGTTCCTTCCAGACCGATCAGGTCTGATACGTTCCGGTCCGGTCCGGTCCGTTCCGGTCCGGTCCGGTCCGGTCGGTCTGGACCTTATAAGGACCCTACATGTCAAATTTGGCATCTCTAGACCCAGCGGTTTGGGCTGTGCGTCTCCTCGCAATTTCGTATGCGTATATCTCGCTTTCCCGTGGGAATTTTGAAAAATCCTTTTTTTGTACATCCCTAGACATCGTAAGGAACCGACATGCCAAATTTGGAATCTCTAGACGCAGCGGTTTTGGCTGTGCGTTGATGCACCCTCGCAACTTCGTTTGCGTATATCTCGGTTTCCCGTAGGAATTTTGAAAAATCCTTTCTTAGTACACCCCTAGACGTCGTAAGGAACCTACTGTCCAAATTTGGAGTCTCTAGACCCACCGGTTTGGGCTGTGCGTTGATATATAGTTAAGTCAGTCAGTCAGGACTTTGAATTTTATATATATAGATTTAAATCATGTATAACTAATATATTATTACAGAAAACTTACTACTCGGTCAATGATTTTTTTAATGATATGGAATTGAAGTGACATTTTTTGGCCGATACAGCGCCCTCTATAGTAGAAAAATTATTTTCCCATTGGAACGACATACTTTCACGGGATAAAAAGTAACCTATGTTGGGCTCTGTACCCTTAATAATATGATCGGCTGCTTAGTCAAGCCGTGAAGGAATAACAAACAAACAAACTCACTTTCTCATTTATAATACTAGTTTATAATATTAGTAAGGATTTTTTTTTTCTTGGACGAATCACCATCTAGTCCCAAACTAAGCAACTAAGCTTGTACTATGGGTACTAGATTGCTGATAAATATACTTAAATACTTTTTTTTTGTAAATAAATACTTATTATACATGGAAAACATCCAGACCAAGGCAAACAGACATATTCATGCACACAAATGTGTGCCTTACGCAGGATTCGAACCCGCGGCCCTTGGGATAAAGTGAGCATTGCTAGCCACTCGACCACCGGGCCTGTCATTAACCTTTCAACTAGCATGATTTGTTCCCACGTCAAAGAGGCCTCCTCTCAGCATAATGTTGTATTGAAGAACTGGCAAGAGTGCGTCGTTTTACGCAGGCCTAAAAATAAAATCTATGTCGCATAAAGCCCCTTTCAAATTAACTATCAGTTAAATATCTGCCGCTTTTAGCAACTATTAGAACTAAGTGTTGTAATGCATTTAGTCGTAAGTGCCTCGGGGTGTAAGTGCCGTCACCGCTGTTACTTAGAAGGAAGTTACGCTTTGAATATTATATATGATTTATAATAATATTAACTGGTGTTATATAGTGTTTAATTATGTATGATTGTGCGTTAAATAAATGCACTGATATTTACATTTTTTTAATTTATTTATTCACTAGCGAAACCCGCGCAACTTCGTTTGCGTGTATCCCGCTTTCCCGTGGGAATTTTGGAATGTATGATACTTTAAAACCTTCCCCTTGAATCACTCTATCAATTAAAAAAAACCGCATCAAAATCCGTTGCGTAGTTTTAAAGATTTAAGCATACAAAGGGACATAGGGACAGAGAAAGCGACTTTGTTTTATACTATGTAGTGATAACAATTTTTTACATTGTGTTGAACATAATATTACCAGTACAAACCATTAATTTTAGAATGGGTTTTCTGGAATTCGCACAGGAAAACGGGATATATGCAAATGAACTTGCTCGGGTTTCGCTAGTCCTACCAATATTATAAAGGCGAAAGTTATGTATATGTTGGTTACTTCTTCACGCTCAAATGGCCGGGCCAATATTTATGATATTTGGTGTGAAGGTAGCTGATACATTCGATTAACACATATGATACTTTTTATCCCGAAAAGTACACAATTCCTGTAGGATTTGATCAAAAGTCTGTTAAAGATGGCGCTGCTGTGAATAAATAATACGCGCAAACGAAGTTGCGTGGGTTTCGATAGCCAAAAATGAAACTACAGATATTGATTACAATAAAAAGAATCACATCACAATAGGAAGAGAAAAAAGAAACTCAAAATGTGTACGGCCATTCTAATGTCATTATTTTTATTTGTTCCAGAGACCTCCAAGGCAACAACATAACAATAGTATTCCAGAGTGACTTCCAGAACTTGAAGGAGTTAAAAATATTGTAAGTATTTCATAAAGTCATATCAATTGTACCTTCGGTACCAGAGGGCGCGAATGCGTTCCCCGCTCTCGGGGCAAATATATATGTGATGATATTTCTGTTTATTCTCGAGTATGGGTATTTCTTATGTATTATAAGTATATATTTGCAATAATATATCCGTCTACCCTTAGCACATGGAGGTCAAGCCTAGCTTGCAATAAAATTTTATTGAAACTTATTCATATTCATTGTTTCAGACAACTCTCTGAGAACATGATACATACCATAGAGAGAGACGCATTCCTGGAACTGAACGGATTGGAGAGATTGTAAGTATTATCATTCATTCATTCAATACAGGAAAAGCGGTAAACCCATAATATCTCCTCCGTGGGTAAACCGCCTAACCGGACCGGCGCACCGCTACGAAATCCGCTTACCACCCCGTCCACACGCACCGAATTTTTGGGCCAATTTGATCTACTGTCCTGTTCTTGGTGATATCTAAAGAAAAGGACAGGTATACAAATTGGCCAGTTAGATTGGGCCGTGTGGAAGGGGTGTAACCGCCACCGCTCACCGGTGCGGTACGTCCGACTTTTTTGTCCGACTTTTTGACCGATTTTTAATTCCTATCCTTTTTTCTCTCACCAATGAGAAATAAAGATGACAATTAGAAATCGGTCATCATTCTCGGACGTTGGCGGACACCGCTATTGAGACAATATTTTTTAATGAAATATGTCGGCGTGGATATTATTTCGATGCCTGACAAGTACGAATAACCTCAATATGAAATGTTCTTCCATTGTTTGGATTAAAATAAGGAACCGACAATCTACAAGGGGATAAGACAATGATGTATACCAATCACCAAGTGCCGTCACTTGGTGTTGGATATTATTTTCCTATATTTTGATCACCCGACAGCCGATACAAAAATGTTATGAAAGTTGTCGCTTACGACAATTAACTTTTTTTCGACAACATCCAGAACTTGTTAAACTTTTTTTTTTATATATTATTGAAAAGCAAAGACTAAAAACTGTCTATAGAATATTTTTTTTAATTTACATTTATTATTATTGTAATGAAAGTACAAAAAACACAATTTGAAATAAGAATTGCATGTTTTAACTCTATGTAGTTTACGCTTATTGAACTTTCTGCTGCATCTTTGATCTCCATTTATGATTTTTTTTATATAATACTACAGGAAGCGTTTTGTTCAGGCGAATGACCATTGCCTTACTAAATAAAAAAACTGTTTACAGGTCTATAATATTATTAACGTTAATACTCGTGAACGAAGCTTGTGATCAGGAACTATTAAAAGTACATTATCTATCGTGTTGACTTCAAAACCTCGTTTTCTGAAGAAATTTTGTTATCTTCAGGGCGTCTTGACTCAGAGACTGTATTCTGAGTCAAAACAGCATGAACACGTTGCTTTAAATTACGTACACAAGACACAAGCATAATTTGAAGATGGCACAATAGAATCTTTGTCTGAAGTCAGATTGCCAACGAAAAAAAAACGTTTAATAACGTTCATATTTTTTATGATTTTCAATTTCATGGATGAACATTTAGTGATTTTTTTCATGATTGTGAAACATTTGTGAAAACACAAAATGAAAACCTTGTAATGAATAAAATAGAAATCCTATTATTTCTTATTCAATTTATTATTCAACTCGCGAAACGAAAATCAGACGCCATTATCTCCACAGAATACCAAAAAACATTTCCCTCCAATTTAATACAGAGGTCCTTTTTTTGACAGCTAAACAATTGAATTATACTTTTTTTAAAGTTTGCTAATGACGGGCAACGGTCGATATTTTCAAGGATATGTTTTTTTTTGAATAAATAAATTTGCCTCCAGTGATCTTTTAAGACCGATTGTCTTTTGCATGTCATGTTTATTAAATTAATTAAATAATTGTTATTTTGATAATATTAATACGGTTTTTCTCTATGTTTAGGTATGTCATTGTAAATTAATTATCTAGGTTATTATGACAAAGTTTATTTAATCACAAATTATAAACCCTATCTAATAACTAGGTATATCATTTTTACCGTAAACTCTACCATATAAACGATACGAGGAAAAAATATTAACAATAGATTGGTTATGTAAAGAAAACAAAATCAATAAAGCTTTGACGAAACGAAGACAATACTCTTTTGTCAATAAGGCCAAAGGTCACGCCACACATACAGCCTTAATTATCCTTTTTTTTAAAATATAAAATAACTTCAAATAGGAAATTGTTATGTGTTCTTCTTTATGAATGCGAGGTTATGCGATTAAGTTTCTTAATTAAAATAGTAGTAAGGAAAAAGAAGAAATTGGCTTGAAAATCAGATGAAAATCGATTTATCTTTTCATAATTTTTTACATAATTATAATTTTTAAAAACACTGAGGTATTACTGGCCTATGCCATATTAAAATTAAAAAATAACAGAAGAAAAAGGCGGGAAAAACATTGAAAATGTCAATAATCTTTTTAAATATACAGATAAAAAAATAACATACGTAAGAAGAAGAAGAAAAGGGCGGGAAAACATTGAAAATGCCATTAATCTTTTTAATATTACAGGAAACTGAACAATAACCGTATCGGACAGTTGCCGGACGGATTGTTCATGAGACTGAGACACCTGCTGAGATTGTGAGTAGTTGGTACTGGTGTGGTCCCTGCCTACCAACCCTTATGTTCCTGAATGTTGGTATTACTGCGTTTTAAGAGCCTTTTTTTTTTTAATTTTCACTGATTTGGATAATCATTTTAAGACTAGTAATATTTTATGATATTAGTGTATTTTTTTTTTCACTTGGTAATCATTCTTATATGTTTTATAATTAAATAGTGTATTTTTTTACTACTCTTTGATTGTCCATTCCGAATTAATGTTTTATGAAAGATAGTATTTGGACGTACATATTATATGTCACATAATTTGTATAATGTTTTTTTTTATATTTATTTCTGTAACTCCCTGTACATATTTTCTTTTTCCTTTTGACTGCTCGAAAATCAAGCTCATGAATTTATGTATACTAAATTGTCCTTCTGATACGGAGGGTTTATTTTTATAATAATTTAATTTGTTTTTTTTTTTGAACTCAGTATGTACCAACTTTCAGTGACCAAGAGCTCAAACTTTTATATTTTTTGTAGAATTTACTCAAATTAATAAAAGTTTAAAGCTCCTTTAGTTATCGGTACCTGGTGCTTACGTCTCTTAACCTCACCCTTGAACACATTTTGACAGTATTTGACAGCTGTCAAACTTGCCATCTGTCACTGTCAAAGTGTAATTTCACATGGAATTGTATTTTATTTGGATTGCATTGTTTAATAAAATGGATTTTTAAAATTACACATTCCCATCGCCGTGTCGAAAACACTTGAACTGCCTTAGAACTCATAACAAATTAAATTAATTAGACAGAGGTAGGATTTAACTGACATCCATTTTGTAATTTAAAAGATTAAATATTGACAACGCTTGAAATAAAAGACGGAATAAATCTTCCACGGAATATGCTGACGAAAAATTGCTGCTGTATTGGAGTAGAGACTGGCGGCCCCACACCTACCAAACCTCCCTCTACACGTTGGCCAACACATTGGTCAATACACATTGGCCAATGTGTTGGCCAACGTGTAGAGCCGGCAAACAATACCGCGCAAGTAAAATTTTACTAGTTTTCAGGAGAGCCAAATAATGATTAATTTTATTCATCCTGAAAATTTAACAATAATGATTTATACGGTATGTATTAAATAAGCACTTAATCTTGCTGATCAACGATCAAATTGAAACAATATTTTATCGGAACCTTGATGGTATTATAGGCAACTTATACAACCACTAGTGCATTTAGGAATAAGTAATGCAATCCAACAAAATGCAAATCTATGACACAGCTTGGCTGTTCACCCTTAAGACCTAAACGCTTCTCCTCTCAATGGGCCCTATCTTTATTTTACACCCTGTAACATGGTTTTGGTTTCGAGTTATTATTATTAGTAATATTAAAATATTAGAACATCAATAGAATACTAAAAATTAAAAAAAATATCTGAAGCTGAACGTAGTTGGCAGTGTTGGCACCTTTGCTAATGCCTCATTGATTTTAAAAAAGTTGAGTTCTTAACTTAATCCACAGATAAAAAATGGCATTTTTTTTTTCTTCAATTTGGCAATCTCCGCGACTATTATAATCTCATGAAATTTAATAAATTTTTAACATCATGCAAAAAGTTGCACTAATTAGTTACTTAATTAAAATGATTTTAATTTAATAATTAATACAAATAAATTGCTTTTTTATTATACTTTTTTTTTGTAATAAAAAAAAGTCTTCCAAATTATTTTTTCCAAAATGGCGTCAGTAACTCGAAACCTGAATTTCTTTTAACGTGGCTTCAGACCCTGGTGTCAGGTTGTGCTAATCCCCGGAACACAGGCTTTTTGTGTTAAACTGTGAATAATGTAGGCTAGAATGCTAGATTAATTTTATACCTAACCTATAATTTATTGATTTGAAAACAAAAATTCAACGACAAAAAGTTTTGCACCGAAAGAAGAATCTTAAA
This sequence comes from Endotricha flammealis, assembly GCA_905163395.2. NCBI lineage: Eukaryota > Metazoa > Arthropoda > Insecta > Lepidoptera > Pyralidae > Endotricha > Endotricha flammealis. The sequence continues at coordinate 425,315 of LR990881.1, read as the reverse complement.
TGTTTTCAATAAGTGTCTTAACTTAACAGTCAGTTTCTGAAACGTATTTTTAAACTTAAAGAATCAGTATATTCTAGCTGTCGCTGTGAAATTAAAGAACTTAAAAAGAGATAGCTTGCGATTTAATGTGAAATTAAAGTTTTAGAGACTGTCTGTAAATAACCACCTATAAAAAAAAAGTAAATTAATAAAAAAAATAACTGGACATGGACACTAGTTATTATTTTTTTTTGTGGCCAGTTATTTTTTGTACTTAATATTTAGTTCCTAATTTGTGGTCGACACTTTCAAGTTTTAATTTTTTATCTACCTATTTACAATGACGTTGTAAATTGATTTCTCGTATCAGCCTTGGTCCACCTGCTTAGTTCACCTAGGAGGACCAGGGGAGGTGTCACTCTGAATTCCGACAATTTATTATTACGACAGAGTCTAAATTTCGAAACGTAGTGTTCCAAACTCTTTACATCGACAGAACATTATATTTCCGAACTTCGACAACTAATTCGAAATGCAGAAATATATAACGTTTTATCGAAGTAATGAGTTCTTCTGGGCTTCAAAATTTAAATTGTCGGAATAATTAATTGACGAAATTCAGAGTGACACTCGGACCACGGACACATTTTTTTGCCCATGGTCCACCTCAATACACCTAGGTGGACTACAGGTAAGTATTATATTTAACGGTTTAAGAACTTTATTTCTCTTATAAGAATTTACATTCACTCATTATGAGATTAATCTACATTAAATATGTACATACTAGGGCTATTCGTACGGATTTCGGACAAAATATTTTATTTAGTACACACAATAATTACTGAACGTGGATCATGAAAATAAGGTAAAAAAGTAATAAGTAGTTATACATAATGTACCTACGTTATTTATGGATTTAAATTAAAACACAAATTACCTATCAAAGTTTGATTTTTTTAAAATATCAAAATCGCCGATAACGTCCTATCATATCCATTTCCTATAATTTGTAGATGATAGGAAATTACACTTTTATTTTAAAGAACGTTGCCAATAAAGCAGTTTTTTTCTATTTGGACATAAAGTACAGTGTAAAGACAACGTCACCACCATACAGCCTAATTTGGCAACCTACAAATTTTTAAGATGTATAAAAAAAAATACAACTACATATTTATGAAAGCGTACGTAAGCCCTATACACAGGAAGTCTCAATAGGATTAAGTGATCTACAATAAGCGAGTGCGTGCTCGAATAGCTAGTGTTGGGATTTGTCGATGAATAATAGTCGATATTTTCAATGGTCAGTGTGATTTATGTGTATTGCCTTCCTGGGAATTCTCTATTAACGTTTTGTGTTTAGTAAACTTGGTAGACGAATGTACAGTCACTGTGTAGAGTAGGTTTTCAGCGATTCAAGAACTTGTGAGCTCAGTGGACTGTATTTATTGGTTGGCATAAAAAAACACTCATAATATATACGCCACGAGCGGAAAACGCAAATGAAAACTGCTGTCCCTCTGTGGATTCCGCGCCACCCCGCTGTAACTTTGTTCACACGCACGAAGTATATTTACGTGCTACTAGGGTGACGGAGGAAGAGTCGAACTGGTTGTCACCGGCGGGGAATCCAACCCCACACGCTAGAACCAAAAAGGTCGCGTACTGCGCGGTTTCAGAGGAGTTTCCTACCGCGAACGCTGAAGCTGTTGAATGAGATCCCCACCTCGATCTTTTTTTTACAGCTTATCATATAATATGGGGTTTTTCAAAAGGGGCTTAAATTTTTTTTACAGGGTCTGCAAACCGCGATTGATACCCTACGGTGACCGCTTACCCTCAGGCGGGCCGTATGCTTGTTTGCCATCTTAGTGTTATAAAAAAAGAGTACTTATTTCAAATATCAACCATGTGATTGTTGTAGAGAGAAAATAAAGACATTATAAATGACTATGAATATATCAGCATACCAATATCGATATGGACACTCTAACATCACTAATCTCCCAAATCTTGTCCTCACGATGACAGAATGATGTACCGTGTATCACTCGCCGGATACATAAAATATGATCATTCCTATGGAGCAAGGGACACTATGAAATAGTTCAAATACCTCGTCCTACTTTCAAAGTCTATCTTTTTAGGGTACCGTACCCAAAAGGTGCCAACGGGACCCTATTACCAAATACTATAGAAGACTAATACGCACAGCTTCGGAAGAATTCGGGCAAGACGCGACACTAGCGCCCCTACGGCATGAGGGCGGCACGAGGTGAACGATTTCAAAACTTTTGTGCGTTTTGTATGCAAAATGTTATAGCGCCCCTAGCGGCATGAGGTGAACGGAGGTTTTTTGTATGCAAAATGTTATAGCGCCCCTAGCGGCATGAGGTGAACGGAGGTTTTTTGTATGCAAAATGTTATAGCGCCCCTAGCGGCATGAGGTGAACGGAGGTTGCCAAGTCATTGTATGAGAAACGTCAAGCTGTGCGTATTAGTCTTCTATAGTATTTGCTATTACTAAGCCTTCGTTACCCGTCCGTCTGTCTATCACGCACGGGGCAAATAGCATTGATCTCGGCCATGTTGCGTTCCTACGGTGAGTAAGGTCTCCATAACTCCACTTTTAACAGGGTCAGGCTACGGTGAGCTTACCATCAGGCGGTCAGAGGCATTGTTTGCCACCTTAGTTGTATAAGAAAATACTGCGGAAACTAGGACGTATTTCGTCGAAACTTGTAACATAACCCTGACTATTATACTGTGCCATTCATACATACCATGTCTCGCGTATCCGCGCGTGCATCCGCATTAATGATCATGAATAAATGTATGTGGACCACTTCCTATGACATTAATTGAAGTATAATTATGGTTTTATACTTTTTTAGGGTTCCGTACGTATGAGTGGAAAAATATTACAAAATGACAAAAAAGGCCGTAACCGGTTTTCTTTCGCCATTTCTTTTTACCGGTGGCCATTTTGCTGTTCGAAATGGTGGTAGTATGTAACGTAATTTTTTATTTTTATTTAAACAAGTTGTAAATGACAAGAAAAAGTGCCTGTGAAGGTCTAATTTCTGAAATAAACGAGTTCACTTCATTTCATTTCGTACCTCAAAAGGAAAAAACGGAACCCTTATAAGATCACTTTGTTGTCCGTCTGTCTGTCTGTCTGTCAAGACCCATTTTTATCTATAGTTGTTAGGCCACTAGCTTATATTTTGAAATTGATTTTTAAACGAAAAATTTCACCTCCCCCCAGGTGCGATCACTCGGCCGGATATCGGTTCGGGTTCATATCCCACCTGGGAGGGAGGTGAAAATTTCTTTCAAAAATCAATTTCAAAATAGTTTTTATACATTTTTCTGTGACATACAGCAGGCTCTACAAATCTGCATCTACAGTCAATAAAAAAACATCCCATCCTAACACTGACATCAGTGAAGTGGCACTTAACCTGTGTTATTGATACTCTACAACTACATTCAATAACAAAAAACCATTCCATCCTAAAACTGACATCAGTGAAGTGGCACTTAACCTGTGTTATTGATACTCTACATTCAATAACAAAAAACCATTTCATCCTAAAACTGACATCAGTGAAGTGGCACTTAACCTGTGTTATTGATATATGAAATTTCAAAAGCACACGGTTCGTAGACTCCGCTCGCTTTGTGCGAATCCTTATAAAAGAGAGACCGTCTTATGTTATAAAAGGATATACACTGCGTGCCATGAAAGAAGTACGTTTTTCGGCCGAAGTTTATTCGGCATTTTCAGTTTCGGCCAAAATTAATGAAAACTTTTAAATAGTAGGCCTGCATTCACAGGCACGTTCTCTTGTATCGTAAATATATACTCATATTATTATTAAATTAGCTACTCATAAACATTTGGGAAGCAAAACAAAATAAGTTGGAAGGTTAATGTTATGTGAATCCTGTTGAAATTTGTGTATTACGTCAAAAAAAGAAAGAAATCAAAATTAATGCACCGGGAAATAATTGGCGAAAATAACCCAGTTAAGGTCTTTTTTGACATTCATTTTATATTTTAGTAAAGTCTCAAATCTACAGTCAACCAACGAAAGACGTGAGCAGGGTAGAGAACTAAGAACAAAGATTTTTATGCTAATAATGTAAACATCGTTATGAAACATTGTAATTACATGGTACAATATGCTTCTATTGATAAATGAAATTTCGAGTATAAACCCTTCACGAAATATAATATTTTTAAAACTCGAATCATGATTAAGGCGCTGCTCACATGTTTCATTGGCCGAATGTCGTGACTAAAATCGTGTTAATGAATTTTACGGAGATTTATTCTAATGTTAATGTAGTAAGGTCTAAATTAAAATATATTATTATAGAACGTGTTTGTACACATATTTCTAATTAGCACTTGCTTGGCGCTATAGGAAAACATCGTAAAGAAAACCTGTAAGTGACATAATATAGAAAAGGTTATACGTTTCTCTTCTGTATTGTAGATGTCCATTGACGACCTCCATGGCGTAATGGTTACCATGCCAGACCACCACGAAGGAGACCCCGGGTTCGAATCCCGGTCCGGTCATGATGAAAAACTATTCTGATTGACCTCGTGTCTTGGATATTTATATATTATGTATTTGTTATAAAATATAATATCGTTGTGTTAGTATCCCATAACACAAGTTTCGAACTTACTTTGGGGCTAGCTCAATGTGTGTGATTTGACCCTATATATTAATATTATAAAGTTTTAATAGAACGAATTTGGATTTGCTGTTAATTTTAAATTGAAATAATACAGAATTGAAATTAAAAATCGCGATTTCGTTGCAGAGTAATCTGGTGGCGCTTTGAGAATTGTGTAGAATTTATCATCATTATTTTACTTTTGCCAATCTTCCAGAAAAAAAAATTGTAAACGTTATTTTTTTCTATGTCAAACAGTGTATTCGTAGTACAAAGCCCTCTGACGCGAGCCACCCAGCGATAACGCTTGCAAAATATTCTGAGTGAAAAATTGACGAGGGTATGCCATTTTCTGTGAACTTATGTGTACATACGCTTTGATTGGTTGAACAGATTTTTTTTTGCTTATCCAAGGTACCTAACCGTTTCAGATTATATACAGTCAGGGCAAGTACTAAGTTTCTTGCCGGTTCTTCTTAGTACAAACATAGTAGGAAAAAATTGTGAGGATTCGAAAGAACTTATAACTTAATATTTCTATTTGCCTTAGATTTTCTAAATATTGTGTGAGTGAATTTTCTTGAATTTTATTTGTCAATTCAAAATTCAAAACTTTTATTCAGAGAATAGGTTTTCACAAACACGTTCTCTTGTCAGAGTATACAGTAATAAATGATTTGTATAAATTAATCTACTCTATAAACTACTACCATTTCGGAAACAAAAGCAAAATGACCACTGGTAAAAAGAAATGGCGAAAGAAAACCAGTTACGGCCTTTTTTGTCATTTAAAAATATATCGTACTTTTCTTCTAAAATTTAAAACTAGGTACATACATACAATAGCATTCATATTGTACTATGTAATTATATAGTTTTTTTATTTATACCACAAAGGTGGCAAACAAGCATACAAGTTTCATAAGGATGCTTACATTAGTAGCATATAAAAATCTTTGATCTTAATTTTCTACCCTGCTAAATAAGGCTGATCATTTCTTTCATTGGTTGAATATAACAGACAACAACAATAAACAGACGAAAAATCTTTTTCTAAAAAACTAACGCCCCGCCCCGGCTTCGCAAGGGCACATGAGTAAATAAAACCACGGAATTTTATTTACTCATGTGGCACGGGGCTTAGTAGGGATGCCTAATTTAAAAAAATAATAATATAGCCTATGTTACCCGGGAGTAATTAATGTACCTTCACAACGGTGAAATAATTTTTCAAATCGGTCCAGTAGTGAGTTAATTCGTTACATACAAAATCTTTCCTTTTTATGATATGAAGTATAGATGGAAAACGTATTTCGATGAAAGATCTACAAATAAAGGAATTTGGTATAAAAGCATACAATGTGAGCCTCTTCACATACCATGGTTTTCATTAGTGAAATACAATAGACGAATAATTGTTACGGCTTTTCGAATGCGTTCTGGACACTATCCACTTAACTCGTTCGCATATTTAATGCGCAAGATTAACTCCCCTAATTGCGAAAGTTGTAATAGGGTCGAAGATCTACATCACATTCTGATGGAGTGCGTCCAGGACTGGACTGGAAAGAGATGCACTGATGAAGAAGTACGGTCTTAACCGTTATAACATTGGCATGTATCATCATATGCTAGGTAATCCGACGTCGTCCGGTGCCAAAACACTTTTTTATTTATATAGTAAAAGGGAGTAAATTGTATGTAATAGATACGATGGGACTGACATTATCAATTCGTGATAAAAGTCCCTAAATAATGTGAGATTAAAAAAAAAAAAAAGTATAGATGACTTTGTAGAAAGTCGTCTTTGTGTTTTACACGTTTGCAATATTTATCACTTTGGGGAAAAGTATTTCGACTGTCGTCGCGCGTCGTCTCAGGAGAGTTGTTAAAAGTACTAGGGTAGCATGAGGAAAGAAGGGGTTACCTTTCATATTTTAAAATAGAACAAGCGACCCGAGCTTCCTTTTTTAGGGCTCCGTAGTCAACTAAGGAACCCTTATAGTTACGCCACGTCTCCCTCTGTTCACGGACGATGAATAAAAAGATATTATGTAGATTTATTTTTGACTAGCGTTTTTGCCCGCGACTTCGTCCGTGTGAAGTCCGGACCCATTCCCGTGGAAACCACATTGAATTTTAGGAAAATTTATAGCCTATGTCACTCCCTGATAATGTATATTTCTACTGGTGAAAGAATTTTTGAAATCGGTCCAGTAGTTTCGGAGCCTATACAATTCAAACAAACAATCAAATCTTAATCTCAAAGCGAAAGAAACCCAGTTACGGCCTTTTTTCATTCAATTTAAAGATAATTTTTTATTTCAATGTTTTATAATACATAGGTACAGTATTCAATAGAATTAATTTGGGACTAGATGGCGTTGTGATTCGTCCAATATTTATATTTATTTCTGTTGTTTTACTTTTCCATTTAAAATAAACTGCTCCTCGCAAATGCATTTACTGCATAAAACCCAAGGAAAATCTTCGCGCCAAAAAGCCTTTGCGTGTTTCGTTGGGAATAAAACGCGCGTTTGGGGGGTGGGACATTGTCTGGCAGAGTTATAATGTACGTATATATACCTCTCATAGATTGAAACAAGAATGGGCCAACTCGGGTAAAGATAGTCGAGTTCTGCAAGTAAGGATTATTGAATGGAATTTTTCTCCTCCCATGTTTCTACAAGAGCTTTTAACTATTACTAGGCTATACTAATATCATAAAGATCCCAAGATTTGATTGTTTGTTTGCGTTGAATAGGCTCCGAAACTACTGGACCGATTTCAAAAATTCTTACACCAGTAGAAAGCTACATTATCAAGGAGTGTCATAGGCTATAGATTTTCCCGAAATTCAAATTGGTTCTCACGGAAACGGGTCCGGAACTTCAGTTATATGAATCTTTCTATATACAGTAAAATTCAAATTATTTATTTGCAATACAAAGGTATACATATGTGGTGTTAGGTTGTGAGTGGTTCAGTTACACTTCGCCAGCTTTATAATGGCATGCAAAAAAATAATAATACAATATTAGAAATTATAAACCAATTATCAATTTTAGCATAATTATGTCAACATATGAATTTGGATATTCATTTAATGAATAAAAACACTAATTATTAAATAATTCAACCATTTTGTCAATTTATCTTTAAATAACGTTGGGAGCTCTTTTATATTTTTGGGTAATTTGCTGTAAATTTTTATGCAGTTGGTATAGGAATTAGAGTGAAAATATTTTGTCCGTATCTTGGGAAACATTAATCTTTCTGGGTGTCTTACGGATTTTATTGCATTGTGATCTTTGCGAGTAAATAAGTCCATATGTAATTTCACGAAAATGCAACATTCCATTAAGAATAGTGATGGTAAAGTTAGTAACTTGAGTTTTTGGAAAAGTGGTCTGCATGAGGTCATGGAGTAGAAAATGATAATAAACACTGAATAGTGTAGTACAATTACAATGTCGATTCGCATCTAGAAGGGTGTACTCCTTAGAGAGTTGTCACATCAGGCGAAATTTTGCTCATACAATATAAATACAAATGAAACTATTGAAACCCGCGCAACTTCGTTCGCGTGTATTTATTTATGCACAGTGGCGCCATCTTTATCAGGCTTTTGATGAAATCCTACGGGAATCGAGCACTTTTCGAGATAAAAATTACCCTATGTGTTAATCCAAGGTATCAGCTACCTACATACCAAATATCATAAATATTGACCCAGTCATTTGAGCGTGAAGAAGTAACAAACATACGCACGTCTTTATAACATTAGTATGATGAGTGAGATAGCACTTAATATTCAGACTAGATTTTAACTATTATTATTACTATAGACAGGAATCGAACATGGGAATAAGTTGATTAATTATTAAACACATGAACGAACATGGGAATATGTTGGTTATAATAGCGTTGTTTAACGTTCTTTTTTCATATGCATGGGTGGAGACTAGAATACTAACAGGACACTGCAAACTTAATAAACATCTGTTTAACCTTAACATGAGCCAGTCCGCGATGTGCAGATTCTGCCAAGAAGAAGAAGAAAGTGCCATGCACATTCTCTGCTCCTGCGGACCACTCATGTACAAAAGAAGTATACATGGGAAAGCATATTCTGCTTCCAGAGGAGATACAACAGCTCTCTGCCCACCATATCTGGAAGTTCCTAGAGGCAACCAGTCTGGACAGGGAAATTTAATTAAAGGGCACTACAAAAGATCAACAATGGTCGAAGCAGTATTCTTGGAGCCCACAGCAACAAATAATAATGGGTGGAGACTTCTAATTGGCATTGTTTTTGTTATATTTATGTGTATTGTATAATTAAGCTGTAAGACTCCCAAATAAAATAAAATAAAATAATCAAGTTCCTTATCCACTAAACCAACATTGTATAATATATTTAAATACTTTAAAAAACTCATTAAAAGTTATGCAGTGACTTCTTTTAAGTCGAAAGTAATTATCGACAGGAACCCCTTTTCTACTTTGCACAATTATTTTCTTTATGGGAAACTCGAAAACTCGTAATTAAGAGTAGCGAAACAATAATTAATTTTCGCTAATTAGTCTCGAGACTTCATTTTGTGGCGAGCAAAATGGATGCCGAAATTAAGACGGCGACGTTTGTTATAAAGTGATGATATCGGAGTTAAAATAATTTTATGAGAGGAAAGGGAGCAGCCTACGGTGACGGCTTAACGATTACATCAGGCCGGCCTTGTTTGCACCTTTGTGGTATTTAAAAAAAGGGAAAGCCATCCCGAAACCATCCGAAGACCACCTCAAAACCATTCCGAACTCATGCCAAAACCATTTCTAATTCATATTCATTCATACTACATGAAAACCACTTTTTTTGATGGCATTCCGCGTATTTTTTTTTCATGTTTTATTGATTGTGTTGTGTAGGGCAAAACACGCGATGGGGACCCGAATTTTCATGAACATTTTGTCTTTGAGAGTAATCTTCCCCCGGAGTGAAGTACCGCCTCTTATGTCGGCCATATCTGGCCTGGGCTTTGACTAAATCCTGTCTACTCCTATATTATGCCCAGCATCATTCTAATATTATAAATGAGAAAGTGAGTTTGTTTGTTTGTTATTCCTTCACGGCTTGACTAAGCAGCCGATCATTATGAGAATTTGCATACAAATTGTTAGGGGTACAGAGCCCAACATAGGCTACTTTTTATCCCGTGAACGTATGTCGTTCCAATGGGAAAATAATGTTTCTACTATAGAGGGCGCTGTATCGGCCAACAGATGGCGCCACAAGTCGCGCTATGGGTTGTCTTGTTGTCAAACGAGATCTATGTCATAAAATTAACGCGAGCGAAGCCGCGGGGAAAAGCTAGTTGATAACTAAATCGATTAAATTGTTATTGTTATATCCCGGTCGGATCATGATGAAAAACGAACTTTTTCTGCTTGGCCTCGGGTCTTGGATGTTTCTCTATATATGTATTTGTTATAAAATATAGTATCGTTGAGTTAGTATCCCATAAAACAAGTCTCGAACTTACTTTGGGGCTAGCTCAATCTGTGTGATTTGTCACCATATATTTATATTTTTTAATACTCCATAATAAAATAAAATAAAACACTTCACGCAATATTTAAAATACATGAATCGTTTTTAAGACCCTGCTCATCTATTTCATTGGCTATACATAAGAAGTCTCCTATGTTTGTTTCTACGCCTCTACACTTCACGGTAGCTTATTATCGTAACTTCCGCCAATATGGCCGACGTCTCCTGCTCCAAGTCTGTGTGCCTTCCGGTGCTTTGTGAAACGGTAAATAGCTAAATAGCTTACTGATTAGAACAAGCCGTGCATAGTTCAATAAATAAGCTGTAAGGTACCGAGCAGACATGCACCTTTAAATTTTTTTTAATCTTTTCTTATCAGATGCCTTCGTCATGCGAAGATCACACCCTCCAAGTTTCAGATCTCTATGTTTAGCGGTTTGGGCTGTGCGTTGATACGTCAGTCAGTCAATCAGGACATAACGTGTTATAATAAGTATATAACAGAAGAGGACGAATGCGTTAGCAGGGGCCCGATTCTACTAACACAAATGCACCAATGAACTCTCAATGGTGTCTCAATCGTGTCTCAAAAGAATGCCCATAGTGTATCAGTGGAATAGTTTTTGACATTTTTTATGGACTTAAATAATAAGTTAAATTATGTTATTGTTTAAGTCCATAACAAATGTTAAATAGTTAAATTACAAACAATAAGTATAAGCCCAAACCGCTGCGTCTAGAGATTCCAAATTTGGAATGTAGGTTCCTTATAAAGACCGGACCGACCTGACCGGACTGCCCGAACCGGACCGGAACGGAACGGATCGGACCTGATCGGACCGGAACGGAATTTGTTTCTGAAGAAAAATATGCTAATTGTTAATAGGCCACGCGGGCGAAGCCGCAGGCAGAAGCTAGAAAAGCATATTCTGTCTATCTAAGGAAACAGGACAGCTGTTAGGCTTCTGCATGGCTTCTGGCTATCATTCATCGTACGAAACACACAGCGTCATAATGCTATTTCACCTTGATATTCTGTAGCAGGATAAAAAAACTACTTAACCTAATCGTTAAAATAAACTGGCACCCTAAATAAACATTCAAAAAGCAAGTTTTTTCAATGGATTTGTCGGAAAAACTAAAAGTGGTTTGAAGTGAAGTTAGCTATTGTTTTGTGGGAGTCCATTAGTCGCCATTTTGTCGAGTGTTTTGGTATTGCAAATGGCGGAGAACTTACACTTTGATGATCGCCCTTTACTAGTCTATACTTTTACATACAATTTCTGTGAAAAATCCGCGACTAAATCTTGCATGCTATGATATGATGCATATGTCATGATTATGGCTTATAAGGATTTACATTACTGTATTATTTTACTATGACCAACTTTATAATCGACGACTTCCGTGGCGTAATGGTTACCACGCCAGACCGCCTCCCAGGAGGTCCCGGGTTCGATCCCCGGTCGGGTCATGATGAAAAACGAACTTTTTCTGATTGACCTCGGCTCTTGGATGTTTATCTATATATGTATTTGTTATAAAATATAGTATCGTTGAGTTAGTATCCCATAACACAAGTTTCGAACTTAATTTGGGGCTAGCTCAATCTGTATGAATTTATTTATTACCCTTAGCAAATAAATAATTTTTAATTTTATGCGCAGTGTAGATTTTTTTCTATTTAATGTACAGACAGACTGATGGACCGTTTAGGCTTATAATAGAATGTGTAGTATAGATAAGCAAGCTATAGAGTGCGCTTGAGCAAGTATGAACGGTAAGCACGAGTATGAACAAACAGACGAACTCAAAACAGCAACAACGAAGCCAGCAACGAACGAAGCTGTTAGTCACGCACGCTGATTGTTTCTCTCGATGTTATTTAACCGGATTTTAAGGAATCATGGTGAAATGTGCAGTGCGGAGCTGTAAAGATGACGAAATGGAAGCAAACTAAAAATTAGCACTATAGAACATCTGCTTACGCTTTGCACAATGGTCGAAGAGCGATGCGCGCGCTCTATAGCTTACTTATCTATACTCTAACTCTAAGATAACAGTCTAAAGAGATGAAAATATTAAGGTTTATAACAAATTTAGTATCCGTATTGTACACCGGCAACATAAATTATTCATTTCTAATGAAATGCGGAAAGAACTGGGAGGTTAGAAATTAATCGGATATGCGTTTTAGGGTAATTAAACTTTATGGAATTCGGGACACGCCACACATTCTCGCCGCTGTGTCTCCTGTAAACTCAGATCAACAATAGCGACCTCACAATAATGAAGCTTTATCGACGTCCCGGGGAGAAACAACTACAGCTGTAATGAGACTGAGTCTTTTGGATAGAATATAAATATTTGGACGAATCACTCAACACTATTACATGGTATCTATAGAAATAGTGAAATATGGGAGAATTCCTACCTATTACACCTTGCCTATATCGTTCTTCTTAGCACAAATCTGCCGTCTGGGTGGTAGGAAAAAATTGTGACGATTCGAAAGATTCCTATTTGAATAAAAATATTTTAAACTAGCATATTTGCCCGCGGCTTCGCTCGCGTTAAATTTGGGGTAACACGGTTCCCCCTTGCTTTCTACTTTGAAAACTGCGAAAAGTCCCATTTAAAATTTCACCCCCTCTTTTAAGGGGTGGGGGGGGGGGGCAGATTTTAAAAAAAATGATGCTCAATTTTTTTGTTAGTCACAAATAGTTAGCACCAATTTTCAGCTTTCTACCTTGAAAATTGTGGAATGTTCCAAACAAACTTCGTATGTGTCCATCCCTTCAACTATCTCCACTTAAAAAATCACGTCAATTCGTCGCTCCGTTTTGCCGTGAAAGACGGACAAACAAACTGACACACACACTTTCCCATTTATAATATTAGTATGGATATGGATTAGTATGGATAGTATGGAGTTGAATTTGCCGTATCAAAAATATTACAACTCCGCGTCAAGGTAAAGGCGCCCAATCGAGAACAGTATTAATAATGCAAGTCGTACGGATAACAGCTATTTGGGCAGCCCTGGACGGCACGAGAGGATTATTGTGGACAAGACTATTAATTCCTTACAAATTAAAGTCTTTTTAAACAAGATGTTCGATGGCGGCGCTGTGTGTCCCACCCTAAAAAAAATAACTTGCGCGTTCGTTAAGTGTTATTAAATTATATTATTATTTCGCCATTATTAGGTCTTGTATTGTCATTATTAGGGCCAGTCGAGTAACAATTTTCCGTATGTGGCCGACTGACCCCATGGTGCTACTTACGTTAGGTCTTTTGTCTGGAGACCTTACTCACCGTAGTAACACAACATGGCCGAGACCAATGCTATTTGGCTACGATCTTCTGTAAGCTGGAGGTCCTTATTGATCTACCTTTCTTAAGTGTTTATTTCTGACGGCCTATGTAGATTCTTTAAATATATAGGGACAATTCATACAGATTGAGCTAGCCCCAAAGTAAGTTCGAAACTTATGTTATGAGATACTAACTCAATGATATTATATTTCATAACAAATACATATTATTATATAGATAAACATCCAAGACCCGAGGCCAATCAGAAAAAGTTCGTTTTTCATCATGACCCGACCGGGGATCGAACCCGGGACCTCCTGAGTGGCGGTCTGGCAAAAAAACACTTAACTTGCATGTTCGTTAAATGTTATTAAATTATATTATTATTTCGCCATTATTAGGTCTTGTGTGTCTGTCCTTGATTTTTTTTGTTAAAAATGAATTGAAATATCTAAGTGCCGGATAAATTAAAACTCAAGTGCAGTGGGTCTACAGAGGAAAAAATTACCTGTGGACCCACCAGTGGGGTATAACGGTGGGACCCACGGTTAAAAGGGAATTATTACATTATTATCTGGTAGGATGACCATAATTTGTAGTATATTTGTAACTAGCGAAACCCGCGCAACTTCGTTTGCGTATATCCCGCTTTCCCGTGGGAATTTTGGAATGTATGATACTTTAAAACCTTCCCCTTGAATCACTCTATCAATTAAAAACCGCATCAAAATCCGTTGCGTAGTTTTAAAGATTTAAGCATACAAAGGGACATAGGGACATAGGGACAGAGAAAGCGACTTTGTTTTATACTATGTAGTGATTTGTAATGTTGTCAAATAGCTTCTGTTTTATGACAGTGGACAAAGGAGCTGGTAGGTCACCTGATGGTAAGCGATCACCGCTGCCCATGGACATCCAGGACTACCAGATCTTGGATGCGTTGCCCATCTATGAAGGAGTGAAAAGGGAAAAACGTTGGGGACATACACATACCAAAAATGACAAAACTACATCACGCTTTGCGAATTTAATGTTTTTTTATACCACAAAGGTGGCAAACAAGCATACGGCCTGCCTGATGGTAAGCATCACCGTAGCCTATAGACGCTTGCAGTACCGGGGGTATCAATCGCGTGTTGCCGACCCTGTAAAAAGTGGAGCTCCACTCTGCTCACTGAGTGGCCCCACGAAGAACTGGCCCAAGGGGGTCAGTTGTGGATGACTCTTTTCGAATTGGCCGACTGAACCAAATGGGGCCAGTCGGGTAATAATTTTCGGGACGTGGCCGACTGACCCCATGGTGCTACGTACGTTAGGTCTTTTGTTTGGAGACCTTACTCACCGGAGTAGCACAACATGGCCTAGACCAATGCTATTTGGCTACGATCTTCTGTAAGCTGGAGGTCCTTATTGACCTACCTTAAGTGTCTATTTCTGACGGCCTATGTAGATTCTTTAAATATATAGGGACAATTCATACAGATTGAGCTAGCCCCAAAGTAAGTTCGAAACTTGTGTTATGGGATACTAACTCAACGATATTATATTTTATGACAAATACATATATAGATAAACATCCAAGACCCGAGGCCAGTCAGAAAAAGTTCGTTTTTCATCATGACCCGACCGGGGATCGAACCCGGGACCTCCTGGGTGGCGGTCTGGCGTGGTAACCATTACGCCACCGAGGTCTTTCTGATTTTAATTGCGTCATGTCCACTATAAGCTGCCTCGATAGGGCTGCGCCACTATTAATATTTTATGATCCGTTTCTCGCGTGCGAAACGCGATACTTTATTAGTTTTCATTGTTTTATAATACCGGCTATGTAGATATTTTGTGTAGTACAATAAAAAATTGAATTTATTTTTCATTTAAAACGAAAACTGATACTTGGAATAAACTGGCAGTTTTATTTTTATTACACGCTTATATTCAATCCTGTATAATGTTATAGGATGGATAAAAAGGAGAGGAGTGGACAGAAAATTGTTTAATTTAAAAATTAAAAATATAAAAATAAAAAAATTGTTACTAGCTTTTTTGCCCGCGACTTCGTCCGCTTGAAGTTCCGGACCCGTTCCCGTTCAATTCAATGTGGTCCCCCCACATTGAATTTCGGGAAAAGCTATAGCCTATGTCACTCCCTGATAATGTAGCTTTCTACTGGTGAAAGAATATTTGAAATCGGTCCCGTAGTTTCGGAGCCTATTCAATGCAAACAAATAAACAAACAATCAAATCTTTCCTCTTTATAATATTAGTATAGACAAAAAATCCTGAACCTGAAAAAATAATGAACCTAAATATTACACTGATGGCGAGGCAGGCAGACAAAGGGCCAAATCCTTTCGTCAAGGATTTACAATTAATTAGGTACTTGATACAGCAAGTTAAAATAGTATTTGTTGGTGGTGTCTTTAAAAATCAAGCTGTTTCTTTTCTAGATCTCCTGAATACCATAGTGTATGTATTGCTTCTGCCAGGTACATATTCGCCGCCAGACCGTGAGGAGAGCGGGGAAAATTGGATTGGTGCAGTGACATTGATCTTTCCCTGTTCTCCCTGCGGTCACTCAGCAGTGTTTACAACTAAATAGGCTTTAAGGACCTTAAGGGAACATGCATTTCTAGGTTTTTATAGAACACGGGTTCGTACGCACTCATTTTTTTAATACCATTTCCTTCAGTTTTTCGGCGAATAAAAACTCTTCATCATATCAACCCATAATCATCCCACTGCTGGGATACGGGTCTCCCTTCAATCGAAGGTCAATTAATCAATCAATATCTTTATTGTATAAAAATACAATTTAAAATTCCCAATACATTTTGCTTTTGGAGAAAGCATGCATAAATTATAAGCTGAACAATAAATTAAAATAATTAAAATGGTAAAAGGTGATTAGAGCGTACTCTGCCACGGTGCTCCAATGAATTTAATAAAATGAAAAATAAAAAAATTTGGCGAGCAAGGTTATTTGCCACCTTAGTGGTATTTAAAAATAACTTGTGCTTTATAAACGCTAGTTTAAGTAAAATGAAAAAAAAAACTAACTTTTTATTTTGGCACCAGATGGCGCTGTGTCAAGTGTTTTTTTTTACTAATTTTTATTCGTAAATGTTTCAGGGATGTAAGCCGTAATGAATTGACAGCAATCAGCCGTAGGACGTTCAGGGGTCTTACGGCACTGAAGAGTCTACATTTGGATGGAAACCAGCTCAAATGTATAGACGAGAAAGCATTCGAGTACTTGAAGAGTCTGGAAGTGCTGTGAGTGTGGTTCCTTTAACCTGGGGCCCGATTCTACTAACACAAATGCACCAATGGACTCTCAATGGTGTCTCAATCGTGTCTCAAAAGAATGCCGATGGTGTATCAGTGGAATAGTTTTTGACATTTGTTATGGACTTAAACAATAACATAATGTTTAACTTATTGTATAAGTCCATAACAAATCTCAAAAACTATTCCACTGATACACTATCGGCATTATTTTGAGACACGATTGAGAGACCATTGAGAGTCCATTGGTGCATTTATGTTAGTAGAATCGGGCCCCTGTTCTCTCTCATTTTGGATTTCCTGCATGTAATTTCGGGCGTAGTTTATTATTCTGATCTCGTAGCGAGTAAAGAAGTATTTAGATGGTTTTGCAATCTATATTATTGGTAAGTAGTAAACAACAACAGCACAGCGTTAGGTCCCAATAATAATGGTAACAATAGTGGTGGTCGGCAATCGAACTTTTTTTTCTTATCTTTTTATACAACAAAGGTGACCAACAAGCATACGGCCCGCCTGTTGGTAAGCATCACCGTCGCCTATAGACGCTTGCAATACAGTGGGTATCACTCACGCGTTGCCAATCCTCCCAACCCCCAAGTGGAGCTCTGGAGACCTTACTAACCGTAGGAACACAACATGGCCGAGACAAATATTTGGCTACGATCTTCTGTCAGATGGAGGTCCTTCCCCAGACGGGCTGCTCCGATTTGAGCGGATTATCCGCTGTGCCCTACCTCTCTTCGTCAGCGTCACTTGATTTGCCATCTCTTTATGCCATAATGCGTTTTGTTTTAAACTGTCTCTTACGTAGAGTTGCTAAGAAGGGAAGTCCTTTCAATACTTCCTACTCCGACTATCTTCTTTCTGATTAAATTCGTTGTGAGTTCCAAGTCAGCTGTAGTTTCTCCCCCGGGACGTCAATAAGCTTCATCGCTTATTGTCAATCTGAGGTCGCCGTTGTTGATCCTGGGTACAAGAGACAGTGGTGGGAATGTGTTGGTTTTGACACTTTTTTTTGACACTTAATTTTGTTTGCAGAACACTTAACAACAATAATTTGACGTATCTCTCATTGGAGCCTGCGGCCATCACTCGCCTACACACGTTACGACTTACCGACAATCCTATAGTTTGCGATTGTCGTGTCGCAAGATTGACGACTGCCTTACGAGCAACGAGTATACTAGGAGTCGGTGCTAGGTTTGTTTTGAATAATAAATAAATAGCCCCTTAGGTTAGAAACTTGTGTTATGGGATACTAACTCAACGATACTATATTTTATAACAAATACGTATATAGATAAACATCCAAGACCCGAGGCCACTCAGAAAAGGTTCGTTTTTCATCATGACCCGACTGGGATTTGAACCCTCCTGGGTGGCGGTCCGGCGTGGTAATCATTACGTCACGGAGGTTGTCGAATGTCTAATGAAAGAAGTTTCAAACAGTTTTGTTGTGTTTTAAGCAAAAAAAATGTTGATAAAAGTTAACAAATGTGTTGTGATGTAACAGTTTGTAACTGTTTGAGATATCAAGATATATTACATAATATGACGACCTCCGTGGCGTAATGGTTACCACGCCAGACCGCCACTCAGGAGGTCCCGGGTTCGATCCCCGGTCAGGTCAT
Organism: Endotricha flammealis; assembly: GCA_905163395.2. Lineage (NCBI taxonomy): Eukaryota > Metazoa > Arthropoda > Insecta > Lepidoptera > Pyralidae > Endotricha > Endotricha flammealis. The sequence goes on along the minus strand of LR990881.1, from coordinate 406,850 downwards.
GATGAAAAACGAACTTTTTCTGATTGGCCTCGGGTCTTGGATGTTTATCTATATATGTATTTGTTATAAAATATAATATCGTTGAGTTAGTATCCCATAACACAAGTTTCGAACTTACTTTGGGGCTAGCTCAATCTGTGTGAATTGTCAAAAAAAAAAATTTTGGGGCAATGAAACCTTTCCTTTAATTAAAAGACTTAGTTTTTTTTAAATAGATTATTTTAATGAACATTGTTTACAATAAAATTGTCAGGTGTCAAGCTCCCGCTGCATTGAGAGGAGCATTGCTGACTGACCTTGAGGGGCATGAGCTGATCTGTAACGGTAAGGGCTCTTATTTGCTAGTAGGGTGAAAAAATATTGACTTGCAATTTCTGCAAATCTATAAATATGTATTTGGATGAATTTCAACAAGAGATTTTTATTTGTCATTTCGGTGGGATTTTTTTATTTCAATGCTATCTACATATTTTTAGTGTCAAATAAAACTTTGGCCTATTTTATAACATTGTGCTTGAGTGGACATCAAATATGATCAAAACTTACATAAATATTTAAGGTTGAATTTTTAAGAGTCCACTGAAATGAAAAGTTCGCTTTTGAGAAGAGAAACTTTTGAGAGTCCATGTTCCGTAAAGGAAGGTACATAATTTAACTGTACATATGACTGGATTACTTGTGAATGTCTAACTTCTAAATAAACTATTTATTTTCCAGGCCCCACAACAGCGATATCTGCCGAGTGCTCAGCGGAGCCTCGCTGTCCACCGCCCTGCCGATGTACCCCTGAGGGTACAGTCGACTGTCGAGAGAAACTACTGTCGGAACTACCAGCTACTATTCCTCATAGGGCTACTGAAATGTGAGTATACTAGTTATATCTGTCTGTAATAGGGCTTCTTTACTGTAAATTCGCTACTTTTTAAAATATCGTAAATAACTATCAAATTTTTGCTTTGATACCTAATAAGTGACATTAAAAAATATTTTTCAAAATTTTGTCCCAGCACTTTGTTAGCATAGTTAATATGTGTATACGAACCAAATTACAGCTTTCTAGCATTAAGCGTCTAGGCGCTAGACCGCTGACAGACTGACAGACAGATGGACATGGCGAAACTATAAGGGTTCCTTGTTAGTTTACTACGGAACCCTAAAAAGTGTGAACGCCAAAGTTGTAGAAATTTTAACAGGTTTCATTATGTAGTACAACAAAATTTCATACGACGCACCGTTTTCGAGATATAAGCAAAAAACCTAAAAACGGGACCTTCTTTGTGCCCCCCCCCCCCCCCTCGGGCTCACCTCGGAGGGGTAAGGACTTTTAGTATGTTTATCTCCTAACTAGTCCAAACAAAGTTCCTAAGTCAAAGTTTCTGCTTTCGACTTTTCCATGCACATGCCCTTTGTGAGCACTCATTTACTGAACTACATGCTCAAAATCGAAACCAAAAAATCAAATAATTTTTATTCAAATACCTATTACAAGCACTTTCGAATCGTCACATTTTTTTCCTACCACCAATTCAGACGGCAGATTTGTGCTAAGAAGAATGGCTGTTTAAATTATCACTATGTTAAAATTCCATAAACAATATAACAACTTTTATTAGATGTTTCTTATTTTATTTGACTGACATAATGATTATTTAAAAACAAAATCAAAGAGAAGAGTGAAGGATAAAAAACATATTTACCTTCGAACACACAAAATCTCTATATTTTTTAATTGTCTATGTTTTTACGTCATAACTCCACAATTAACACAATTTTTTTTCAAAATAACCACAATTTAATTTCTGTCCTTTTCCAGCCGCCTAGAACAGAACGAGATAACCGAAGTGGGTACCGGTGCTTTTGCAGCCGTGAAACGAGTTGCCAGGATCGATCTCTCCAACAACAAGATCACTAAGTTGGCAGCGGATTCCTTCACTGGATTAGCACATTTGACATCTCTGTGAGTAGCGGGACTTTTTTTACAGATAAATCATTTATTAATATCTCTAAGACACACATAAGCAAACAGAAAGTTGACAATAACAAAAATGCAGTAGAAAACTGTATGCCGCAGTGACACAAAGAGCTCAGTGGGGCAATCCACGTAACAAGAACCGATTCTAGTTCGATTCATCGACACTCGCTGTCTCACTCATACAAAATAGGAATTGAACGGGACAGCGGATGTCGTTGAATCGAACTAGAATCGGTTCTTGTTACGTGAATTGTCCCATTGTGCATTATTTGCTTCAAAAACATATTATAGTCAGGAAAATGCATTAATGCATGTCCCGCCACTTGGGGAAGCCACAGTCTGTCGAGCTGTTCTCGCTAGCCAATAAGGGGCAGACCGACTAAAGACACGAATCTCCACCTTAACAATGGCGGGGTTACGGGACACGCGCATTTTATTGACATTGTTTTAGTTATTTTTATGTGTACTTTTATAATTAAGCTGTAAGACTCCGTGTCTACTGTACAACCAGGATTTACAATGCCCAAACACCGAAGCAGTGTGAAATAGATATAGCGAGTAAGACACAAAATAGTCGAATAAAATCGTGAAAGGAGATTAGTTACAAAAAAACACAACATTTGGGGTTCCACGTTGGGCGCCAGTAACTCCCACGTTGGGCGCCAGTAAGCACCACGTTGGGTGCCAGTAAGTTCCACGTTGAGCACCAATAAGTCCCACGTTGGGCGCCAGTAACTCCCACGTTGGGTGCCAGTAAGCACCACGTTGGGTGCCAGTAAGTTCCACGTTGAGCGACAATAAGTCCCACGTTGGGCGTCAGTAACTCCCACGTTGGGCGCCAGTAAGCACCACGTTGGGCGCCAATAAGCCTCACGTTGGGCGCCAATTAGTCCCACGTTGGGCGCCAATGAGCAATAAGACATGGGATTAAGGGTCGTTGTGTGAATTGTAAACAAATTAGTATTCCTTTTTTTTCAGGGTGCTATATGGAAACAAAATAAAAGATTTACCGTCGGGTATATTTCATGGATTGACGTCGCTTCAGTTGTTGTAAGTAAATAGAATTATTTTTCATTTTTACTTTGTTTATTGTGTACTTATAACTGTTTTTGCTTATGTCGTATGTTTATTAATGTTGATTTTGTATTCTTTTGAATACTGGATTGTCAAAACATTGTTAACATATGAATTTGAATGACAAAAAAGGACGTAACTGAATTTCTTTCGCCATTCCTTTTGCCAGTGGTCATTTTGCTTTGTTTCCGAAATGGTGGTAGATTATAGAGTAGCTCATCTAATAATAATATTACAACATGACTAGAGATCATAGATTTAGTATATACTTACTAGTGTAGATCGGCAATGGTTTGATTGAGGCGAGACCAAAAACAAAATACACTAGTGTGCGTGTAATGTACATGTGTGCAAGCGGACTTTCCTTTTTGTATGAGTTACATCCAGACACTGCACAGGTAACCATATTTAATCACGTCTAATTAACACCAAAACTACACTTGAAAACCATAAATTTTGTAAAAATAAGTGGGATTTGTTTTTAACACCACTGACGTCAGGCCGACACAGGCCGATAGCGTGTATACGAAGAATGGTCTCGCCTATCTATCTCGCTCCAACAAACGCGTATGCTATGATCTATCTCTTTTGCATTGCAGATCTATACGCTAGTAAGCATATACTAAATCTATTCTAGAGATTGTGCCTGTAAAGGCCTACTCTTTCTGATTTCATTTCTAAGTTAAAAAATAACTATTTTTTACATTTTTCATTTCCACCACACCAAATGACTATTTAATAACTTGTTTATTTATTTTTCAGATTGCTAAACTCAAACGAAATTACTTGTGTGAGAAAAGACACATTCAGGGATCTACAGAACTTGAAATTATTGTAAGTATACCTTAGTATCACCATTTCCTGTTGGACCAACTATCACGCACAACTAGTTTGTCCAACAGGAACAATTCGCAAAAAAATCCAAATAAGTAATCCAAAATAAGTATTCCTGTTGGACCAACTATACCCTTATTTTATGAGGTATACTCTGTGTTCCTTCTTGCATGGCCTACGTACCCCCGTTTTTTCGTGGCCCTGTATTTTGGTTCTATTACTTGGACCACGAAGGAGAAATGTTGCTCGTAGACCTACTAATGAAAAAATAAAACTCCTCTAACGTTTTTATGATTATATTGCAATGTTTTTATGATGAAATAGCTTTTAGGATTATTTTCGACGCGCGTCGTTTCGACACGTTGGGCCATGATGGACAAATATAAGCGATTACGAACGTGATGAGAACATGTTTGTTTGCATTGGCCCATGATCGGTGATGGTCAAGAGTGCCGAAATTCTAGACCTCTATGGGGTCTCGGTCCCATCCAGTGGGTTATAGCGGTGGGACCACGGTTAAAAGGGGGTCTCGGTCCCATCCAGTGGGTTATAGCGGTGGGACGGATTATAGCGGTGGGACCACGGTTAAAAGAGGGTCTCGGTCCCATCCAGTGGGTTTAGCGGTGGGACCACGGTTAAAAGGGGGTCTCGGTCCCATCCAGTGGGTTATAGCGGTGGGACGGGTTATAGCGGTGGGACCACGGTTAAAAGAGGGTCTCGGTCCCATCCAGTGGGTTTAGCGGTGGGACCACGGTTAAAAGGGGGTCTCGGTCCCATCCAGTGGGTTATAGCGGTGGGACCACGGTTAAAAGGGGGTCTTTGTCCCTTAGTCACATCAACAAAGCGAACACTAATACATCCTTACTCCTTACTATAATATTATAAATGAGAAAGTGAGTTTGTTTGTTTGTTATTCCTTCACGGCTTGACTAAGTTGAAAATTTGCATACATATTGTTGGGGGTACAGAGCCCAACATAGGCTATTTATCCCGTGAAAGTATGTCGTTCCAATGCGAAAATATTTTTTCTACTATAGAGGTCGCTGTATCGGCCAACAGATGGCGCCACAAGTCGCGCTATGGGTTGTTTTGTTGTCCAACGAGATCTATGTCAGCAAAGCACAGCAGTAATATTAGAAATAATGATAGTGACAGTAAATGGAAATTGAGATAGAATATTTTGTAAAAAATTAAGTTAAGTCTAAGTTGTTGTTTACAAGTGCATTGTAATATACTGTAATACTTGTAGATGTGGAGAATAAATAAATGTTGTCAAAATAAAAGGATTTTCTTTATTTCATTGCAGGTCGCTATATGACAACAACATAAGATCCATACCGAATGGTACTTTCGCTACTCTCACGGGAATACAAACGCTGTAAGTATTTTATTAGTATTAACATATTTATATGTGAGCCTTCGCCCTGCAGTGGCACATTATGGGCTCCAAATAACAATAATAATAACATATTTATATGGCCTTACATAGTATCGTAGCCAAATAGCATTGGTGTCGGCCATGTTGTGTTCCTACCGTGATTAAGGAGCTACTTGGGGGGGTTGGGAGGGGTGGCAACGCGTGAGTGAAGCGTCTATAGGCTACGGTGATGCTTAACATCAGGCGGGCTCGTTTGCTACCTTCGTAGTATAAATATGGTGGGTTCAGACTGATATAGCGTATACGTAGCTGACATGTAATGTATCGTGAGCATTTCATACCGTGGACGCTGTGTTTTCTTCCTCCATCGATCGTGGCGAGCACGAGTTGAATGCTCGGTTCGTGCGCTTAAGGCGTCCTGTGAGAATTCTGTAACATTACATTGTTACCTTACAGCAGTCTGTATGTACCCACCTATAGAATATTGTCAGAATAATATCAATCTTTGAAAGTACTGACAGCAAACTATATATTGACAGGCACCTAGGTAGAAACCCGTTCGCATGTGACTGCTCCCTGCGTTGGCTTGCAGCATACCTCCGCAGGAACCCAATCGAGACATCAGGAGCGAAGTGCGACTCACCGAAACGGATGAGCAGGAAACGGATTGATGCGTTGAGAGAGGAGAATTTCAAGTGCAAACGTAAGCTCATATAACTTTCGTCATTTTATAAAAATAAAATAAAATATGCTTGAAGTCCTTTCAATACTTCTTACTCCGACTATCTTCTTTCTGATTAAATTCGTTGTGAGTTCCAAGACAGCTGTAGTTCTTCCCCAGGAATGTCAATAAGCTTCATCGCTTATTGTCAATCTGAGGTCGCCGTTATTGATCCTGACTACACAGGAGACACATCGGTGGGAATGTGTGGTGGGCTTGTCCCGATTTATTGAAGCTGGCTCTCGCTTCATCTCTTGAACGGTTGTCATCTTGGGGGACTGGGCTGTTCATTTCTTCAATCCCTAAACAGACTTTTTTGAAAGGTACACAGGTAGTATATACCATGTGTTGAAGGTTGATATAATAGATTTTCCTTGTAACATAATTTTGTATGGAAATTTAGTTTATGTTTGTAATAAGAGATGGCGCCATAGGAAAAAATAGATCGCGCTACGGTTTCGTTTTAGGAATTTGCTTAATAGTCTTTTGTAAAAATATTTTGTTGTACCTACTTGAACAGCCCCACGGCAATAAAATCCAGTGGCGTAGTCAGTGCTAGCTGCTACGGTAACACATAGGTAGGGTATACTTATAGTTCCATACATAGATTTAAAAAAAAACTTTTGACATACAAACTTTAAACGGTTCTCTACAATATTCAGCTGGTGAGGAAACGTCAAACGCTTGCGGCTCGGCCGGCGCGTGCCCCGCCGCCTGTTCGTGCGAATACGCGGCCCGCTCAGTCAGCGTAGTGTGCGCTCGCGCAGCGCTCACCGAAGTGCCGAGGGATTTGCCGTTGAACACGGACTCTTTGTAAGTATATCGAAAAATATATGATATAATATGAAAGTTTGCTACATATTTTCGTTTTGACGTCGATTTTTTCACTGGATTATTAATTAACTCAGTCACTAATTATTTTAATCATTCATTAATTCCAGAAGAAGGATCTTTCTAAATTTTTTATTACAGACGAGCTGTTACCCGCGACTTCGTCCGCGTGAAATGTTCAAATAAGGATAACTCCTTTTCCTGTCATGCAATTTAAATGTAACAAAGCCTATATTCTGCTCCAAGCCGAGCTCTATCTCCCTGTGAAAACAGGATTAAAATCTGTTCAGTAACTTAGAAGATGTGCGCGTTCAAACAGACAGACAGACAATAAATAAAATAAAAATTTTGCTTTTATTACCTTTCTCTAACTGTTCCCTCTCCATTTTTGCCAAATATGTTCAAATTACAGACATATCGGGGTCTACTGTTTTATTATATGTATAGATTAATGTATTAAATAATGTTATTTCGGTTCCAGGCTAATGTCAGACAATAGCTTAGGACAGATAAAGTCTGATGGCTTATTTGGGAGGTTACCGGACTTAACGAAACTGGACTTCAGGAATAATGGTAAGTGAGATATCCATAGGTACTTACATATATATTTTTTTCCTGAATGACTGACTGACAAATCGATGCACATCCTAAACCGCTCATCTTTCTTGAATGAAATGAAATTGTTTATTACAGAAATTAGACCTTCACAGGCACTTTTTCTTGTCATTTACAACTTGTATATTGACGACCTCCGTGGCGTAATGGTTACCACGCCAGACCGCCACCCAGGAGGTCCCGGGTTCGATCCCCGGTCGGGTCATGATGAAAAACGAACTTTTTCTGATTGGCCTCGGGTCTTGGATGTTTATCTATTGCATTTGTTATAAAATATAATATCGTTGAGTTAGTATCCCATAACACAAGTTTCGAACTTACTTTGGGGCTAGCTCAATCTGTGTGATTTGTCCCTATATATTTAGTTGATTTACTGGTTTCTGTCTCAGGTATAACATCTGTAGAAGACAATGCGTTCGACGGTGCAGCCAGCATCCAAGAACTACTCTTAGATGGGAATCTTCTACAGACAGTAACAGATAAAATGTTCTTTGGTCTTCACAGTTTGAGTGTGTTGTAAGTATTCCTAAAAAATATTTCCTAATCACTACATAGTATAAAACAAAGTCGCTTTCTCTGTCCCTATGTCCCTATGTCCCTTTGTATGCTTAAATCTTTGAAACTACGCAACGGATTATGATGCGGTTTTTTTTATAAGATAGAGTGATTCAAGGGGAAGGTTTTTAAGTATAATACATTCCAAAATTCCCACGGGAAAGCGGGATACACGCAAACGAAGTTGCGCGGGTTTCGCTAGTAATCTATATATCACTAATATTATTAATGAGAAAGCTTTTTATTAAATAACAAAACATAGGAACATAATTTTAGGAACATAATTTAAATGAGAAAGTGAGTGTTTGTTTGTTATTCCTTCACGGCTTGACTAAGCATAGGCTACTTTTTCTTTTCTTTTTATCCAGTGAAAGCATGTCGTTCCAATGGGATAATATTTTTTCTACTATAGAGGGCGCTGTGTCGCGCTATGGGTTGTTTTGTTGTCAAACGAGATCTATGTCATAAAATTAACGCGGGCGAAGCCGCGGGGAAAAGCTAGTATGTTTATATAAGCGAAATACCACTGTTGAATTACGAAATTTTTGGAGTGGTAGAGGTATTATGAAATGGGCTAGCTCGACCGGGGAAGTACCCACCCCCTCAAAGAATATCGACGTGAAGCAGCAATGCGGTACGTTCGGTGAGTGAGAGATCCGGAAGCCCAACTCCTCCTCCTTCTTTCCCTTCCCTTCCTCCAACCTCCTTGGTGGACAAGACATTGGTAGCGCCCCTGGTGTTACTGATGTCCATAGGCGGCGGTGACCGCTTTCCATCAGGTGGCCCGCTTGCTTGTTTGTCTACTGTATGACATAAAAAAATCTAACAACTATAACAACTACAAACTTGAAAGGCAGGTAGGTTCCTTAGGGTGTGGACATCCGCTAAGGAGTTTCCGCTATTCCCACGGGAAAGCGGGTTACCTTCAATTTGTTGAACGATTAGCTAAATATTACGTGTATGTTGCTTGGCAAAAAGGAGTTTGAAGTGGTGACAGATGGAACTAATAGATTTTGTAATGACAACACTATTTTGTTGTACATTCTCAATCTTTAATTAAGAAATCTTTATTTATTCCAAATGAAAAAAAGTCGCCTCAAGTTGGGGTGGCCGTAGATGTGAAAGAAGCGCCCTCATTTTCTCCAAATTCTTTTTTGTCAGTATGTAGGCGATTATAACATTGTAACAACCGTTGGTGAACTAAATAATATTCTTTGATATTTATTTTTTTTGATGATGTGTAACTTTTATTACTTTTTTTCAGATCTTTAACCAACAATAAAATAAAATGCATCACTCCGGGAGCCTTCGATCATCTGACCTCGCTGACAACACTGTAAGTGGTTTGTAACATTTGTTATGGCTCCTCTTCACAATGGGCCATGATGGCTCATCTAATGATCGTCCATCATTGCCACCATGATCGGGCAAACTCTACACAATCGTGAATTCAGAGAAAAAAACAGCGCCCTCTGGTGGCGGATATCAGAAACTACGTTATTGTCTATAATAATCCAACAGTAATCGGCGATTGTGTAGACGTGCACGCAATCATGGGCCATCATTCCTTTGATGTACCGACACAACGCCGATTACGCACGGATCATACGCAATGATGGCCGATCACAGACATTTATGCCCTCTTATCATGCGTGCCTTTTGTCGCCCATCATGGCCCATTGTGAAGAGGAGCATTTATGGCGTTAGATTGCTGTAACGTTACATGTAGATTATGAAGAATTTCCCGTGTATAAAATGTTCTGTTCGTGCGCGTAGTGTACGGCTCGTGCGCAGAAGGCGTCCACACTATGGAATATGTTGTATCGTTAAATGAAATTTAAAAGAGAGCCTCAAAACATTCCGTTACAACACGTAATTGTAACGCAACTTTGGGCACAATTAAATACTGGAAGCAGTATGAAATCTCTATAACAAAATTAATACAAGCATACTTTGGTTATTCAAAAATTTTAATAACTTTATTTTTAATTAAAACATTCAGCTGTTTTATCACAAGAACACTTCTCTCAAAAGCCTACTCGTAAATTTTTAGACCCGTTTCAACAATATTTGTGTTTGCATATACTTAATATTTATTTCAACAATATTTGTGTGTAAATCGGTGTAAACAGTTTCGTACTATTCATAACCGAGTCTATCGCTTTCTCAGCGAAATAGCATGCAAATTAGCCACGCCCACCAACGAGTTCCGAGTCTTCGACTACTCAACCGCCTTCTTAATAAATTACGGGAATTTTGTTGTTACGTTATGTACAGCAAACTGTACGCACCTTCATGTAGCGCGCCACGTAAGTAATAATAAATGTGAGTAGTGTGCGTTGAGTTTGTGGTTGCGTGCTATGCAATTATGCGTCGCAGAGTTCGATCGCACAAAATGTGTGTCGTCTTGCGTCAGCGCTTTGAAGTCGCGTTTTTTTTTTTCAGAATTACACAGATTACTTGTGCGTTGCACTTTTCGAGCGTCTTATGCGTTACTGGATATAATTGCAAATGTTCTAATTTTACAAAGTGCGTCATGCATAGTCTGTCATCTGGGTTTCACCTTTTTTGACTACATAGGTATCTATTGGACCAACAGATATCAGAATACAAGAGATATGGTTTGTGTGCGGGGCGCATGTCGCCATTTTCTACACAATTTTCTGCACAAATGTTTCTGTGTTCTGTGATTGGACCCTTATAACTAAATTAACTACTGTTTTGTGCTTTCAGTAATCTCCAGTCCAACCCACTCGAATGCACGTGTCATACCGCCTGGCTAGCCGCTTGGCTACGCACTAGGCGGCTATCACCTTCTGCTACTTGCAAGTGAGATTTTTTTTTAATTTCATTACGACCTTTTTATCACGGTCACAGCTATTTTTAGTCGCGACGGTTGGCGTTTTTGAACGATTCTATCTTGTTTTTCAATGTATCTTTTTTTTTTCTATAAGATACAAATCTGTCGTCTGAATAAACGGAAAAATATTTAATAATTTTATAGATATCCTGCTGCCCTGGTAGGAGCTGATCTCCAACATCTTGAAGTCACAGACTTCAAATGTACACGTGAGTAACGTCTTCTTCTTTTCATTTTAGCAACCATTCATAAAACAAAGATTTCAGTTTTTTTCTCTCATTTTTTTTTACTTTTTTCCATATACATATTCTTTTTCTAGTGGTAAAAAAAATTTTCTTCGATAACTTAGTTTGGACAGTTTTTTTTTAATTTTGAACTTATAAGATAAAATTATCAAAACCAGTTGGAGAAATGCTTTTTAAACTTAATTTATCATCAAATACTAAGTAATATTTATGTCGTTAGTTTATCAGTGACAGACCTATAACTTTCTCATTTATTTTGCAACGGTTACAATAATAGTTATTGTATGTTTAAATATTGATATTTGATGATAAATTAAGGTTAAAAAGCATTTCTCCAACTGGTTTCGATAATTTTATCATAAAAGTTGAAAATAAAAAAAAAACTGCTCAAACAAAGTACAACATCGAAGAATATTTTTTTTAACACTAGAAAAAGAATAAGCCTAAATTAAGAATAAATTACCGAATAAACAATAAATTACCAAATAAAAATTGTTTATTTGTTCTTACGAGTATATGAATAGATAGGTACTTATTCTTATGAGTATATGAATACTAATCTAAGAGTAAACCTTTTCTTATACCACTCATAAAAATTTCAACCATTTCCTTTCAGCGGAAGACAAAGGTTGTCTCGCAACAGACTATTGTCCACCACAATGTAGCTGTGCGGGGACTGTAGTAAGATGCTCCCGAGCACAATTGACAGCGCTACCTAACATACCCAAGCATACAACTGAGCTGTGAGTGAACTCTTGATGTATTATGAGAGCCTGGTACTTTATACCTTTGACGACCTCCGTGGCGTAATGGTTACCACGCCAGACCGCCACCCAGGAGGTCCCGGGTTCGATCCCCGGTCGGGTTATGATGAAAAACTAACTTTTCTGATTGGCCTCGGGTCTTGGATGTTTATCTATATATGTATTTGTTATAAAATATAATATCGTTGAGTTAGTATCCCATAACACAAGTTTCGAACTTACTTTGGGGCTAGCTCAATCTGTATGAATTGTCCCTATATATTTATTTATTTTATTTATTTATTCATATTTCTAATATTATTAAATGTCCTTCAAATTTGAATTCAAAATCCCCAGTGGTTTAAAAGTTTCAGCCAGTTTTTCACATGACAAGTTCGAAATACAGAAAAATAATATAAAAATCCTTACCAAAAAAAACATGGTAGTTTTTTTTTTACTATAAATTCTAAAGTATTCTATCCCTCATTTCCGTTTGTGCACTTTACAATGCACCCTATATATGTATTTGTTATAAAATATAGTATCGTTGAGTTAGTATCCCATAACACAAGTCTCGTACTTTGGGGCTAGCTCAATCTGTGTGATTTGTCCCTATACATATATTTATAACGAGCTGTTACCCGCGACTTCGTCCATGTGAAATGTTAAAATAAGGATAACTCCTTTACCTGACATGAGATTTAAATGAAACAAAGCCTATATTCTGCTCCATCCCGAGCTCTATCTTCCGGTGAAAACAGCATTAAAAACCGTTCAGTAACTTAGAAGATGTGCGCGTTCAAACAGACAGACAGACAAAAAAATCCAAAATTTTTTTTTGCTTTTATTACCTTACTAACTGTTCCCTCTCCATTTTTGCCAAATATGTCCAATGTACAGACATATCGGGGTCTACTGTTTTATTATATGTATAGATGAGAATATTAATTTTATTTCAGATATTTAGAATCGAATGAAATATCAAGCATCACACCAGATCAAATCAAACATCTGACTCAGTTGATTCGTCTGGATCTGTCCAATAATAAGATCAGTGTGCTGCCAAACAACACTTTTGAGGGACTGACGAAGTTGTCGACACTGATCGTCAGTTATAATAAACTGAGATGTGTTCAGGTTGGTATGCACATAATTCAGTTTTTTTAATAATAGACCATTTATAAAGTGTGTTAGCTCAATCGGTGAAGCGCAGTCAACGAACGAGTGAGGTGAGAAGGCTGTAAAAATTATTAAAGATTTCTAAATTTTGCGTCACGAGATTCACTAGAAAATTTATATTTCATATTGTACTATGTACGGTCACGGTAAAAAATATAGATACAAATAATATGACAGTATATAAGTACTCATATAAAGACCCATAAAATTGTATTCTTGTAAATGTAAGTAAAATATACACAATATTAGAAACATAATTATGTAAACCATGAGCTTTAATATATATTATGTATGCTGTTTAGAAAGAGGAGGTCCCCCGGAGCCAGGGAAAATGATCTAACAACTTTCCCGGAACGTATAGACATTTAATACTCCATAATAATTTACATATAACCATATCAAAAAACGAAACCATAGCGTGATTCAGAAAACAACAAAACCTAATAGTGCCATCTGTGGGCCAAACACAAAAAACTAAATAACATAAATAATATGGAAACCAAAAAAAATGTATAACAAAACTAGAAGTATAAACATTATGCAATCAAAAACACAAATCTATGTATTCATTATAGGATATGATGAAGAGATGATGAGACTCTCTCACAAAATGCAACATGAAACAGCCATACGTTTCATTCAGTGAATGGAAACAGAAAATCGTTTCATTATTGAATGGAACAGCAATGCGTTTCATTCAGTGAATAAGTGATTTGAAACTTCCTTTTTTCTTGTAGCATTGTAGTAACACCAGATACTCTACGAATAGGTACGTTGCCGTATCCCGTATTCCATTCAATGAATGGAACCACAGCGTGTTTCGTACAGGGAATGGAAACATAAATGCGTTTCATTCAGTGAATGGGCGTTTCATTCAATGAATGGAAACAGAAATGTGAAAATTCTTATTGGTAATAAACCCACTTACGGCACGAGTATATAAACTGGGTTTTTTTTCCAGCGTGACGCATTGAAAGGTCTGACCCAACTCCGAGTGCTTTCCCTACACGGAAACAACATATCGACATTGGCCGAGGGAGTGTTCAGGGATTTGGAGTCTATTACGCATGTGTAAGTTTATTTTATTTTATTTTAATTAACTAGCTGCTGCCCACGGTGTTACCCGCGTTTAATTAATATAAATAAATAAAATAAATATATAGGGACAATTCATACAGATTGAGCTAGCCCCAAAGTAAGTTCGAAACTTGTGTTATGGGATACTAACTCAACGATATTATATTTTATAACAAATACATATATAGATAAACGTCCAAGACTCGAGGCCAATCAGAAAAAGTTCGTTTTTCATCATGACCCGACCGGGGATCGAACCCGGGACCTCCTGGGTGGCGGTCTGGCGTGGTAACCATTACGCCACGGAGGTCGTTTTTTTTTTTATTATATGTACAGCAGCGCCATCTATATCAGACTTTTGACCAATTTGAATTTCTCTCCGCCCTAGATGGGATTCGAACTACGTTCTCTCGATATCCACATTTTATATTTTTCAAGATAAGAATAGTTAGTTAAACCGAAACAATTATTTATAAACAATCAAAAAAATATATATATTTGATTTTTTTTTGCACTAAGGATTATACTATTCTGACTGAATTATCCACTATTATTACAGTGCTCTAGGATCGAACCCACTATACTGCGATTGCAATGCTCGTTGGCTATCAGAATGGGTGAAGAGTGCTGGTGAATATGTCGAACCCGGTATCGCCAGGTGCTCAGACCCACCAATCATGAGAGACAAACTGATACTAAGCACACAGACCAGCGCCTTTGTATGCAACAGTAAGTATCTTTACTTATTATGGTGTCCTAGTACTTTATAGGTTTTTTTTATGTCACACAGTAGACAAACAAGCAAGCGGGCCACCTGATGGAAAGCGGTCACCGCCGCCTATGGACATCAGTAACACCAGGGGCGCTACCAATGCGTTGTCCACCAAGGAGGTTGGAGGAAAGGAAGGAGGAACGGAAGGAAAAGAGGGGATTTTCATTAAATTTTATTACAATCTCCAAAATGTATTACAGATAAAACCCCATCAGAGATCTTATCAAAATGCGACAGATGTTACAACAACCCCTGTGCGAACGGCGGGACGTGCTCCGCCACGCCGCGGGGTGGCTTCGAGTGTCAATGTGCCCGCGGTTACCACGGAGACACTTGCAGGTTGCATATAGACGCATGCTATGGATCGCCATGCGCCCATGGTACTTGCAGACTGTTGGAGGAAGGCCGCTTCCAGTAAGTATGGGTCCTAATGTAATTCTGTACACTTAATCCTTACACACAGGCGCCTTTTTAACGGTCGATAATATCACATCTTCTTTACATGTCACTTCGGGCGTAGTTTATTATTCTGATCTCGTAGCAAGCAGAGAGAATTATCAGGCATTTAGAAGGTTTTGCAATACATATTATTGGAATCAAAATAGTAAACAACAGCTCATAGCATTAGGTCCCAATAGTAGCGTAACAATAGACCGTGGTGCTCGGCAATCGAGCCTCACTTGATTTCCCATCTCTCTAGGGTATAATGCCTTTTGCTTCAAATTGCTGTTTCTCTCGTAGTTGTTAAGGAGGGAAGTCCTTTCAATACTTCCTACTCCGACTATCTTCTTTCTGATAAAATTCGTTGTGAGTTCCAAGACAGCTGTAGTTTTCTTCCCCGCGACGTCAATAAGCTTCATTGCTTATTGTCTATCTGAGGTCGCCGTTGTTGATCCTGGCTGCACAGGAGACACAGTGGTGGGAATGTGTGGTGGGTCGATAATATCGCATGCGTTATTGCGATATGCGTCTGATTCCTTGCACACAGTTGCGTTTTTATCGTCCGATATTTCTTCGACATAGCTAACGTTAGGGCGCGTTCTTATGGCGCGAATTTTTATAAGCTATTCGTGAAATATAATATCTGTAACTTTTTTTTTATACCACAAAGTTGGCAAACAAGCAAACGGCCTGATCAGGATCGCCGTCTGCGGATTATCCGCTGTGCCCTACCTCTCTTGATCGTGAATTGTGTAAATATAACAGCTGCTCCTGTATCCCTGGCTACACCGGTGTAAGATGCGAGGTGGACATAGACGACTGCGTGGGGCACAGGTGTGCTAACAACGCAACATGCGTGGACCACCTGGAGGGGTACTCCTGCAAGTGCGCTGCTGGATATATGGGTAAGTAATCATTTAGGGTAAGAATAACACCGGACCGGGGCAAGACTACCACCGGGGCAAGACTACCACCGGGGCAAGACTACCACCGGGGCAAGACTACCACCGGGGCAAGACTACCACCGGGGCAAGACTACCACCGGGGCAAGACTACCACACTGATAAATCAAGAAGTACAACTCCCCAGTCTGATTTTGTATTCTATGTCAATGTTATAAAAATGAAAGATTTGTAAAATTATTTCTCCGTTAGGAAGCTACGCTATCCTCAGATGGCATAGGCTGTCTTATAATCTATCTATCTATCTATATATATAAAAATGAAACCCGTTTTCCGTTGTCACGACATAACATGGAAACGGCTTGACCGATTTGGCTGATTTTTTTTTTAGAATATTCCTTGAAGTACGAGGATGGTTCTTACGGAGAGAAAAATAGTTGATAATAAAGTGGCAAACGGTAAAGTTCTCAATTTAACACACAGATGTCGCTACTAACACAAATATGGCCATCACAACCAACAAGTTTGTCATTAAATAAAAATATTTCAAGTGTCTGCAAGAGTTAGAGACAAACAAAAATAAAAATTGTGGTATGAAAAACAAGATGTCGTGTGATTCATTAAAAAATATATATTCACAGGCGAATTCTGCGAGAAGAAAATACCTTACTGCACGTCGGAATTCAACCCGTGCGAGAACGGTGCTCAATGCACTGATCACGGTAGCCACTACACATGCACGTGTCCGAGAGGGTACTCTGGACAGAACTGTACCAATAATGCCGATGACTGTCTGAATCATATGTGCCAGGTAAGTTACTAGGGTGATCCGGTCATCAGCACCGTGGTAACAAATTATCAGCAACATTGTGTCAATTATCAGCAACATTGTGCCAATTATCAGCAACATTGTACCAATTATCATCATCATTGTACCAATTATCAGCAACATTGTACCAATCATCAGCAACATTGTACCTATTATCAGCATCATTGTACCAATTATCAGCATCATTGTACCTATTATCAGCAACATTGTACCTATTATCAGCATCATTGTACCAATTATCAGCATCATTGTACCAATTATCAGCATCATTATGCCAATTATCAGCATCATTGTGCAGTCAACAAAGGAAAGGGACAACGCGAAACAACTTTTTGTTCTTTTAAAAGAGTCGCGCTCTTGTCGGTGAAGCAGCCTTCATTTTCCCTCTCTCTTGAACTTTTTGTTACAGTAAACAAAATTTGATTATGTTTATTGAAGTGAAAACTTCTTTAGTGGCGTTGTGCACTCTTTGGGATGGGTAAAAAATGTTAAACTCGCGTCGGGATACGATTCGTAAGACGTAGGGGAGTAGACCGCCGGCGCGGCGTAGATGAAGTAACATCTCCTCTCTTTCTACCGCGCGACGAAAATATATGCCTGCTCCTGCTGTTTCGTTCAAGCGGGGCAAAAGTGCACAACCAGGGGGGTCCCACTTCACCCGCCCGCCGGGTAAATCGTCTCAAGCAACCACCACTCGGCTCTCGCTCGTGCCGCTAGCGACAGAAAGAGAGGCAAATATAACTGTAGGTTGTGTGCGCTGTGCGAGCTGAATTGCACCTTATTGTATCGTTGCGAGAGTCCCTATTTCTTTAATTGATTTTGCAGAGTGGATCTTCTGTACGTAGTACTATTATCTATTCTGTGGCACAACGTCCATTTCAAGTTCAGTGCACCCCTTTTGTTCGGTTTGCAGAACGGCGCGACGTGCGTGGACGGCCTCGACGAGTACAAGTGCGCGTGCGCGGCGGGCTACGCGGGCCGCTACTGCGAGGCGGCGCCGCACGCCGCGCTCGGCACCTCGCCCTGCGCGCACCACGAGTGCGTGCACGGCGTGTGCTACTTGCCTGCGAGGCCTGTGCAGGTAACAGCCGACCCATTATCATATAATAGGCCACGCTTCTGAAATAAATATAAATAAAATAAATATATTGGGACAATTCATACAGATTGAGCTAGCCCCAAAGTAAGTTCGAAACTTGTGTTGTGGGATACTAACTCAACGTTACTATATTTTATAACAAACACATATTATTATATAGATAAACATCCAAGACCCGAGGCCAATCAGAAAAAGTTCGTTTTTCATCATGACCCGACCGGGGATCGAACCCGGGACCTCCTGGGTGGCGGTCTGGCGTGGTAACCATTACGCCACGGAGGTCGTCGTCGTGAAAGGACTAGGAGTATTCATCCATCTACAACAGCCGTGGACGGCTTAAAGCTTAAAGCGCAGAGAAGCTCGAGATAACGAAATCCATTAGCCATCCAAATACTGGGTAGGATCTACGTTGTATAAGTTGCGTATTCGTTTAAAATGCGACATATACAATGCTATCGGGCTCCTCAATTAATCAATCCAAACAATTATTGCTAGTCACATGTATAGTTATATGACTGACCATATACAATTTAAAAAAAATCTATCTTATCCCATGTCTTTATCACAAAAGAAATCTCTGCAATATTTTAGTTCTAGTTTGTATATACAATACATAGAGATCTTAAATAGGAACTGTCTCTTGTAACACCCAGCAAGGGCATCGCATGTTTCAAAAATCCCACCTAGGTGAACATGTTTTAACAATCCCACTTGGGTGGACATGCTTTAACAATCCCACTTGGGTGGACATGTTTTAACAATCCCACTTGGGTGGACATGTTTTAACAATCCCACTTGGGTGGACATGTTTTAACAATGCCACTTGGGTGGACATGTTTTAACAATCCCACTTGGGTGAACATGTTTTAACAATCCCACTTGGGTGGACATGTCTGTGCCAATCCCACTTGGGTGGACATGTCTGTGCCAATCCCACTTGGGTGGACATGTCTGTGACAATCCCACGTGAGTGGACATGTTTTGACAATCGTCTACGAGACGGTTGGTAGATTGCTTTGTTTTAAACTATTTAATTGTTAAGTTAAATTTCGTTGCAGGATGACATAATAATGGAGCGTTCGCCGCTAGTCGCCAATGATTACCTATGTAAATGCGCGCCTGGATATTCGGGTAAATAATTCTTTATTTTCCTTCTTTTACTCTGTGAAATTATGTCAATCCAACGGGAAAGTGAAGTAAATCATATTTTTATACTGTAGATGGCGCCGCAATCAGTATATTCATGTGTATGCTAACAGATGGCGCTAATCCGAATTAAAATAATTCGTGTATATGCCCAACAGATGGTACTGATCGTCATTTTGAATCGCGCTATGCTTTAGTTTTCTCAAAGTGAACCTTTTCGAAAATCTAATTTTACATAAAACTATGTATTTGTTTCTTCAGGTCGTTTTTGCGAGTACCTCACCTCGCTCACGTTCAATCACAACGACTCTTTGGTGGAATTGGAGCCGCTCAGGACAGCCCTGCAGGCCAACGTTACCTTAGGTGAGATATTGAAGTAATTGAAGTGCTTTCATAACATAGATAGATAGGTAAGTCTTTATTTACATTTATGGTTAACAGAAATCAGAGTAAGAGTAAAATAAACGTTACAACATCTATAGCCGAACGCTCTTCGTAAAATACAAGATCTGTAATACTTTTTGAAATTATTAATAAATAAATTATTTATTTCAGTATTTAGTACGACACAGCATCACGGTGTGCTCATGTACTTCGGTGAGAACGAGCATCTGGCTGTTGAACTATTCAATGGGAGGATTCGCATCAGTTACGACGTAGGAAACTACCCTACGTCTACTATGTACAGGTAAAATATACATATTAGTAACATACAATATGAGTACCTAATAGTTTTACATTATAAATTAACTAAACACTAAACTATTTGGAGTGATAGAGCAATTATTACGAAATGGGCTGGCTCGACCGGGGAAGTACCACCCCCTCACAGAATATCGACGTGAAACAGCAATGCGTTTCGTTCGGTGAATGAGAGATCCGGAAGCCCAACTCCTTCCTCCTCCTTCTTTCCCTTCCCTTCCTCCAACCTCCTTGGTGGACAACGCATTGGTAGCGCCCCTGGTGTTACTGATGTCCATAGGCGGCGGTGACCGCTTTCCATCAGGTGGCTTGCTTGTTTGTCTACTGTATGACATAAAAAAAACTAACATTAAAATTTCACAACCCGCACAATTACGTTTGCGTGTAATTATGCACAATAGCGACATCTACTTCATAAACGCCATTGACTATCAGACATTAGACCAAATTCTACGGGAATAGCGTACTTTTCGGCAAAAAAAAGTACCCTATGCGTAAATCTAAGGTATCAGCTACCTACATACCGAATATCATAAAAATTGGCCCATCCATTTGAGCGTGAGGAAGTTACAAACATATTTACAAACTTTATTTACAAAATTATATTTTTTTTTTTTTATTGTAGTTTCGAGATGGTGTCAGACGGTAGTTACCATAAGGCAGAACTGCTTGCTGTCAAGAAGAACTTCACACTGAGGGTCGACGACGGACCAGCTCGCTCCATCATCAACGAAGGTATAATAAGTGTGAGAGGAAAAGAGAGAGAGATAGGATAAAGAGAGAGAGTTAATTTATTACTGTATGTACTTTTTGACGAGAGAAAGTATTGTGATGATTTAAGAGAGGTAGAGCACAACGGATCATCCGCTCCGCATCTTTTGCAGTCCGTCTGGGGAAGGACCTCTACCTTACGGAAGATCGTAGCCAAATAGCATTGGTCTCGGCCATGTTGTGTTCCTACGGGGAGTAAGGTCTCCAGAGCTCCACTTGGGGGGGTTGGGGTATAAAAAAATAAAAATTGAAATTTGACATTTAGAAAGAGAGAAAAGAAGTAAACAGATAAGGAAAGAGAGTTAGTAACTAGGAAAAAGGACAGAGATTGGGGAATAAAGGAGGCTACTCCTACATAGGTGGGACAGTTAAAACATGTTAACCTATGTGAGATTGTTAAAACGTGTCCACCCAGGTGGGATTCTTCAACTTAATTAACCTAGGGGGGATTGTTAAAACATTTTCACCCAGGTGAGATTGTTAAAACATGTCCACCCAGGTGGAATTATTAAAACATGTCCATTTCTTTTGACAATTTATTTTATATTCTTTTTTAGGCCCTAAAGAGTATTTACGGCTCGAGAGGCCAATGTACCTCGGCGGTGTACCAGAGGACGTCGCTAAGGCCGCCTTCGCCAAATGGCACCTTCGGAATATCACTAGCTTCAAAGGTAAGTTATACATGATTAACATTGGTGCTAATTGTGTTGTTCATTTAACTAAACTAATTTTGACAGGACTAGTGTTGCTATCCTTGTCACTAATTGTGAACCAAGGCAGGACAACAACACCTTCGGTCCTGTCAAAATTAAAATAATAAATAAATAAATAAATAGGGACAATTCATACAGACTGAGCTAGCCCCAAAGTAAGTTCGAAACTTGTGTTATGGGATACTAACTCGACGATATTATATTTTATAACAAATACATATATAGATAAACATCCAAGACCCGAGGCCAATCAGAAAAAGATCGTTTTTCATCATGACCCGACCGGGGATCGAACCCGGTACCTCCTGGGTGGCGGTCTGGCGTGGTAACCATTACGCCACGGAGGTCGTCCAATAGTTTAGTCTAGTTAAATGTACAACAGAATTAGCACCATTATAATGACAACCGGCTGGCCTACAGAACGTAATTTACTAGAAAAACAAATTAAGAGGACACCTTAAAGGAAACCAGAAAATCAATAGGTGGATCCTTTTAAATCAATTTCACAGGTACATAGGCCTGGCGGTTGAGTGGCCAGCAATGGTCACGTTATCCCAAGGGCCGCGGGTTCGAATCCAGCACAATGCAAACATTTATGTGCATCTGTTTGTCTTGGTATTTAAGTTAACTGATAGGGCCTGTAAAATTAATATTAATAAAAATAATAATTCTGAATAGTAACATATTTTTTTAAGTCGCATTGTTACTAACAAAATGGATCATGGTCATCTGAATAAACATAAATTTAATTTAATTTAAATTGTGTAGAATTATTATCGAGCGGACGTGGGTTCAAATCCTACGGGGATGACATTTTTTTTCTTTAAAAGTAACAATCAAAAATAGAATTTATGTATTAAATAGAAATTATTATTTTCCACCCAGGTTGCCTAAAGGAAGCGTGGATCAACCACAAACGCGTTGACTTCGTGAACGCTGTTCGTGTGCAGCGAACAACCGCCGGTTGTGGGGAAGACGACACACCGGTCGCCACCCGCCAGGCCGTCGTGCAAGGCGACGCCAAACATAGCCAGGTGAACATACCTTTATATCAAGACTAGCGAAACCCGCGCAACTTCGTTTGCGTGTATCCCGCTTTCCCGTGGGAATTTTGGAATGTATGATACTTTAAAACCTTCCCCTTGAATCACTCTATCAATTAAAAAAAACCGCATCAAAATCCGTTGCGTAGTTTTAAAGATTTAAGCATACAAAGGGACATAGGGACATAGGGACAGAAAAAGCGACTTTGTTTTATACTATGTAGTGATTAGTTGCTGCCCGCGGTGTTACCTGCGTTAATTTTATACACAGTAGCGCCACCTATTTTATAACGCACCATTGGCTATCAGACTTTTGACCAAATCCTACGGGAACCGCGTACTTTTCGGGATAAAGAGTACCCTATGTGTTAATCCAAGGTATCAGCTACCTACATACCAAATATCATAAATATTGGCCCAGCCATTTGAGCGTGAAGAGCTAACATACATACACACAAACTTTTGCCTTTATAATATTCAGTAGAATTGTATGATTTAACTATCCCACCTGAGTGAACATGTTTTTTTCTGTAAAGAAAGAAAAAAAAATATTCAGCACATGAGACACGAAGACAAAATGTTGACATAGAAAATTATGTAAAAGAAAAAAAATGGACGGGTTGTGCATTTTTGAATATTTTGAAATGGTTAGGGAATCTTACGCTTTTTCGATCAGGCTACGGATCTGACGCGAGTTAAACATCTTTTACCCATAAAAAAAAGTGCCAAGCGCCGCTAAAAAAGTTTTCACTTCAAAAAACGAATGTTTGTACAATTCCATTCAGGTGAACATTGATTTAAAAAGCCCACCTGTGTGGACATCCCACCTGGGTTGACATGTTTCAACAATCCCACCTAAATGAACATGTTTTAACCTAGGTGCCGAATTTATTTAAAACTAGCTGGCCCGGCAAACTTAGTTTCACCTTAGAGACACTACCCTACCCCCACCCTACCCCTACCCTACCCTTACGCTACACATACCCTGCCCAAATTTTGACGCGTACCTTAATAATAAATACCTTATTCGTTTACATCTATTAGTGTTTGCTTTGTTTTTTATTTTTGTTTCAATGTTTACTTTTATTTAGCGTAATTGTAACTTATGTCATTACCATTTTAAAAGAGCAAGTGCTAAGTTTCTTGCCGGTTCTTCTTAGCACAAATCTGCCATCTGAACTGGTGGTAGGGAAAAAAAGTGACGATTCGAAAGTGCTTGTAATATGCCTATTTGAATAAAAATATTTTGATTTGCTTTGTTGATGTAACTAAATAACTGAACATATTCAGGATCCATGCGTCCCCAATCCGTGCGCGAGGGGCGGTCGTTGTGTTCGCGAAGAAGGCTCATCTTCGGACTACACGTGTCGATGCCGCGTCGGGACTACCGGGGCCCAATGTGAGCTGAGGGCGTCTGTTGGTAAGATACATACACTATTCTAACATTCGGTTCATTCCACTTCACCTGGGTGGTAACCTTGGGATCATTTTACCTAGGTGACAGCCAATGAGAATAGTAGAGTCACTGGAAAGAAAAATCTCCCATGACACTACTGATAGTGCCACGCAGTAGTGCCTAGGGCAAAAAAGGGGTGACATCACCCAGGTGAAATGATTCCAAGGTGAACACTGAAAATTCCACTTTATTCACCTAGGTGAACAAATTGGAATAAAACTAATCTTCATCTTTATTATCAACTAACTAATGACTAATTATATTTTCTATTTTACTTAGCTCTCTAAGTTTTTGTGTATTTTAGGTGGTGCTCCAGTGATCAGTCAGAGTAAGCTCCCACCACGGAAACCTGCAATTAGTAACGTGCAAGCATCGCCCGGTAAATATACTTATATTTGCTTCCTTCTTCATTCCTTCATAGGTGGACAACGCATCCAAGATCTTGTTGTCATGGGTGTCCATGGGCAGCGAAGACTGCTTACCATCAGGTGACCAGCTGGCTCGTTGGTCCTCCTCGGTATAACCTAACTGACATTTTTGTCCAAAATTACTTTCTTAGTACAGTCAAAAAAGGAATTGACTGACCCCCCTCTGTATATATGATTAGAAATGAAATGAAATGAAATAAAATCGTTTATTTCAGAAATTAGACCTTCACAGGCACTTTTTCTTGTCATTTACAATTTGTATATATGTATAAAGAAAATAAACTACGTTATATACTACCACCATTTCGGACACAAGCAAAATGGCCACCGGTAAAAACCACCTCTAAAACTCATATTCGCATTGATTGAATTATCTTCTATCCACATGACAGGCGTCAGTAATCACTTTCCATCCAGAAAATTCAATAAAAAAAATCTAATTGGTTGGGATTTTTTGTCTTAATATTTTTATTTTATAATTTAGCTGCTCCGGCTCCTAAACAGCAGTTGCCGGCAGAGCACGCGCCCGCTCCGCCAACGCCATCTCACGGAGGTTGTCGGAAGGTATGCACTCAATTATAGGTTACATGCGCGACGAATTCACTGCCATCTAGTGTCGAAAAGTGTGATTTTTTTTTGTTTTTTTTTGTTTGACAATTCATACAGATTGAGCTAGCCCCAAAGTAAGTTCGAAACTTGTGTTATGGGATACTATCTCAACGATATTATATTTTGTAACAAATACATATTTAGATAAACATCCAAGACTCGAGGCCCATCAGAAAAAGTTCGTTTTTCATCATGACCCGACCGGGGATCGAACCCGGGACCCCCTGGGTGGCGGTCTGGCGTGGTAACCATTACGCCACGGAGGTCGTCAAATCGTATTTGTGATATAAATGTCTGATTTACCTAAACCCTTGGGATTAAGGTTTCAAATTCCGCTGAAACAAATATCTGGATGTTTTCTATATATAAAATGAATATTTATAGTACATAGTACATGTTTTATTTGGGACTAGATGGCGTTGAGTGATTTGTCTTAGAATATTTATTGATTCATAAAATCAAACGTGGGCCTTCGCGGGCATTTGGACACTGACAATGTTACATATATTTTTTAATCTACCAGCATTTCAGAAAGACCATTGACGAGAAGGAATGCCAAAACAGTCTTTTTCATTCTTTTACCCAGGAGCCTACCCGCGAGTTCGTGACGGAGGGCTCCTGCCGCAGCCGGCGCGCCGTGCGGGGCGCCAAGTGCGTTGGCGGCGGCTGCGCTAGGGGGCACTGCTGCGCGCCGAGGAAGAACAAGAAGAGGAAGGTGGGTACTACGATGGGGTATAAAACTGACAATTTTCGCCGCCAGAGGCGCTGCTAACGTCAGACCTATTACGCACACCGGGACATCATGGCAAGGGATTTCAATTTTTCACCAATGGATAGATTTTTTTTTTCTGTTTAAATTGAAATACCTTGTTAACCAAATCGACGACGGCATCTGTCGCAATGCATACAAAAAGTTGTTTATATGTGTCATCGTAGAATGCCGCATTGTATGCATAATTAAAATGGTAGATCAGTTTCCTGAGAAAGCTAGGGAAAAGAGCTAGTCAGATTCGATTTTTCTTTCCGGTCCAATTATTTTATGTACATTAGAAAAACGTTGAAAAAAAAACACCACAATTTCACCAAATATCGTAAGAACCGAACCAACTGTGATTTAAAACCAAATATTTATAATGTTTTTCATTAAATTTCAGATACGCCTAGTCTGCGCGGACGGCACAAGATATACGAAAGACATTGAAATCGTAAGGAAGTGCGCATGTGGCAAGAAGTGCCCGAGGACAAGTCCCTTCCTGCACTGAACTACTGGGGTTAAACCAAAACACAATGCGACAGTAGCGCCAATCTTGTATTGATCGTGCGACTGGTGGCAGGAAGAGGAACTAAATGTTTAATATGGTGGCATTTTGGTTACGAAATATTTTCCAATATACGAAATAGTTCGTTTTGGGCATTTTTGTCAACAAAATCATATTTTTTTCATTTCATTTTAGGTCTGGGTATAATTTATAAACGATTAAGGATCTGATAACGTAGCTTTGTCAGATAAAATGTCAAAATATTGCTAATGAGCGGTCAATTTATAAACCAAAGTGTCGAAATATTGCAAATATAAAACAGCACCATCTATTGAGTAACAGATTAACAATTTAGTCCCATTTTCCACCGTATGGTCAATGTTTCATATGAAAATTGGCGCCACAATCGCAAAAATACCGAAAGAATTTCAATAACTTTCTTTTAATAAAAACGGCCTGTATGTACGTCTGTCCGCCCCATACCATGAACCCCGTTAACTTAATTATAATGGTAGTCGACCATAGTGTAACGAATTTATATTGTAAGAATTTACACGATGTAGTCTCGGCCTAAAAAAAAAAAAAAGTATTTATTTTTACTAACGTAAATAATTCTTTGACAGTGCCATCTCACGGTCACTTCAACAACTACATTTGTTCATAGACATTTCAACGTTTAATTTTCAGACGAATAATTATTAAGGAACTAGCTGTTACCCGTGGCTTCGCCTGCGTTTAAATAGCCTATGTTGGGCACTGTACCCCTGACAATAAGTAAACAAATTTTCATAACGATCGGCTATTTAGTTAAGCCGTGAACGAATAACAAACAAACTCACTTTCTCATTTAAAATATTAGTATGATTATTTACGTTAGTAAAAAATCTTGTAATAAATATTTAATATTATAAAACATAGATAAACATTAGCTTCTCCTAATAAAAATCCCTTCTAAAAACACTAGCATAATTTCTCATTATAAAACAGTGTTTAGTATACCTGCTCTTTCTAACTTACCAAATTAGAAAGAAAAAAAGCTACCTTACTCTTGATTCTTTAGTTGGGGTAAGACTACTACCCGGGCAACACACCAGTGTACGATAACTCAAGAATTACAGCTGCGTGTAAAAAAACATCGGTAATTTAGCGGAAATGGTAAAGTTCTCAATTTAAAATAAATCTGTCACTACTGCCATAAATATGGACGCCACAACAAAAACAAAATTTGACGTAAGATCAAAAAAATTTACCCCTGCTCTTTTCAATTCTCTCTCTTTCTAACTTACCCAATTAGTGAGAGAACAGTGCAGTGACAGAAGTTTACTAAGAAATAGGAGAAAATAATGTGATCTATGTTTTATATAATGTAACAGTAGAGTCTAGAGTCCGTAATCTCGGAAATTAACCTCACTTTTTATATAACATGTGGTTTATTATAAAATTACTTAATAAATAACATAACATTTCAAGCGTAGTTGGAATGATAAGCTCAAAATCTAAATCTAAAATACTTTATACTGTATGCCCTAAGTGCCCGCGAGGGACACGTCACTTACAATGAATCTGTATTAAATAAATAAGCTACTCTATAAACTATCACCATTTCGGAAACAGAGCAAAATGACCTCTTGACTTTTTGAATTAATACCTGGTTTCTGAAAAAAATGTGTAAAGCAGACTTAATGATTTTTATTTAAAAAAAACTCAAACCATTTATTTAGCCTCCAAGCCTTTCTCTTGTCATTTACAACTTATATAATAATATAAATCAAAAAATTTAGTTTACGATTACTTTGATAAGTATATTTATTTATGTGTGACTTGTATACACAATTTAATTAATATTAAATTAAAATAAACGACTTTATAAACTACCACTATTTTTCGGAAACAATCAAAATGGCCACCAGTAAAAGAGAATGGCGAAAGAAAATCAATAAAATGTACATTTTGTTAAGTAATTTCAGAATAAACCACAAACCATTTTATATTGTAATTGTGTAACTAGATATTAACTTACATAGCCTAAATATTGCGCTTAAATATCATTTTATTTAAGGAAAAAACAACTAAACTTTAAAACTGAGAAGTCTGCTTGATTTTTAAAAGCATACAGCATATTCTTAATTTATTT
The DNA here is from genome assembly GCA_905163395.2 of Endotricha flammealis. Lineage (NCBI taxonomy): Eukaryota > Metazoa > Arthropoda > Insecta > Lepidoptera > Pyralidae > Endotricha > Endotricha flammealis. The sequence continues at coordinate 378,462 of LR990881.1, read as the reverse complement.
GAGAAGTTAATAACAAAAAATTATTCCCATTTTTTCAAGTCGGGAAGTTGCAAACATTTTAAAATTCTTCAATAATATTTTAAAACATAATAAAAAATAGTTTTTATTACCATTGTAAAAATATTCAGTTATTTTTAAGTTATAATTATTTAAAATTTGTGTTCAAATAATGTAATTATTAATGTATTTATTACTCATTATAGTTTACTTTTTAGATTATTTTACATTTAATGACAGTTTTAAAAGTTGCCTCACTTTTCACGCAGCATTTAGAATGTATTTTTTGTTTTGACTAGTAATTTTATTTTGATTGGCAAATTGTAAAATTGTATTTGTATCAATAATTATTTGCTGCGTTCGATCTTGCCTATAGTTTATACATTAATATAAGTTATACTGTGTATAACCAATTTATATATTTACAATTATAACACTGACATTACTATCTGCACGACACACGGCGTAACTAATTTTTACTCGAAACAATGGTCAGGTGGGGTAAGACTGCCACCGGGAAAAGACTACCAGTTTACATATTTTATATTGTTTTTATTACTACTGTTTTTAATGAACTTTATAGCAAAAACTTCATGTTACTATAAAACTGAATCATAGTAGATCACTCACAGTATAAACGTAATTCTAAATCTAAAGAATTTTTGCATAAAAATCGATTTATTAAATTCACAATAAAGTATGTTAGTCTTACACCGTCAGACCTTATTAAAATGATTTCTACGCAAGAAAATAATCGTTTTCGATCTTTATACTCATATCATAATTATTTTCTTTTAATAATAATAATATTTAATAATAAGCCGTTATGTTGCTAACGCTTAGAATTTTATTTGTAAATTTTCATAGAATATTAATAATAATTAAGTATTTAGTGATTTATTATATAAAAAAAGTAATTTTCATTTTTGATTAATGCATTCCGTATTTATTTATTACCTATTCGTAGGAATTGTAACGTTTATAAGCAACGCATTTATACGACCTAAATTTGTCAGTATTATATAATATTGAATTAAAATTACAGTACAGTCAAGAGCAGGTCTACCTTTACTTAATGGACTTTGTACCATTCTTAAGTTCTGTGTCTGAGGCGAAATTGTACAAGTGTAAAGCTCGACGTGCACCTGACTGTACCTGTCTATTCTCTTAGCACCATTATCACCAACCCATAATCATCCCACTGCAGGGATACGGATCTCCCTTCAATCGAAGGGTATTCTGCCAAGCTGTATCAATGCGGATTGGCAGAGGCCAATCGGGACAAGACCCACATACCCACCGATGTGTCGCTGGCCAGGATCAACAACGGCGACCTCAGATTGACAGCGAAAAAGCTTATTCACGTCCTGGGGGAGTAACTACAGCTATCTTTGGCAGAGTATTTTCAAGCTGCCTTGGTATAACTGTCATACATCGACAACAGCCGGAATCGACGGCTTAACGTGCCGTCCGATGCACGAAGAAGCGGTATAACGTAACCCATCCAAACACTGGCTAGTTAAGAGAATAGACACGAAAGATATAAGATATAAAACGATTTGTGCCGAGTGAGTATCGATAGTTTGATGTGATTTCGTGTAGAAATTCATAATTTTAATTAAATTCAATTTCAGAGCAAAGTTTAGTACGGTTTTTCGATACCAGGTGGCAGCGGACTCTTCTCTCGTGACTTATATTGACTGCTTTATTTAGTTTCAATTTATGTCACTAGATGGCGTTGTTTCTAAACAGTTCGTATAAAATCTCTATTTCGTTGACCTTGTCCAGAAAGGACTAATTCGCCGCGTGTTTTAGTCGTGTGTCGTGTCTCATTATCCATCGCGGAGTTGCAATCATTTTATTGAGATCTAACATACAAAGAGCGCAATGTATTACGAAAAGCAACTCCATCGCGCGTACATAATGTACAGGACCTCAATAAGTAATCTTTATAAAAATAACTCAGTGGCATTACAACAATTTATTGACTTTACTCACGGGATTTACTGTACTCTGTAAACTAAAAAGTTCCAACATTCACCGGTAGATGTCACTAAAACAACTATCTCAGTCTTACGAATTTTCGATCAAGGTCACGTGTCCTAATGAGAGTTTAAATTTTTTTACCCATCCCAAAAAGTGCACAACGCCGCTAAAGAACTTTTCACTTCAAAAAAAATGTTTTGTTTTGTAAAAAAAGATGATTTCAAAACTCGTGCAGTGCAAATCGTTTTATATACGTATCTACTTATATTTATAGAAGAATCTATCAGAAATACATCCACTGCCATTTTAAAATTATCAAAATACACTTCCGGACACTTGAATCGAGCCACCCAGCAGTTTCAACTTTGATTGCTGGTAACTTAACAAAAGTATATGATCAACGAAAAAGTTTTTATGCAATTTGGAAGCTGGTACACTTTACATTAATAAGGTATACTTAATTCCAAATTCAAATTTCAATAACTTGATAAAATTAAAATTTTAAGTGAAACTTGTCCTGTATAACCTTTCTCAAAGACAAGACTCGGATTGAATTTTTGAAAAAAAAAAGGAATTATTGGAAAAAAAAATTATTCAGTAACTTGTATTGCCTCCGAGAGCGTTTATGATTGCAGTCATGCGATTTGGCATGGAGTTAATCAACGTCATTATGAAGTGTTGTGGAATGTTCTCCCATTCCTCCCCGATGGCAACTCTCAGCTCTTCCAAAGTTTGTGGTGCTGGTTGGTGAGCTCGAACACGCCTCTTTAATTCGTCCCATAGACGTTCGATGGGATTCATATCAGGGCTCCTTGCTGGCCATTCCATTGTCGTGATTCCAACATCATGAAGGTATGCCCTGACGATTCCTGCAGTGTGCGCTCTTGCATTATCATGCATAAAGATGAAGCCTTGGCCTACAAATCCAGCATATGGCATCACATGAGTCTCTAGGCAATGGTTAATGTATCGACGGGCATTTAGTGTTGGTAGACGTGGTCCTGTCACAACCTCTAGCCCAGTTTTACCATCGGCAGATATTCCTCCCCAGACTATCCACGAGCTCCCGCCATAACTCACTCTCTCTTCCATACAACACTGAACAAAGCGCTCTCCCCGCCTTCGGTAGACCTTCCTCCTTCCATCATTACCATAAAGCATAATCTTAGTCTCATCAGTAAAGAGTACCTTGCTCCATTGGCGTTGAGTCCAATGCAAATGTTCGCGTGCAAACTGTAAGCGCGCCATTCGGTGAGCTCTTGTCAGTTTCGGCCCGTTGGCTGGCTTATGTGGGCTCAGACCACGTTCTTTAAGTCTTTGTCTAATTGTTCGCGCGGAAACAGCCACTCCATGAAAGTTTCGAAGCTGTTCTTGGATCTGTACAGAGGTGAGGTGACGATTTCGTAAACTGGTTGTCGCGATAAATTGATCCTGTCTTTCTGAAGTTACCCGAAATCGCGGTCTTCCTGGACGGCGCACGTATACACCAGTGTCGAGGTATCGATGGTTTACCCTTTGCACAGCAGAACGGCTTAAAGCAAGCTGTGATGCTACATCGCGCTGACTTCGGCCCGACTGTAGAAGCGCCACAGCTTGCGCGGCTAGAAGAGGCGGTGTATCCATAATTTTAACGTTTAAATGGCTCAAATTAAAAAAACAACAATTTTACGATGTCTTAATTTCAAAACAATTACGGTGAATTCAAAATTATGGAGTTAAATAAAAAAATTATGTTAATTTAGATCAACTTTTCTTTTCAAGAAAATGCACTAATTTGGATTTTGTTTCATTTTTCCATTTGATAAATTCAAAATTGGACCAACAGCACTTCAAAATCATTATGAATATACCAGCATCAAAACTGCATAAAAACTTTTTGATTAACTTAAGAATATTTTTATGTTCTATGTCATTACACATAAAAATGTAGGGTGGCTCGATTCATGTGTCCGGAAGTGTATGTTGCCATGTCTAAATAAATTAAGTTTTTGGTAGATTCTTCTTGAATTTCTAATTAGATTTAAGGTAATGCGGTGTTGTTGTATTGGCGTAGTTTCTATACAAAAAATACTACGTTCAATTCATCTTAGTGAATTTATGAATTCATCAAAAAACTAAGTAATCAGAGCTTTTGTAAAAATAATACAAACCCCCAAAACGTTCGAAGCGTTACCTCGCTGAACTTTTTAATTAGTTTTGATGTCCTAATTATTTTTTTGTAACGTATTTGAACTTACAATAAAATTATTTTTTTTGAATAATTAAAGGGTTGCCACAAACAATTGAAGTTGAAATAACGTCGATATGGCAACACCGTAGTTGATTAAGCTTTAAGTTATGTACCTAGATGAATGTTGCTAAGAGTGAGCCTGCCGCCCGGCATTGCATGCGCTTTTTACGGAATAAAATAGGATTTATGCCATTTATAATTTATTTGATGTAATAAAAGAATGTTAGATAGTTTTGTCGTTTTATTCTTATGCATACTAACACATCAGCGCAATTTCCTTAGCGTCTATTTATGCATATCAGCGCCCTTCTTCAAAGAGCGTTACATACTTACCTTTCTTCCTCGTGGTCAAACTTTTTAGTCAAACTGATTTCATTTGATTTTCCATGAGGAATTTTAAAATTTCTCGTGGACAAACTAGGTATCATTGATAAAAAGTATGTGTTAATCCAAGGTATCAGCTACCTACATACCAAATATTATACAAATTGGCTCAGCCATTTGAGCCTGAAGAAGTGATAAATTTTCGCCTTTATTATATTAGTGGGATATGAAATTGGAGCTCGAAACTAAAATCCTTTATTTTGTAGCGTTCACAGGCACACACTTGATGGCAAGTGGTATATGACTAGAAAAAATGCCTGTAATAAATGGTAGTTTATGAAAACTACCGCCATTTCCGAAAGAATCTGCCCCTTTTTTTCATGGTACTAATTTTTTTTATATATTTCTGTTTTATTTTACCTAGAATCGTAGTATTTTTTCAGACATCTTTGACACGTGCGATATTTTTTAATTACATCTGACATGGATAGATGGCGCTATTCCTTTATTTAATTCAACGCCATCTAGCGACAAGTGGACCTATTTAAATTATACTTCGAAGTCCCAAGACAGATGGCGCTGTTCATACAACGCCATCTAGCGACGAGTAGGTCAATTTTTTACTTCGAAACAACGAAACTGAACATCGGATTCGCACGCTAGGTAATTAGAAAAACAGTTATTTATATTTTAAAATAGTATTTTTATTTCTCGTTTTTGTACGCGCCGCGTGCGGCATACAGTTCTTGCGTTTAATTACATTATAATACAATTTTAATATACAATATACATAATATACGATTATTTAGACCTGTATAATTTCATTTTTTTCTAATTATTATTTTAATTTGAAGAGGTCTTCGAGTTTACGGTACCCACGCCCATTTTTCCAACCGATTTATTTCTATCCTTGTCTCATATAGAAGTTAGAAAAGGATAGAGAGAAAAAATCTCTAAATCCGAAAGAAAAGAATGACGTGGGCGGGCACGATCGACTGATCGTTTATTCGTTCGACCTTAGTTCGACCGTCGAACCAATGAGAACAAAAATTCTCACAAGTTCGACTATAAATTACTTTTTTTACTCACATGTTTCGAAAGTCGAAATTTTTTTTTTTTTTAAACTCCTGATTAAGCTCGTCCACGCGTGTTGTGGTTGTGGTAAGTCTGAAACGTGCCTATGGTCAAGCGCTCGCGAACAGACACTCTTACAGGTCAAAATAACCGGACAGTGACGTTAATTCTGTTGTACATTTAACTAGACAAACTAATTTTGACAGGACCAAAGGTGTTGTTGTCCCTCCTTGGTTTACAATTAGTGACAAGGATAGCAACACTTCTAGTCCTGTCAAAATTAGTTTAGTCTAGTTAAATGTACAACAGAATTAGCACCAATATACTATTTATCAAGATATAAGGCAGTTAAAACTTCTTTTAACATTTTTAATATTATACATATTTATCTCTGTTCATTGTCAACGACACCCCCCAAACAATAATTTATTTTTTCACTTGTTCGACTTATTTTTTTTTGTCATTTGTTCGACTTTGTCGGATACATTTTATCGAGAAACATCAGGGGCCCAAGTCTGCCATTTTAAATTAGGCGACCAACTATTGCCATACCTTCACAAAGCAACCTATTGTCTATATTTCCATAGTATCATTGTAATATCGTGTACACTGTTTGCTGATCCTAAAATAAATAAATAAATAGTGCCAAATTTGGTATTCAGCTAAAAGTTAACTAGTATCTCAATGTATTGACTATAGAGTGTCAATGGAATATGAACGGAATGGTCGACAGTTAAAATCTACCCTTCAGTTAAGTCGCTTTTATGTGAAAGATACCACCGGAAAGATCAATGGTAGTTCGATAGTGTGTCAATGAAATGGCCTCGGACTTAAACAAATATGAGAATAGCAAATGTCAAAAGCTATTCAAGTGGCACACTATCGATACTCTACTGGTGCATAGCAGACTTGAGCCCCAGCCGGGCTAACATGACAAACGCGACAAAATGTTCTCGCTCCGCTCTGCCAATAACATATCTCGGTTATGTCTACAATAGACAACTCCGACTATCTTCTTTCTGATTAAATTCGTTGTGAGTTCCAAGACAGCTGTAGTTTTCTTCCCCGGGACGTCAATAAGCTTCATTGCTTATTGTTTATCTGAGGTCGCCGTTGTTGATCCTGGCTACACAGGAGACACAGTGGTGGGAATGTGTGGTGGGCTTGTCCCGAAAATAGACAAAACAGGCATTGCTATTAGCGAAGAAGCTTTGTCGCGTGCGAGAAACTATCTCGAGTGTAAGCATGTTAGGCTGGCTGGTCGACGGAGTGTATTTCTGGTTGTGGGGTCACAATGTAAACCTAACGAACCTACTGTGACACATGTCTTGGCGCAGATCGTCTTAAGTAAATCCGACAGTGAAATGACAAAATAAATTCTCATTTGTTCGACGAACTGATGAGTTTAACAAGTGTGAATAAACTCCACAAACTCCCCCAAAAATGACGACAATTAAATTTAATCTTCTCCATAGCTCTCTTTTGCGTCATGGCTCGACTATCACATTGATGACGGAAGAGATATTAGGAAACAATCAAGTCTGCCATGACGACTAACAACAACCGGAATTAGCGTAGAGCTATCGACGCAATTTAGATTAACGATTGTCTAAGACATACACGGGCTGCTTGGAGCAGTCAGCAACAGCTTCAAGCGACTGCATAGTGAACTACAAGTTTCTTGCCAGTACAAATCTGCCGTCTGAACTGGTGTTAGGAAAAAAGATTTAACGAACCGAAAGTGCTTGTAATATTGCCCATTTGAATAAAAATATTCGACATTGACAGTCTTCTATAAACAAACATATATTAACCGCTCGAGCAGTTGCAACTGCTTCGGGCAGCCAATGTTTTAATCTGTTGACTAACAGCCAAAATCCGGATAGACTTTTTGCTTTCTTCTTCATCTTTTCTAGCAATCAATCATTTATTGCTTCCTTAATGTAAGTATACAGGTGTCATCTTAAATCTAGTAACAATTAAGGACCCTGATGGGCGCTGCAATGAGAGAGGGGCCGCTAGCCTGAAGGTCTTGCGTCCCACTGCTGGGCAAAGGCCTACCTTTCTCCACTCGTCACGGTCTTTGACTTTTTGACTTTTTGCTATCTAAGATTAAAAATTCAAATAATGTTTATTATAAGACTAAAGTGTCATTTCTTATATGTCCAAGATTGAATTCACCGATAGATTATAAATTTAGGCTGTAAGACTGCAAGAGCGGTCTATATAAATGTTGATATGGCCAACTGCTCCAACAGTCCGTCTATGGCTCTAACAGAATAGTCTTAGTTCGTTGATTCCATGATTATAATGATAAAAATAAACAAAATTACACTATACACACAAAAAATAATTTCATATTAATGTTGTTTTAAAGAAAATATTAATTAAATAAATAACTAAGTAGAAAATCGTCGCTTACACAACAATACCGCGCAAGTAAAATTTAACAAGTTTTGAGGAGAGACAAATCCATTCTAATATTATTAATGTGTGTTTGTCCTCGCTTCACGTCGAAAGTAATGAACAGATTGATATGATTTTTTTATTGGGGATAGTTTGAAGTCTGAAGAACATGGGCTACTTTTTTTCCCACGGGATAAAGAGATTCCCATGGGAAAAATTATTGACATTTTTCCTTGACCACGCGGGCGGAGCCGCGGGTAACAGCTAGTAATAATAAATTTCTCTGAATAAAAGTTTTTGAATTTTTTAATTATATTTTATTCATATTCAAATTTAACAAAAAATACTTACGCGGCATTGTTGTATAAGCGACGAAATGTAAATTATAGATTTGTCATCTCTTTAAAAACCATAACTATATCGTATTCTCCATTGTAATATTGTTGTTATACTAAAATATTTTTTAAGTGAGTTGCAAAAATACATTTTCAATTTAATGGCACGTTACGGCACTTCTGTGAGTAGATAATGACAGTGTCAGACTTAAAGTATCATTAAATAAAAAATGGTTTTGAGCAACTCGCTGAGAAACAAATTAATTTTTTTAACTTATCGTAAACTTAGAAATACAAATTTATTTAAACTAAAATACATTCTTTACTAAGTAGTATTTAACCATATTAATAAAAATTACATATCTGTCAGAGAAATTGACAGTTTTCTGTCATTTTGTCAGAAGTCTGTATTGATGTATTTCTGTCCAAAAATTGACAGGTCTTATTTTTTTTAAGTGAAAACTTCCTTAGCGTCGCTTGGCATTTTTTTTAGATGGGTAAAAAATGATAAACTCGCGTCAGATCCGTAGCCTGATCGAAAAAGCGTAAGATTCTCTGACCATTCCAAAATATTAAAAAATGCACAAAGTTGATGTTTAAGTTTTCACTTCTGCCGGCAGTCCCGGAGTGCAACCCGCCCTTTTCTTATGACAGAGAAGGATAAATGAGCTAGCGGATAATCTGATGGTAAGCATGGTAGCTTCGCATATAATTTTTATTAATATGGTAACATGATAAAACGATATTTACAAAAAAGTAATTTTAAAATGGTTTACTTCGTAAAACGCGTAACACGACAATACCCAAACACGTGTTCTTTCACATAGTAAATATTACTAGAAAAAGTTATGATCATTACAAAAAGTTCGTTTTACATTAAGACCCGACCGGGATTCGAACCCGGGACGTCCTGGGTGGCGGTCTGGCGTGGTAACCATTACGCCATGGAGGTTGCTTTCATAGCTATAAGTTGTAACAAGAACCGAGTATGTCTGTCGCACATTTTCGATATCGACAGAGTGAGATGGGTCAGTGTATCGACCAATAGCAGTCCAGTAAAAAATTTCGGTATTAGTTTCTTTAAAAAAATCCATACTAATATTATAAATGGGAAAGTGTGCGTGTCTGTTTGTTTGTCCATCTTTCACGGCAAAACGGAGCGACGACTTGATTTTTTAAGTGGAGATAGTTGAAGGGATGGAGAGTGACATGGGCTACTTTTTGTCACTTTCTAATGGGGTTTAGAAGTTTGTATGGAGCATTATAAACATACACAATACAATAACACAGAGCTAAAAATTGGTATGCGGACTATTTGTGATTAACAAAGAAAGTCGTGCATCATTTTTTAATGGAAATTTGCCCCCAACCCCTTAAAAGAGGAGGCGAAATTTTATATGGAACTTTAAGCAGTTTTCTAGGTAGGAAGCTAAAAATTATTACACACTCTTTCTTACCAACGAAAAATACCTGCGAAAGGGGAACCGTGTTACCCCGAATTTAATGCAAGTCGCGGGCAAAAGCTAGTAAACTATAAAATCATATACATGTGACGCGTTTTACGCTGTTAACTTTTGTTAAATATAAAATAATATTAATAATGAAAACATAATGGTTCTCAATAGATCATTTTAGAATCGTAATCAATCCAGTAAAAATATGTCATGTCCCAACCGCCCCACCATTTCCCGACGACGCCATTAAGACATTATCACCGTATTAATTCCCAACAGACTTACTAACTCAAAACAAAATAAGGGCCACTACTAATTTCGTACTATAAAAATGATCGCACATTTGTCAGCAACGTACGAGCCGCTTGATAGCCTCGCACATTCGCGTACGCGCCGTACGCAAATCTTTAGTGTATTGCCAACAATTTGAACACGCGCCGTACGCGCCGCGTTATATGACGTCATCGGAATGCTTCCTTAAAATTCGGATGCCTTTACTAAATGCGGCGCGTACGGTGCGAGTGAAATGTGCGAGGTTACACATCATTGCATACAACGAATTCTAAATTTTTTTTTTTTATTTTTTTATACCACACAGGTGGCAAACAAGCACACGGTCGGCCCGATGGCAAGCCGTCACCGTAGCCTATAGACGTAAGCAACACCGGGGGTATCACTCACGCGTTGCCAACCCTCCCAACCCCCCCAAGTGGAGCTCTGGAGACCTCACTCACCGTAGGAACACAACATGGCCGAGACCAATGCTATTTGGCTACGATCTTCTGTAAGCTGGAGGTCCTTCCCCAGACGGGCTGCTCCGATTTGAGCGGATTATCCGCTGTGCTCTACCTCTCTGAAAAATTGCGGCGCGTACGTTGCTGACAAATGTGCGATCAGCTTACACAACCACAATTTTTATTTAACGTTTACAATAACATTGTGATGTTAAATTACAGGTTGATAATGTCTGTAATGTTTTCTAGTGTGAAATTGAATTCAAAAGGACTCACCAAAAAAAATTTTATTCTTTTTTTTCAAGACACTTAAAATTTGTGGTCCTCATTTTGATTTGACTAGTATATGGGATGGTATTGTATATTGCCAACTGTTCCACCACATCTGTGTCTTACAAAGGGATTCCCAGCGGTTCTTGGACACCGTATTATCAACACGCTATCAAGGTCTTCACTATAACTCAGAGAATGTATGTGTTACAGTGTCCCAAGCGTCCCACTATCAGTGTAGTGGGACGGTAGGTATATTTCCAACTATCCTACCACGTCTCAGCAACACCATACCACATTTCCAGGTATATTCCCGACAGTCCCACATCCCTGTGGTCCCACTTGCCGCGATAACATTAAAAAACAGTCCCAACAACCTCACTAGAGCAATTCCCAACTGCTCACCACTTCCCAACGGTCCCACTGAAGTGAATCTTCATTTAAAACACAGTCCACACACTATCACCTCGGTATATTTATTTCCAACTGTCCAATCACTTCCCATCCACCCCACTAGCAGTGGTGCGGTTCGTACATGTCGGGCTCCAGTCTTCGAACTCGTACTCTCTGTCTGTAGTGATATTCCTTGAGATACCCCCGTAGGCGGACAGGCAGGGGTAGTTTCTCCACTCCTGTTGAAAAATTAAATACATTATTGAAAAAAAATATTAATATTACTCTTAATACATATGGTTCGGAGATGGAGAGGCTGGTAAACAGTCATACAGGTCTTCCTACTACAGACACCAGGTCTTATGGTAGGGTAGGTACACATTAGCGTAACATAGCATATAATGTAACAAATTTCCGATAGCGTGGACGCCTTGTGCGCACGAACAGAGCATTATTTGTAATGAAATGAAATGAAATCGTTTATTTCAGAAATTAGACCTTCACAGGCACTTTTTCTTGTCATTTACAACTTGTTTAAATTAAAAAAATAAACTACGTTATATACTACCACCATTTCGGACACAAGCAAAATGGCAACCGGTAAAAAGAAATGGCGAAAGAAAACCGGTTACGGCCTTTTTTGTCATTTTGTACGTTTTTTTTTTTCCTTTTTTTTCCACTCATTAGTTACAATGTAGGTATAAGTACACTAAAATTTATAAGAAGAATACGCGGAATGTTATACACATATGGGAAATTATTTCAATGCGTTACATGCTATTTTACGCAAGTCTCCACCCACCATTACATAGATTAAAATTGTAATGTACAGTCAGGAGCATGTTGAGATTTACACTTACAGCACAATGGCTCTTATGACAAACAACTTAAGAATGGTACAAAGTGCGATATGTAAAAGTCGACCGGCTCTTGACTGTACAAACTACAAAAAAATACAGTTGTAGTTTTCTATGTGAGAGTTACTAAAGACACAAAATTCATAGATTAGCTTTATTTCAATGAATACTCTTCTTCGGGTTACTCTTAACGAAAATCTGTATGAAGTGACTATATTATTTTCTGATGTCAAAGTAACAAAATTGAAGTAATTAGTGACGGACGCCCTGCCCATACCCACCGTCGTAACTGGTGTGCGAGACGACTACGGCCCTCGCGAGCTGTTGAAGGGAAAAGGGCTCCGCGCGGGGCAAGGGCGCGGTCAGCATCGGCTCGAAGAACATCACGCACGCGGGATCCTATCAATTCAAAACGTTTATTAACAAAATCATTAACACAACCATACTCACGCACAAACATACCAAAATACATATACATATATACAAAATACTATTGTAAAACTATCATACTAATATTATAAATGAGAAAGTGAGTTCGTTTGTTTGTTATTCCTTCAAGGCTTGACTAAGCAGCAGATCCTTTAGTCTCAGAATGTCCAATTTGCAAAATGTCAAGTAGTTGCAAAATGTCCAAGTTGCGAAATGTCCAAGTTGCGAAATATCCAAGTTGCGAAATGTCCAAGTGTCAAAAGGTCAAAGTTTCAAAAGCAATTAATTGAGCTGAGCGAGCCGAAGGCGAGCGAAGCCCTCCATACCAGACTCTCCTCATTTGGTTGTTCGTCTTCTCCTCCCAAACTACTCCACCAATTAGAACCAAACTTGGCACATCTTAAGAGACAGTTTGTGGCAAGGTTTTAAAAAAATAAAAATGAAAATAAAATGTGCCAAAATGTGCCAAAACCAATAAAGCTGATTTTTGGCGCCAAAACTTTCAACATTCGCTCAGCTCAACTTTGCATCGCGTTACGCCATGCACCCCTAGTATATTAGGTACCATGTTTTGAGCAAATAAATATTTCTTTCTTTCTTTCTAAGTAGCCGATCATTATGAAAATTTGCATACATATTGTTAGGGGTACAGAGCCCAACATAGGCAACACTGTATCCAGTGAAAGTTTGTCATTCCAATGGAAAAATATTTTTTCTACTATAGAGGGCGCTGTATGGAATGTGCTATCGGCCAACAGATGGCGCCACAAGTCGCGCTATGGATTGTTTTGTTGTCAAACGAGATCTATTAGAAAAGCTAGTATTTTTATAATTAGGTCTCCGTCGTGCATTATTAAAATTACATAAAATTAAATCTAACTAATATTGTTTATTTGTTAAGATTGTAATTCAGCTGCATCTTAATTTCGTAAATATTTTTCACTTACCTTATAGTGTTCAATTAGTCCCGTGACTGTGGGCGCGGCGAATACTGCCGGATCGTGAGAATCGAAGCTAAACCTGTCACAATAAAAAAAGTATTATTATCACTAAACACAAAGTATACATCACGCCGAGGGGAGAACGGGGAAATTCAAACTCCCAAAACGAGGGATGATTCAATATGCCCCGCTCTCCTCGCGGTCCGCGGCATATTACAAGCACTTTCGAATCATCATATGTTTTCCTACCACCAGTTCTGTAGTTTTTTTTTTTTTTAGGTGACAAGCATACGGCCGCCGGCTTGATGATAAGCATCACCTTAGCCAATAGACACTTGCATAGCCCGTCTGGGGAAGGACCTCCTCCACCTTACATCGTATCGTAGCCAAATGTGATGCTTACCATCAGGCGGGCCGTAAGCGGGTTGCAGAACAAGAGCAAGTTAGTTTCCAGTTAGTTTTACATACTATAGAGAGAGGTAGGGCACAGCGGATAATCCGCTCAAATCGGAGCAGCCCGTCTGGGGAAGGACCTCCACCTTACAGAAGATCGCCAAATAGCATTGGTCTCGGCCATGTTGTGTTCCTGCGGGGAGTAAGGTCTCCAGAGCTCCACTTGGGGGGGTTGGGAGGGTTGGCAACGCGTGAGTGATACCCCCGGTATTGGTTACGTCTATAGGCTACGGTGACGGCTTACCATCAGGCCGATCGTATGCTTGTTTGCCACCTGTGTGGTATAAAATAAAAATAATAAAAACATTACGCGTTGTGGTCTACACCTAAGTATGAAAAATCATTTCAGCTAAGCTAAACTAATGATGTATGCTTGTTTGCCAACTATGTGGCATAAAAAAAAAGTATGTACTGTATACCTGTGTTGATAGTGTTCGATGCGCGCGTGCAATGAGCGGCCATATTTGCGAAAAGACACCGAGAATAAGTGCTCCTCTTGTGCCGAGTCGCGGAGAAGGAATGTGCCTGCGAAAGAGGGTAAACATATAAGTTTATAAACAAATTAAACCTCTAAACTTAAGTTCAGTTGAATTAGCTAATCTCGGGTGTTTTTTTTTTATTACAGAGGAGGACAACAAGCTAATGTGTCACTCGAAGATAGGCAATCACTGCTGCCCATTCATATTCACAAATATAAGAATTTTGGACGAGTTGTCCACTTGCGAAGAATGTAAAAAGGAACGAAAGAAAGACAGATATTAGTCTTCTCATTCTCTCACAATTCAATTCCTTTATTTGCGAATATGGGTAAACAATACATAGGTGATTCATATAATATTTTTTCAAATTTCAACCCGAGCCTTCTCTTTGAGAAAGGACAAGTTTCACTTAAAATCGTAATTTTATCAAGTTATTGGAATTTAAATACTTAATTCAGGTATACCTTATTAATGTAAAGTATACCAGCTTCCGAATTGCATAAAAACTTTTTCGTTGATCATATACTTTTGTTAGTTAACAGCAATCAAAGTTGAAACTGCTGGGTGGCTCGATTCAAGTGTCCGGAAGTGTTTGTACAGGTAAGCCATATCCAACCCATTTCCGTCCATTCATTTGCATGGCATGCAAATTTTAACAATCAGTTAATCAAAAGAAAGTCGTGTTTGTTACAACACTTATAACTCAAGAATGGCTGAAGCGATCTGGCTGAAAATTGGTGGAGATGTAGCTTAGAACCAGGAGAAGGACATAGTATACTTTTTGTCCCGTTAGGGTAGGGTAGGGTAGGGTAGGGTAGGGTAGGGTAAGGTAGCCGGGTCAGCTAGTAATAAAATATATTTAAAAAAATTATAAATTAACAAATTAACACTACAATATAAATTTTACATATCTTTGTCTTCCATAATGTTTTATACAGTAAATAGTCTTTCTCATCATCTCTCTCACGTCATCACCGAAACGCAACGTCATATTACAAATAACATTCACTTCGATATTCTGTGAGAGGATGGTACTGGACTGCCCCAGTCACTACCACTATTTTTAGTCAGTCACTACCACTATTTTTAGTCAGTCACTACCACTATTTTTAGTCATAGTCGTGCATGAGCAACGTTGATTACATACCATCAGGGGATGTTTCGTTTGACCTATATAATAAATGCATTTCAATACATACCTTCGGGTTTGTTGTCCAGCAACCGTTCCGCCTCGTATCTGTCCATCTTGCCCCAGTAGAAGGAGCAGGCCGTTATCTGCTGCAGATCAGGCACCAAACAGTGTATGTAGTCCACCTGGAAGATTTTGTATATGAATTTAATTTTAAAAATAATAATAAATAACTAGGGTTACTTGGTTATAGCTTACTTTACCAAAATGAAAACTTTGAAAAACAATAAAAATATAAATAATAGTGTTTTATTCCGACCTAGTCCATTCTGTATTAGAAAGAATTAATCTTACACCTATGCACAGAATAGATAATAGTACTACGTACAGAAGATCCACTCCGCAAAATCAATTAAAGAAATAGGGACTCTCACTACGATACAATAAGGTGCAATTCAGCTCGCACAGCGCACACGACCTACAGTTATATTTGCCTCTCTTTCTATCGCTAGCGACGCTCGTGCCGGTTGCTTGAGACGAAGATACCCGGCGGGCGGGTGGAGTGGGACCCCCTTGACCTATGTTAGCCCGTTCGTACACAAAGCGACGCAAGTCTCCGAAACTCGGCGATTTTAGTATCCAAGCGACTACCGCCATAAAAGTCCATTGAGGTTCGTACGTAAACCCTGTTTTTCTTAACTTGACCCATATAGTAAACAATCTTAGCATGTCTTTTTAACGAAAATAAATAAATATAAAGGGACAATTCATACAGATTGAGCTAGCCCCAAAGTAAGTTCGAAACTTGTGCTATGGGATACTAACTCAACGATATTATATTTTATAACAAATACAGATAAACATATAGATAAACATCCAAGACCCGAGGCCAATCAGAAAAAGTTCGTTTTTCATCTTGACGCCACGGAGGTCGTCAATAGGCAATTAAAATTATCATTCACACCCAAATAATAATGATATAGTTAGAAATGGCATTTAACACAACACTCTTAGTATTCTGGCGATTTGTCGATTTTACACATGGATAATTGAATAAAAAGACACGCTATATGGGTCAAGTTAAGAATAACAGGCTATACATACACTCGCATCGTTGTTTTTTTTTTTATACCACAAAGGTGGCAAACAAGGTTACGGTCCGCCTGATGGTGAGCGGTCACCGCGGCCTATGGACGCTTGCAACACCGCGAGCATCACTCGCGCATTTGATGCCCTTTTTGGATGCTAAAATCGCCGAGTATCGGAGACTTGCGTTGATTGTGTACGAACGGGCTAAGTTTTACATAATACTAATAATAATATGCAGGCTATAATCACACGGAGCTCCGTCTGACCATCACCTGCATGCAGTTCTTTATGTCCGGCGAGTCATACCGCCCCGCTCTGGATTTTAGCATAGTATTGGAGCTGGCCCGCAGTCGGTATAAAATAAATAAATATTCTTGGACGAATCACACAACGCCATCTAGTCCCGAACTAAGCAACTAAGCTTGTACTATGGATACTAGATTGTTGATAAATATACTTAAATACTTTTGTATATAAATACTTTTTATGCATTACAATACATATTATCGTTGTCTTGTGTCTCATGTGCTGTACAGAATAAATGTATTTTCTTTCTTTCTTTCATAGTAAACACCCAGACCAAGGGCAAACAGACATGTTCATGCACACAAATGTTTGCCTTGCGCAGGATTCGAACCGGCGGCCGTTGAGATAAAGTGACCATTGCTAGCCACTCCTGGAGTACTTTGGTCACATCGGAGTACTACTGGAGTACTTCGGTCACATCGCCAGGAGAGAAGGAGACAACCTTGAAAAACTCGTAGTCACCGGAAAAATTGAGGGCAAAAGACCCCGTGGCCGTAGTCCGATGCGTTGGTCCGACCAGATCCGTGCCACCTCAGACACGACGGTGTGCGGAGCTATTCACGCTGCGGGGAATAGGAGTGGATGGCGGAGCATTGTTCGTCAGGTCACGACCCTCAGCATTGAGGAAAAGGAAGAAAGGAGGAGCTAGCCACTCGTCAATGTCAATGGAGTATTTACCTGCGTGTGCACTTTGGTAGGCGCGGGCAGCGCGTGCGGCGCCGGCAAGGGCGCGCGCAGCAGCAAGGCGCGCAGCTCCCCGCCGCACACCACCTGCGAAACACATAGACATCGTTCAATAAATATTAAATATATAGGGACAATTCATACAGATTGAGCTAACCCCAAAGTAAGTTCGAAACTTGTGTTATGGGATACTAACTCAACGATATTATATTTTATAACAAATACTTAAATAGATAAACATCCAAGACCCGAAGCCAATCGGAAAAAGTTCGTTTTTCATCATGACCCGACCGGGGATCGAACCCGGGACCTCCTGGGTGGCGGTCTGGCGTGGTAACCATTACGCCACGGAGGTCGTCGAAATCATTCAAATTATATATTTTATTCATAGCTTAGAACCAGGAGGACATAGGATACTTTTATCCCGTTAGGGTAGGGTAGGGTAGGGTAGGGTAGGGTAGGGTAGGGATAAGGTAGGGGTAGGGTATTGCCTCTAAAGCGGAACAAAGTTTGCCGGGTCCATACTTAATATTATAAATGTGTGTTTGTTGTTTGTGTCACGTCGAAATTAATGAACGGATTGATTTGAATTTTTTATTGGGGACAGTTTAAAGTCTGGAGAGTGGCATAGGCTACTTTTATCCTACGGGATAATTCCCATGGGAAAAATTATTGACACTTTCCCTTGACCACGCGGGCGGAGTCGCGGGTAACAGCTAGTAAAGTATATTCTTCTATGTATGTATGACTGATTTGATACGTATGTTGATTTTATTTACCTGGAAATGTGGATGTAATCTTATAGAACCGTCTGCAGGCTGCGTGAGCTCGTTACGTCGCCCCTCCTGCGCGTCGCCTTCGGTACTGATAAGAAAAATATTAAGTTATTTAAAATTTTAATTTATAGTATTCTCATAATATAAGTAATAACCCTCTGTAGAATGGCCCCTCTCCGCCCCGCACCGAATCGCGTTACCTTACCCCAGGCGGGTATCGAGGCGGGTGCAGTCGCAAAGGTGTGCGCTTACTGAACGAATGCGTGTGCGCATTCGTGCGCGCGTGTAAATAGGTAATTATTTCACGCGCGTCGTATGGAGCGTCCGGGCTGTGCCAGAGACCTTTTTGGTAGAATTATAAGACAATATCTTATTTTTCGTTACATGTGTTGCGATGTCTCACTACCTAATAGTTTATTTTCTTTCTTCATTAAATAAAAATAAACTATTTGTGCTTTTCATTGTTAACCAGAGGGCGCGCAGTCACTACCGTAAAAAAAGGCCGGGTCGCACTCCGGGAGTGCCGGCAGAAGTGAAAACTTAAACATCAACGTTGTGCATTTTTGAATATTTTGGAATGGTTAGGGCATCTTACGCTTTTTCGATCAGACTACGGATCTGACGCGAGTTTAAAAAATTTTACCCATCTAAAAAAAATTCCAAGCGCCGCTAAAGAAGTTTTCATTTCAAAAACTATAAAAATCGAAAAGAAACTCACTTTCTAGGCGCAACCGAGAGCACGTAAACCTCAGCAGTGTGTTCGCCATTCTCGCCGCCGCTCTCCGCGTCTGCAATTCAAATAAAACAATTAAAAATATCAACTATGGTTAATTAATTAGAGGCACAAACACAGATAAACATTACCAATATTAATAATAATGAGTGAATTTGAACAAAAGCCGCCAAGTAGACGTTTTTTTAAATTTTATACCACAAACAAATATATAGGGACAATTCATATAGATTGAGCTAGCCCCAAAGTAAGTCCGAAACTTGTGTCATGGGATACTAACTCAACGATATTATATTTTATAACAAATACATATATAGATAAACATCCAAGACCCGAGGCCAATCAGAAAAAGTTCGTATTTCATCATGACCCGACCGGGGATCGAACCCGGGACCTCCTGGGCGGCGGTCTGGCGTGGTAACCATTACGCCACGGAGGTCGTCACAAAGGTGGCAAACAAGCTTACGGTCCTGATGGTGAGCGGTCACCGTAGCCTATGGACGCTTGCAACACGTGGACGTTTTGCTATACAGAGGAATAATCATCATTTCAACCCATAATCATCCCACTGCTGGGATACGGGTCTCCCTCGAAGGTGATAAGAGCCTACTCTGCCACGCTGCTCCAATGCGGATTGGCAGAGGCCAGTGTTTTCGAGCCGCCCTAAGGCCACTGATTTGGATTAACGACTGTCATCCATCGACAACAGCCGGGTTTGAAGGCGGATATGGTGGCAGTGAGTGAGTTTTATTCGGTATACCCCGAGTGGTATTAGAGGGGAAGCCCGACGTACCCCCGCCGCTACCCCAAGCGGGGGGCCTTGCAGTAATACATTTCTCTCACTATAATCAAACTTATACTTCCTACTCCGACTATCTTCTTTCTGATTAAATTCGTTGTGAGTTCCAAGACAGCTGTAGTTTTCTTCCCGGGGACGTCAATAAGCTTCATTGCTTATTGTCTATCTGAGGTCGCCGTTGTTTGATCCTGGCTACACAGGAGACACAGTGGTGGGAATGTGTGGTGGGGTTGTCCCGATGAAACTATAATCAAAAAGGGTCGACGTCGCTTGACTCGCGTGTTCTATTTAGAGTGCTACACAGCGAAGCCATCGAGCTCCTCGGACTAATAGTAGTAGCCTTCCAGAAATAGTTGGGCCCAATGAAAGAGATGAACAGCCCCCTTACTCTTGAAGATAATTCCGCACGATCGCCATTGGATTGTTAATTTTAGGTACTCTTTACAGCTAAACTAGCGCTAACTAAATACTAAACTAAATGAAATCGGATTGTATGCTAACCAAATGGTTTGTAAAGTATAAAATTTCAATGGTACGAATTAGGATTTGCTGTAAATTTTGCATTTGAAATTATACAGAATTGAAATTAAAATCGCGATTGTTATGCAAAGTAACCTAGCAGGCCGGTAATTGTAATTATTTTTTTTCAAAATGGGGTTCTACCAACCTGCGTTAATCACAATCGCGTCCAACTCCCTCCTGAGATCTCTGGCACCCAGAGTTAGTACCGCTGCCAATCTATAAACACAAGTTAAAATTAATTCAATTAATTGATTGATTTTTTTTTTTGTAAAAAATAAAAAGTAGATACAGGAATATATCAATATATATTTTTAATCCTACCAAGCACTTCGACGTCAATGCCCTGTTGAGAAGTGTCGCAAGAAACTCAAAAAGTAGCCTTTTTAAAAACCAATGAAACAAAGTATTTTCCATACATTGCAAAATAATGTATACCACCTAACATTTTAATGTAACACCCTATTTAAAAACAAATAAATAAATTGTATTGTATTGTAATAAGTTTAGAGTGCTGAGGAGCAAATTACTGTGACCACAAATTTGCTCGCGACACAAAGCCTCAGCAAAAAAATAAACATAAAACATTGTGCAAGATTTTTTTATTTTTTTTCGTTTTGGCAATCAGTCTTCAGACGAAGTTTCTATTGTGCCATCCTCAAGTTAGGCTTGTACATACGTAATTCTAAGCAACGTGTTCATGCTATTTTGACTCAATATAGGCAAATACTATAGACGAGTAATACGCACAGCTCTTGACGTTTTTCATACAATGACTTGGCAACCTCCGTTCACCTCGTGCCGCTAGGGGCGCTATAACATTTAGCATACAAAAGTTTTGAAATCGTTCACCTCATGCCGCCCTCATGCCGTAGGGGCGCTAGTGTCGCGTCTTGCCCGAATTCTTCCGAAGCTGTGCGTATTACTCGTCTATAGTATTTGGTATAGGTACAGTCTCTGAGTCAAGACGCCCCGAAGACAGATGATAGCAAAATTTCTAGAGAAAAGGCGGATTTTGGAGTCAACACGATAATGCACTTTTAACAGTTCCCGATTACAAACTCCAATCACTGTGCACTTTAACCAATGTTCACTTCACATTACACTATCAATACTATGAATCAAACGTTGAAACACACAGAAATTAAATTTCTAATCACTACCCTAGTGTACGCTATCGTTGTTGGCGCCAAAATCGAATGTAGATAGTCATTAGTTTTTTTTTTTTTATAAATATAAATAAATATATAGGAACAATTCATACAGATTGAGCTAGCCCCAAAGTAAGTTCGAAACTTGTGTTATGGGATACTAACTCAACGATATTACATTTTATAACAAATACATATATAGATAAACATCCAAGACCCGAGGCCAATCAGAAAAAGTTCGTTTTTCATCATGACCCGACCGGTGATCGAACCCGGGACCTCCTGGGTGGCGGTCTGGCTTGGTAACCATTACGCCACGGAGGTCGTCAGTTTATTTGAATAGGTCGATGTTCATGCGTCGACAGTACGTATTCGACGCACGAGCAGCGACGAATTCGTTTATTTATCTTCGCATACCTGTCATCGCGGCAGGGCTCGGAGACGCGCCGGTACGCGGTGCAGACGCAGGCCGGCCTTCGCCAGCCTCGGCGGCGGCACGCGCACGGTCTGCCACTCCATCTGAAAATATTTTAAAAAAGATTATTATTGCTTTGCCTTGGTCTGGACGATTTCTATGTAGGTATATCTATACTAATATTATAAAAAGGTAAAGTTTGTGTATTTGTTAAATTGTAAGGGGTAATCTCGGGATCTACTGAACAGATTTTAAAAATTATTTCACCAATAGAAAGCCACATTATTGCTGAGTGTCATAGGTTATATAAAAAACCAAAAAATAAAAAGGCTTTTACATTATGCCCAACGAAGTGGGCACGGGTCAGCTAGTTTTTTATATTTTCATGTTTTTTATACAACAAAGGTGGCAAACAAGCATACGGCCAGCCTGATGGTAAGCATCACCGTAGCCTATAGACGCTTGCAATAGCGGGGGTATCACTCACGCGTTGCCAACCCACACAACCTCCCCAAGTGGAGCTCTGGAGAACTTACTCACCGTAGGAACACAACATGGCCGAGACCAATGCTATTTGGCTACGATCTTCTGTA
The DNA here is from genome assembly GCA_905163395.2 of Endotricha flammealis. Lineage (NCBI taxonomy): Eukaryota > Metazoa > Arthropoda > Insecta > Lepidoptera > Pyralidae > Endotricha > Endotricha flammealis. Next base: position 355,906 of record LR990881.1, on the reverse strand, counting down.
AGGTTGGAGGTCCTTCCCCAGACGGGCTGCTCCGATTTGAGCGGATTATCCGCTGTGCCCTACCTCTCTTAAAACAATACGAACACATTTGTTTAAACATACGATTTATATAAATATAGATGGCGTGTAAGAACTCACCTGTCAGTGACGGCGCTAACATATCGATGAACACTGCTCGGCGACTCCGCGAGACGGCGCTCCCACGCGCCGCAGCCGCACGTACATTCCGCGCCTAAAACAACACAACATACACATTGACGACCTCCGTGGCGTAACGGTTACCATGCCTGCCCGCCACCCAGGAGGTCCCGGGTTCGAATCCCGGTTGGATCATGATGAAAAACGAACTTTTTCTGCTTGGCCTCGGGTCTTGGATGTTTCTCTATATTTGTATTTGTTATAAAATATAGTATCGTTGAGTTAGTATCACATAACGCAAGTTTCGAACTTACTTTGAGGCTAGCTCAATATGTATGAATTGTCCCTATATATTTATTTATTTATTTACATTAACTTTTATATATGGATCAGCAGTAATATATTAATAAAGAGGTTAAGCAGATAAAATGGTATTTTAATTATGAAAAATGCTTATTTTAAAAAGACATGGATATTAAATATTTCTAGGTACACAAATAATCATATCATATCAACCCATAATCATCCCACTGCTGGGATATGGGTCTCCCTTCAATCGGAGGGGCGTACTCTGCCACGCTGCTCCAATGCGGATTGGCAGAGGCCGGTGTTTCCAAGCCGCTCGAAGGCCACCAACTTGGCTTAATTACTGTCATCTAACGATAACAGCCGGGGCCGGCTTAACGTACCCTCCCAAGCACGGAGAAGCTCGAGATAACGAAACCCATCCAAACACTAGGGTCACAAATATTCAATTTAAATATGAAAAAGCAAACAATAACTTGAATTTTTAAGACGGAACACTGCTAGCATTTGGGCCTTGCAAGTAACAGCTGGTTCTGAATAAAACTTACTTTTCCTTGAAGTCTGCTGCCCCATGATGTTCTATTCGCACGATGAGAGGTTCGACCAGCGAACTACCATCTGGAAAATAAATAATTATTACAAACAAAATATTTGTGTATATTTAATTGCAATCAACCTATCTACACATAGTACAATCAATGGATGAGGAGATCAGGGCAGAGATTATACAAATCAACACAAACATACACGTTTATGCACACAAACGTTACCTTGCACAAGATTCAAACCCTTGTCAAAATAAACAAGAAAAGAGATAAATAAATATATATGGACAATTCACACAGATTGAGCTAGCCCCAAAGTAGGTTTGAAACTTGTGTTATGGGATACTAAGCCGAAGGGGCTTAGTATCCCATAACACAAGGCGACGCAAGTCTCCGATACTCGGCGATTTTAGTATCCAAGCGATTACCGCCATACAAATCCATTGAGGTTCGTACGTACACTCGCGTCGTTAGATGCTAAAATCGCCGAGTATCGGACACTTGCGTCGCCTTGTGTGCGAAGGGGCCAACTCAACGATATTATATTTTATTACAAACACATATATAGATAAACATCCAAGACGCGAGGCCAATCAGAAAAGTTCGTTTTTCATCATGACCCGACTGGGATTTGAACCCGGGTAGATACCAAGAGACTTAATGTGAAATTAAAATGGGTATCATAAACTGACCGTGAGTTTTGTATAAAATCTCCACTGGTGTGTATTAGCAGTAAAGATCGTTTACCATCAGGTCTACCTGCTTGTTTGCAATCTTCTTTAATTTAAAAAACAATACTCACACACTGTAGTTAATAAACAAAGAGACTTATAAAGCAACTGTTACGATGTACATATTGATTAGTGTAATGTCACAATTGCGTAACCATTTTGTTAATGACACAAACGATGCTACCCAATTAGCTTGATAGCTTTTAATTGACATATTACGGTATGTGGTTTTTATATGCCTAGGATCATTACTGATATTAATTACTCGTAACCTAAGTTATGTAGTTCTTTTTGGAGGATTTTATTTATAAAGCTTTTTTGTCGAACACTAATGTTATAATGAAGACTGCACTTGTTTTTTGGCCTCACACAAGAGATCCTTTAGTTCGACATGACTTTTCGTCATGTTTGACTATAACAGCCTCATAGGGAAGTAACTCGGTATGTTACCTTTTCACAATAAACCCGCTGAACCCATCGAAATAATATTACTACGTATAGAAATGACAGCGCCTTCAAATTTTGGCGCCGCGTTCGGCCGTGCGGGGCGCGCCCCTCCCTGGCCCCGCCCCCAACCGAGTCATAGAATATGACATTACTACGCAGGGGCGACACTTTGTTTATATTCTGCCTATTGGACATCTAACTGATTATTTTATTTTATTACAATATTTTATTTTACTTAATAGAATAAACTTAATAGAAAATAGGTATAATATTAGCTTTATAGGTAGGAAGCTACATTACATTTTTGTTCTTAACTTAATATTAGTCAAAAATAAACTGAGATTAAATCAAAACTTTATAATGAAGCTATTTATATATTGAAGTATTTTGTAATATATGCAAATACTCGGAGACGGTCGCCTGCCAGACAAGACAACTCCTCTTGTTGAATGGTAACGTATCTTTACTCCGAAACTTGTTTGCCCGAATTTCATTTGTTCGAAAATGGTTGGTCGAAATTTAAAATGCTTTGTTTTCTAGAACTATTTTTTTTACTTAGTAACTTTATCCACATTTACGTATTTTTTACCTACTATATAAAAATATTTTGGAAATATAGTTTAAAAAATCAATATTTAAATTAAAAAGGTCCAAAATTGAAGGAGTAATCGGCGGACCTCCAAAAAAAACAATGAAACATAGAACCTCCTCCTTTTTTGAAGTCGGTTAAAAAAAAGCAAAAAAAAAATCTGTAATACCAAAATTATAAAATTGAGTCTTAGTAAATAGGCTTAGTACCTACGTATCCCATCTGTACGATTAATTTTTGATAATCTATGATTTTCACATAGAAATGGCGGATGCAATCATGATGCAATAGAAAATAATGAAAAAAAATTGTTTTGGTTGGTTTTACTTAATTTTTTGTATACTTACCGATGATAAGTCATGCTGCTATCTTTCTTCCTTACTGTTGAACGGTTTTTACAAGTTTTTATTGAACATGACGGCATTTTCCAATTTTTTTTTTGACATAAATCCGAGGACCAATCACGATGAGCGTCGGCAAGTTTCTAAACGAGTTGATGTCTATTGGCCTCAACGTATGGGGACAAAAATTTTGTTTGCGGTGTCCGTTCTATACGTAGTAATATTATTTCGATGGCTGAACCGATTCAGATTAAATTTGGTATGAAGATAATTTGAGACCCAAGGAAGGACAAAAGGAAAATTTTTGGAGCCTAGGCGGCTTTATTACCTAAATTATACGCGGGCCAATCCGCGGGTAAGAGTTAGTATAAAATATTTTTCACATCAATATTTTTTATCCGACGAAAAAATTTCATCACATGCCATACTTCGAGTGGAGGGTTCGTGCAGTGTATGGGCAACGCCGGATTGGTCCGCGGTCGGGTCCGGGTTCGTGTAATGAATGGTGGCTAAAGCCCACCTTTGTGGGGGACTGAGTAGCACTGTATGAACAAGGAAATTAAAACTCATCACATAGATGCCCTTTTATAGAGGACTGAACCCACACTTATTAGCATGCGTTTGAGTGTAATTTCAATTGCAATTTTTGCACCTATTGTGAAATTTAACGACGGAAAAAAATCCGAACAGGTTCCGACAAGTTAGTTTCGGTAAAATCACTTGACACAATTTGTTAATAAAATAACCTTTATGCACTCACCAATCGTTATTAAAGATAAAATAAAACGATTTATACACGCCGTGCCAATTTTAGAAACATTTTATACAAATAAATAAAAACAGTATCACCACATGAACACTTTATCCGCCATCTTGGCAATTGACTAATATATATTTTCTAGTTCATTCATTGTCCACTTTTTTGTTTACTCATAGTAAATTATATAAAATAAATACTCACGTCTGTTTAAAATATCATAAGCTCTGTCTACGTCGTTCGTTTTTCGTAAATTTCGTGATGAATCAAATAAAAAATGTTGAAGATTTTACCACTGATCACAGACTCATTATTTTAACACTTTTTCTATAAAGACAAGAATAAAATTGTACACTGAAACACTCGATAATGCTGACATTGAACAAATATGTGTGATATTTACAAATGTACAAATGTAATTAACAATTTTTTTATATAATTAGCACGCAGTCAAAATACGCAGTTCCTTGATGGTCTGACATTTTGTTTGAAAATGTTCCGTATTACGCATTGTTAATATTGATACAACCACCTGTTAAAACTTTCAATACTGTTTCGTTTCTAGAAGTAAAAAAAGTATGCGTAAAATGAAACGAGATCTGTTTTTTTTTTGAGGCAAAAGAAAATCAGTAGAAATCATAGACGTGAAGATTTGTAGAAATCCTTTACTAACCATAGATTTTATTTTGTTTTTTTTTTATTGTGGCTGAATCCAAAAACAAGATGTCATTTTCTTTTTTTCATAGAGCCTTTTGAGTTTTGTCGCAGTCTTGTCTTGCAGTCGAATGTCGATTTGGTCGCCATTTTGTTCGTCGCGTTAAACTGAAGATTCAATAAATACAGACATTGTGTTTAGTTAATTTAGTGTTTTATGTTATTATTTGAAAATGTCTAAACGGCGGATCGAAGTGATGGATCCTTTCATCAAGAAAAAAAGGTATTTGTTATGTTAAAACTGCATTTTGTTTTCGGTATGATGGTTCATTGTTTGTACTGTTTATGCGTCTTTCAACGTTATAAACCCTCATAATATCTAACAAACACATAAAGGAGACTTCAATAATGATATATTACAGGTTTTTCTCTGTATTATCTTTAAATAAAGCAAGTAAAATCAAATCATCAACTTCCATGGCGTTGTCTAAAAGCACCACACGTGGGGAATGCTAAAAAATATATTAGAATACACATTATAAGCACTAAAACCAAATATCAGAGTCATTAAAAGGACTTACAGCAAAAATAAAAATGCCGTAATACTTCCTGACCATAATTACGGTCAATGTACCAACTGTCTTGTATGAACAGAATTTAATTCAATGGGATTTTAGATTTTATGATTTGCGCTATCGTGCATTTAGAGGACCTATCATAAAATACTTCACGATAATTTGTAGCTTCAATTATTGGCTTGAAGACCTCCTTGGCGTATTGGTCAGACCGCACAGGAAGTCCCGGGTTCGAATCCCGGTTGGGTCAGGATGAAAAACTAACTTTTTCTGATTGGCCAGGTTGGTGGATGTATTCGTTATAAAATATAGTATCGTCGGGGCTTGCTCAATCTGTGTGATTTGTGCCTATAAATAAAATATAATAAAATTATTGCCACACATTACTTGGTTATCACAAAAAGATTAATAATAAATAAATTGTACACAATTGGTCCCAAAGTAAGCTTCGCTTATCCTGCTTGTTTTATGGGTACCACACATTACATGGAAAACACCCAAATTCTAGAACAAACACAAGTCATAAGAGTGCACTAGTCAAAGACTCGGAACTCGTTGGTGGGCGTGGCTAATTTGCATGCTATTTCGCTGAGAAAGGGATAGACTTGATTATGAACAGTGCGAAACTGTTTACACCGATTTACACACAAATATTGCTGTAATAGTAAATAAATAAATATTATACGCAAACACAAATATTGTTGAAACGGGTGTCTAAAAATTTACGAGTAGGCTTTTGAGAGAAGTATTCTTGTGATAAAACAGCGGAATGTTTTAATTAAAAATAAAGTTATTTAAATTTTTAAATAACCAAACAATGCTTGTATTAATTTTGTTTTAGAGATTTCATACTCCTTCCAGTATTTAATTGTGCCCAAAGTTGTGTTACAATTACATGTTTTGAGGCTCATAACTTTTAAATTACTGATCATTTTACAATTCTGTTTTAATACAAGCATGGATAATGACAAGACAAATCGATATTATTAACACCTTTAAACAAACGATGTCAAACAACGGAGTAATCACCCCACAGCATTTGTATGGAAAAAAACTCGGCTAGCGCAACCTTACGGTCTAACACCGCGGAAATTAAAAATGACAACTTTTCAGGAGAGCAAAAGGCCATGTCTTTTTATATAGCTTTTATAAATATTGTTTACGATTTCAAAATAAAACGCTCTTATTGGTTGAAATAGTCGAAATGCCATCACATAAATGTTTGCCCTGAGCGGGAATTGAACCAGCACCCTCTGGTACCGAAGGTAGCACCAACGTGCCATTGGGCTGTCATAAAAGTCTCTATTCCTAATTTAGTTCTATGATGATCCCTGCCCCTAAGGTGACTCTGACCAAAAATTTTATTGCATTTATAAAAAAACATTGGTGCTAATTCTGTTGTACATAACTAATCTTGACAGGACTAGAAGTGTTCCTATCCTTGTCACTAAACCAAGGAAGGACAGCAACAGATTCGAGATCGCCGCCTTGTCAACGAAGGTCGTCAAGATGGCGACCTCGTATCCTCACCGTACCACGTTGCCCTTTTAAAGTGTACTTTTTTGTTAAAAAGTGTTCATTTAAAATACTCGACATTGGCGAATGTCTATGTGTCGTTAAGACACGACAGAAACGCCATTAATTAAGTAATTAAGAAAAAAGAAGACAGCAACACCTTTAGTTCTGTCAAAATTAGTTTAGTTAAATGTACAACAGAATTAGCACCATTATTGCATTTATAATTGTAATATTTTATGAATTGAGCTATATTTTGCAATATAATTGCAATAGCCATTACTCAGACTACAAATATTTAAGTTATCTGTTCCAAGTAAACAGATAATAGTAGATTTTACAACAAGTGCACAAAACGAATCATTTCTACCCGAGACTTTTAGTAGCCCGAGCCGAAGGCGAGGGCTGATAGTAATATCGAGGATAGAAATGGTTTTGTGGACGAGTTATAAACTCTGCTTTTCACTTCGATTGCGAGGAAATAAATAAATAAACGCACGAAAAACAAGACTTGGTTCTCCTTTCCCGCCGCTTTTTTTTTTTAATCTTACGACATTGAAATTAGGCTTGGGCTGCAGACCTATACAGCCTATACTATTAAATTAATTTTGTAATAAAATAATTTTCTTAAATTAATTAAATAACCTACCGTATACTTTAATTTAAATTTTAATATCTTTTATGACTTAAAAAACACATAAGGCAAATAAATTTAAGTAAATATTATAAAATAACAAATTCTATCTCTGAACTTTTTGTTGTGTTTGGCTGTATGGCTTATTTCCTTTGCCTTAATATAGATACATTTATGAGTAGATACGTTTTTGCCCTTGTGCACAAAATTCGATTTTGTGCAGCCTATATCCTGCGCAAATAAGCATTTTCTGAGCATGAGAAGTGAAAAATATATTTATGACAAAAAAGGCCGTAACTGGTTTTCTTTCGCCATTTCTTTTACTTGGTCATTTTGATTTTCTTTCCGAAATGGTATTAGTTTATAGAGTAGATTAATTAAATAAATACTTTTTTATACTGTAATGCCAAGAATTGTTTTTTTTTTTACTCAAACTACAAAACTCTTTCAGAGAGGAAAAGGCGGCCGCAGCTGCCAAGTCTGGCGCTAGCGGCGAGTCGTCCGACTCTGTAGCGACCATCGGAACCAGCATGCCACCCACGGCAACCAGCACACCAGGGATCAATCCCAACACTGGTGAGTACTCTCACAATATAATCGGTCGCTGTTCGTGCGTTGACAGGTTTTGGTAAACAACACGTTTCATAGAATTCGTCGCGACCAATTCTCAAAATTGAATTTATTATCTCGTCATCATGTCAATGAGAGCTGCTAGAAAAACTATTTTTCTTTTTATTATCAGAGTTTAGCTAAAGCAGGGGGGGTCCCACTCCACCCGCCCGGCGGGTATCTTCGTCTCAAGCAACCGGCACGAGCGCCGCTAGCGATAAAAAGAGAGGCAAATATAACTGTAGGTTGTGTGCGCTGTGTGAGCCGAATTGCACCTTATTGTATCGTAGCGAGAGTCCCTATTTCTTTAATTGATTTTGCGGAGTGGATCTTCTGTACGTAGTACTATTATCTATTCTGTGGCTAAAGTCAAAATGATAACTCAAAAAGTAAAAGAGAATAAAGAGAGGTATTGACTTTTCCGGGATATCTATCTATTTTAATTGTCTATAAGCTCTTTTCATTGCGTTACTATCTGTAGTTTGAAACTAGTCGAACAAGAATTAGACATTTAGTGATGGTAGACTGACATATTGGTGCCTGGACAATTTGAGACTGACATATTAGGAAACTGATCAATGTGAGATTAGATGTAGGAAAAAACTAGACCACAAATATTTAATTTTATTCCGGCTCGAAGGACCAATAGATGAGGCCCAGTGCCCTATCCCGTTGGGGTGGGAGTTCTGGATCCTCCAAGGGTGAAATTATAAATAATGGACGGACGGCGTTGATTTGTGGTAGACAATTAGGAAATGTAGACAATAGGGTTGTTTCCAGAGTCAAAATAATTACATTATATTTAGTCCGTATTTTAGATTATAAAAAAATATTGGACACGTATTTTTTGTTTTTTCGATTAAACAAAAATATGTACATATTATTAAAAAATAACAAAGATACAAGGCATAAAAATTAGGAGTGGGGGCCTTTGACGTCACCCCGTGCGGAAAAATGCCACATGGCGTGACGTCACACGTAACTTTAATGGGCTATAGCTTTGTCATTTTTGGTCTAATTTACAAATTAAAAAATGAGTTGCCCTTATTTTTGAATAATCTAAAAGACGGACTAATTAAATTTTTTACGGCAACTAGCCTATTTTGGACACTCATTGTCAGATGGAAGGAAATGTTCCCTTCTCCCTGAGTTTGTCCTGTCACAAGAAGGTTACTGCTGGACATAGTCCGCCCCCAAATCCTGAGTTGGACAACTCAGTCTGTTTAGACAATAATTTTTTTTAAAAATATTTTTATGATTTGAAATTGTATTAATTTTTTCCTCAGGTCTACCGTACTCTCAGAGATACCACGAACTGTTGCGACGCCGACTCGGCCTCCCCGTGTGGGAATACAAGAATGACTTCATGAGACTACTCAACACACATCAATGTGTTGTACTCGTCGGCGAGACAGGTAATTAATAAATAAATATATAGGAACAAATCACACAGATTGAGCTAGCCCAAAAAGTAAGTTCGAAACTTGTGATATGGGATACTAACTCAACGATACTATATTTTATAACAAATACATTTTATAAAATGAACATCCAAGACCCAGGCCAAGAAGTTCGTTTTTCACCATGACCCGACCGGGATTCGAACCCGGGACCTGGGTGGCGGTCTGGCGTGGTATACATTACGCCACGGAGGTCGACGAATAAAAAAAAAACACTTTTAACCGACAAACAAGCAACCTTGAAGGATGAAAACGGAATAGAATTGGGCTTTCAAATCTTTCATTACCCCGAACGAAATGCATCGGGATTCTGTGTGAGGATGGTACAGTCAATGAATGAAAAAGCAGTGATTAGGGCCGTAAATATGTCTTAATGTTGCGCAAGGGATTTACTCGAAATTCTATTTATCAATAGTATTAATAATGTACTTCATAACGTTGTGTAATTTATTTTCGTTGTGTGTAATCGTTTAAACTTGTAAGCGCTTGAAAGTGTAACTGTTAGCTTATGAGGAGTACGATCTTCTGTAAGGTGGAGGTCCTTACCCAGACGGGCTGGTCCTATTTGAGCGGATTATCCGCTGTGCCCTACCTCTCTTCACAATGACCTTGAATTGTCTACCACCCTAAAATTACAACTTATTATATTTTGCAGGTTCAGGTAAAACGACCCAAATACCCCAATGGTCCGTCGAGTTCGCCGGCAACGTGGCGTCGCGCGGCGTCGCCTGCACGCAGCCGCGTCGTGTCGCCGCGATGTCTGTCGCGCAACGTGTCGCCGAGGAGATGGACGTGGCCCTTGGTAAGCACACGAACTTATAATCTGATATCTGTTAGAATGGGCTAAAAGTCATGATTTTAGGGAGGACTTTTGTGCTCGTTCTAGGGATAAGTTTTGCTCCATTCCATACAACAATATAGTATTTTTGAAATTGATTTTTTGAAAGAAAAATTTCACCTCTATGTGGGATTCGAACCCACGACCCCTCGATATCCGGCCTAGTGCTCTAACCACTGAGCTACCGGGTAGGTTAGGTTAATGGTGGTGTAATTTCTCATTCCTTTTAAACTGCGTGAGTTGCAGAGCACGCCATCTACTTGATAGTTTCAATTTCCAAAATATGAATGGCTTCTTGCCTAACAACTGTAAATATAAATCATAAACAATATAGTACCCAACAATACACTGAACAAATTCAAACCATTTATTCAGATTTAAGTTCTCACAGACACTTGTCAAAGATCACACACACTTCAGTAATAATTTGTTTATGTAACCATAGATTTATTATAACTTACTAGAGTAAGAAGATTGGCAATGCAAAAGAGATAGATCATACGCGTTTGTTACAGCGAGATAGATAGACGAGACCATTTTTCCTATACGCGCTATGGGCCTGTATCGGTCTGACGTCAGTCATGTTAAAACAAATCCCACTTATTTTTACAAAATTTATGGTTTTTAAGTGTAGTTTCGGTGTTAAATCGACGTGATTAAATATGGTTACCTGTGCAGTGCCTGTAACTCAAACTAAAAGGAAAATCCACAAACTTCTATATCTTGCTTGCACACATGCACATTCCACGCACACTGGTGTATTTTGTTTTTGGTCTCGCCTCAATCAAACAAAGCCGATCTATAGGTACGCTAGTACATACTAAATCTATGTATGTAACACAAAGTACGAGAGCAAGGTACACATGAGCTCGAAGCCTGTAAAGTGTCTAAGGTTTTTAAATGCCCACACATCTTGTCGCAAGTTGACCGACGACCGATCAGCGCACTGACTTGAAGGGTGTTTTCTTTGTATGACGTAGGCATCTGATTTGAAGAAAGGATTTTCCAAAATACCCATGAGTATGCGGGATACATTAACGAAGTTGCGCAGATAAAAAAAAAAAACACTAAGGTGGCAAACAAGCATATGGCCCGCCTGGCGGTAAGCCACCTATGGACACTTGCAGCACCTTTCGCTGGCTTTTGCTAGTATATTTATAATTTAATTTCACGACCTCCGTGGCGTAATGGTTACCACGCCAGACCGCCACCCACGAGGTCCCGGGTTCGATCCCCGGTCGGGTCATGATGAACAACGAACTTTTTCCGATTGGCCTCGGGTCTTGGATGTATATATAGATAAACATCCAAGACCCGAGGTATGAGACGATGTATTTGTTATAAAATATAATATCGTTGAGTTAGTATCCCATAACAAAAGTTTCGAACTTACTTTGGGGCTAGCTCAATCTGTATGAATTGTCCCTATATATTTATTTATTATTTATAATATTATTTGAACGTTTAATTACAGGCCAACAAGTAGGATACAGCATTCGTTTCGAAGACTGCTCCGGTCCGCAGACGGTTTTAAAATACATGACAGATGGTATGTTGCTCCGTGAAGCGATGTCCGATCCGATGCTAGAACAGTACAGAGTGATATTGCTCGATGAAGCTCATGAAAGGACGTTGGCCACGGATATATTGATGGGTGTTCTTAAAGAGGTTATCAAGCAGAGGACGGACTTGAAACTTGTTATTATGTCTGCTACACTTGATGCCGGTGAGTAGTTTACAAGTTTTTTTTATGATAGAAAAGAACAAACAATGATGCACAGCAGCGCCACCTATGGCGCCGCTGTGCTTAAATAAATATACGCCAACGAAGTTGGTTCCACTAGTAAATAAAAAAATATAAAGGCGCTGTATTAATCGTGTAGAATAAATTATTTTATTTATTTCTTTATTTATTTTTTATTATTTTTTATTAGCCTTTATTTCAAACTGTATTACTTAAATTACTCTTTATTTATATTCACAGGTAAATTCCAACAGTACTTCGACAATGCACCACTAATGAACGTACCAGGCAGGACGCATCCAGTCGAAATATTCTACACACCGCAACCGGAGAGGGACTATTTAGAAGCTGCCATAAGAACGGTCATCCAAATACACATATGCGAAGAGATCACCGGTGATATCCTGCTCTTTCTCACCGGACAGGAAGAGATAGAAGATGCGTGTAAGCGCATTAAGAGGGAGATAGATAATTTGGGACCGGACGCTGGAGAGTTGAAGTGTATACCTCTTTATTCAACTTTACCACCGAATTTACAACAGAGGTGAGGTTTTTTTTGTTGAAGATGTTGGCAAACAAGCATGCTGGTCACCTGATGGTGAATGCGGCACACGCACAATTTTTATCGCCATGTTTTTATTCAATGTTTTTTTTATGCCACAAAGTTGGCAAATATGCATACCGCCTGATGGTAAGCATCACCGTAGCCTATAGACGCTTGCAATACCGGGGGGTTCACTTCCAACCCCCCCAAGTGGAGCTCTGGAGACCTTACTCCCCGTAGAAACACAACATGGCCGAGACCAATGCTATTTGGCTACGATCTTGTGTAAGGTGGAGGTTCTTCTCCAGACGGGCTGCTCCGAATTGAGCGGATTATCCGCTGTGCCCTACCTCTCTTAAAATTTATAATATAATTTATGTCCTTCCCAATCATTCTCGTCTCTTTCTAAAACCAATTTTGTATATATTTATAGAATTTTCGAGCCCGCGCCCCCGAACCGTCCGAACGGGGCGATCGGTCGCAAAGTGGTCGTCTCCACGAACATAGCCGAGACATCGCTGACGATAGATGGCGTTGTGTTCGTGATAGATCCCGGATTCGCCAAACAAAAAGTGAGCAATTTCTTCTTCATCAATTTTTTAATGAAACTACACAAAAAAAAATTAAAACTACACAAACTTCATTATCATCATCATCATATCAACCCATAATCATCCCACTGCTGGGATACGGGTCTCCCTTCAATAGAAGGTGATTAGAGCGTACTCTGCCACGCTGCTCCAATGCAGATTGGCAGAGGCTGGTGTTTTCAAGCCGCCCTAAGGCCACCGACATGGCTTAACGACTGTCATCCATCGACAACAGCCGGGACCGACGGCTTAACGTGCCCTCCGAAGCACGGAGAAGCTCGAGGCAACGAAACCCATCCAAACGCTGGCTAGGGTCGACGTCGCTTAACTTGCGTGTTCATATGAGAGTGCGACACGACAGCGACGCCATCTGCTCCTCTTCGTTCATTATTCATTTACTAGTATTATAAATAAGAAGATTGGGCGGAGCGCTACTATCCTACTAATATAATAAAGGCGAAAAATTGTGTGTATGTTTGTTTGTTACTATTGTTTGTTACTTGACGACCTCCGTGGCGTAATGGTTACCACGCCAGACCGCCACCCAGGAGGTCCCGGGTTCGATCCCCGGTCGGGTCATGATGAAAAACGAACTTTTTCTGCTTGGCCTCGGGTCTTGGATGTTTATCTATGTATGTATTTGTTATAAAATATAATATCGTTGAGTTAGTATCCCATAACACAAGTTTCGAACTTACTTTGGGGCTAGCTCAATCTGTATGAATTGTCAAAAAAAAAAAAATAATAATTATAGCTTACTTTCTCACTAAATGGTAATACATATTAATAATTTATCAACTTATCCCACAGGTATACAATCCGCGCATCCGCGTGGAATCCCTTCTCGTATCCCCAATAAGCAAGGCGTCAGCCCAACAGAGAGCGGGTCGGGCGGGTCGAACCCGACCCGGGAAATGCTTCAGACTGTACACGGAGAAGGCGTACAAGAACGAGATGCAAGACAACACTTATCCGGAGATATTGAGGTGAAATTGAGTGACGGAATGATTTTATTCTTTCTTTATTTAGATAATAGACTTTTTTTTAATGCATGGTGTTTTTTTAGTCACCAGCCATATTGAAGGAGGTCACAGTGCCCATGATAATGACCGACTTTTACTATGGGGGCACATGTCAAATCGCGAAAAATAAATCAGATGAAATGAAATGAAATCGTTTATTTCAGAAATTAGACCTTCACAGGCACTTTTTCTTGTCATTTACAATTTGTACATATGTATAAAGAAAATAAACTACGTTATATACTACCACCATTTCGGACACAAGCAAAATGGCCACCGGTAAAAGAAATGGCGAAAGAAACCCGATTACGGCCTTTTTTGTCATTTAGAAATTTTTTTCTTTCACTCTTTTGTTACAATGTATAAGTACATTTATAAGAATAAATAAAATACAGATCCAGGATACAGAAATCAAGCTGTTTCATATAATATCCCCATAGTAAAAGTTCCCAGGGGTATCCATAGTAAAAGTTGATCATGGACACTGACCACCGTAGGAACACAACATGGCCGAGACCAATGCTATTTGGCTACGATCTTCTGTAAAGTTGAAGTCGTTCCACAGACGGGCTGCTCCGATTTGAGCGGATTATCCGCTGTGCCCTCTCTTATCTCTCTGTGTATTATAAGTATACAGGGTGTCCCGTAAATAATGGTCCAAGCTTAAGGGGCAGATAGCCTACATAAGTACCTAAAACTAATTTGAATTAAAAAAAATTAAATCATAGAATTGCCAAGAAATATTTTTTTTTTATTTTGACCATTTTCACTACCCTGGTTCAGATTTTTTGAAGCTGTCGCTACAAATGTAAACATTACCAAAAATCTGGCCTAAGAAATGTTAACATTCGTAGCGACAGCTTCAAGAAATCTGAACCAGGGCAGTGAAAATGGTAAAATCGAAATAAAAAAAAATTGTTGGCAACCCTAGATTTTTTTCTTTAAATTCAAATTAGTTTTAGCTACTTATGTAGGCTATCTGCCCCTTAAGCTTGGACCATTATTTACGGGACAGCCTGTATATTAACAACATTATAATCCGTTGTCTGTTACCAACACAAGCAGGTTAATTCTAGGTTACTTTGGGACCAGTTGACACTGTGAATCGTGTAGAATTAATTTTATTTATTATCAAGACAGCCCAGTGGCGCGATGGTAGTGTAATACTTACAGTGCTAGAGAACGCTGGTTCGATCCCCTAAAGGGGCAAACATGTTTGCCATGAGCATTGTTTTCTTATATCTAGAATTATAAATGCGAAGGAACCAATAAAAAAATATATAGGGACAATTCATACAGATTGAGCTAGCCCCAAAGTAAGTTCGAAACTTGTGATATGGGATAACTCAACGATATTAAATTTTATAACAAATACATATATAGATAAACATCCAAGACCCGAGGCCAATCGGAAAAAGTTAGTTTTTCATCATGACCCGACCGGGGATCGAACCCGGGACCTCCTGGGTGGCGGTCTGGCGAAAAAACAGCTTACATAGATTTTTTTAAGTTTTTAACTAATTTTATTTATTTATTTATTTATAAAAATATTGCTTCTCTTTGTATTTGTGACATATGCAAGACGTGACGTAATGGTTACCATGCCGGCCCGCCACCCAGGAGGTCCCGGGTTCGATCCCCGGTCGGGTCATGATAAAAAACTAACTTTTTCCGATTGACCTCGGGTCTTGGGATGTATATTCATATATATGTTATGAAATATAGCATTGTTGAGTTAGTATCCCATAACACAAGTTTCGAACTTACTTTGTGGCTAGCTCAATCTGTGTGATTTGTATACATATTCGCCCGCCATACCGGTTCACATTAGTATACAATGAAGCAGTAGGAAGTTAGGTTTTTTGGTTGCAACAACATATCTAATGCGCTACGTGCATTGACGTTGCAGATCAAACTTAGGGTCTGTAGTTTTGCAGTTGAAGAAGCTGGGAATCGACGATCTCGTGCACTTCGACTTCATGGACCCGCCGGCGCCGGAGACGCTGATGCGCGCGCTGGAGCTGCTCAACTACCTGGCTGCACTGGGTGAGTTGCCGACTGATTTAACTATATATCATTGCATTATTTTTTATTTTATTTTTTCGTCATCAGAAATCACAGATATTTTGTGTTAATTTTATTGTAATTTGTATCTTATTAATACCATTTTAAAAGAGCAAGTGCTAAGTTTCTTGCCAGCTTCTTCTTAGCACAAATCTGCCGTCTGAACTGGTGGTAGGAAAAAATTGTGACGATTCGAAAGAGCTTATATTAGGCCTATTTGAATAAAAATATTTTGAATTTTGAATTTGAATTGAATTTGAACAGCCTAGGGTCTAATGAAATTAAATTAAATCGTTTATCTCAGAAATTAGACCTTCACAGGCTTCTTGTCATTTACAATTTGTATAAATGTATAAAGAAAATAAACTACGTTATATACTACCACCATTTCGGACACAAGCAAAATGGCCACCGGTAAATGAAATGGCGAAAGAAACCCGGTTACGGCCTTTTTTGTCATTTAGCAATTTTTTTTATTTTACTCGTTTGTTACAATGTATGAGTACATTTATAAGAATAAATAAAATACAGATCCTGTACATACAGAAATCAAGCACTAAACGCGGGAAGTCGATCCAAAGTTTTACACAAGATTACAAACTTGGAATGTAGGTTCCTTACGACGTCTAGGGGTGTACTTACTAAGGGTTTCTCAAAATTCCCACGGGAAAGCGAGATATACGCAAACGAAGTTGCGAGGGTTTCGTTTTGCTAGTAATACATTTATATTACTGCCGATAATAGGTACCGTGGTGCCGATAATTGGTACGATGGCGCCGATAATTGGGTGAATGCGAATATTCCCACGAAATTCTCTCAAAACACAATGTAAAATAATTTATTTGGTCGTTATAACTTATATCTAATTTACATTACTTATTTTATAAATATAATAAAACAATAGACCCCGGTATGTCTGTAAATTGAACATATTTGGCAAAAATGGATAGGGTATTAAAAGATAGGTAACAATGGCGATTTTTTATTTACATTTTCTGTCTGTCTGTACGGTGGCCTCGAAGATAGGAGGACCATTTTAGAAAAAAATCGCTTGCACATCTTGTAAGCGGATTTTTTGTCAGCTCCGTCCTTTTCTTTGTTACCAAACAGGGTTTTTGTTTATTAGAGCCACATGTGTCCACTAGGATGTTGGATGTTGCAACCAAAAATCATCCTAAGGATGGTCCTGCTATCCTCGAGGCGACTGTACATCTTCGTAGTTACTGAAAGGATTTTAATGCTGTTTACACAGGAAAATAGAGCTTGACTTGGAGCAAACTACAGTTTTCATCTCATTTAAATCGGTTATCAGGAAGAATAGTTATCTACATTTACGTGGACAAAGTGGCCCGACGATGTAACGAAAGTTCCTTAAAACTTCACTAGATGTCACTGACTCTAATTTATCCGTCGATACTTTTTTTTAACCTCATGGTTTGTTACCTTAAGGTTGCCTTGAAAAGTTTGCTGTTAGCAATAAGGCCGCCTTGTTGCAATTTCACTAGTCTGTAAGTTATCTATGTATTCTGTGTCCTGTTTTTGTGATTTGCAAATAAAGCATATTCTATCTATCTATCTATCTAATTCCACGCGGGCGAAGCCGTGGGCACAGCTAGTTACTAAATAAAAGATTTTAAACCCTGTTTTTCTTAACTTGACCAATGTAGTAAACAATCTTAGCATGTCTTTTTAACGAAAATAAACAACTAAAATTATCGTTCACACCCAAATAATAATAATATAGTTATAAATGGCATTTAACACAACACTCTTATTATTCTGGCGATTTGTCGATATTACACATGGATAATTGAATATAAAGACACGCTAAGACTGTTTACTACATTTGCCAAGTTAAGAAAAACATTATAGAGTAACCTTATTAATATTAACCCAATGTTATAACATTTCAGATGACGACGGCAACTTGACGGACCTTGGCGCAGTAATGGCGGAGTTCCCACTGGACCCGCAGCTCGCCAAGATGCTGATCGCCAGCTGCAATCACAACTGTTCCAATGAGATACTGTCCATCACTGCTATGTTGTCAGGTAACCTAGGTTTTATACTAATCTGTATGTACATATGAAATGCTATTTTTATTTTATTTATTAGTTCTGCCAACATTTTTACACCACAATTTATTATTGTTACGAGCGTGGGGTTCGGGATTTGGATTAAACACCGTTGACTTGTTAAGTCGTGTACGCACGACCGAACACGAACATGGTGAACATCGAACACGAACACGGAACATGTGGTTCGCACGTGTGGACGTAAATTAGCAAAGCGAACATGAACACCTACAAACATAGTTCTACTTGTGTTCGCGCGCAACCACTCACGACCGTCACGTCACGACGTTCCGTGTTCCATGTTCACCATGTGTGTTCGGCCCGCCTGATGGTAAGCAGTCACCTGTGAAAAGTGGAGTTCTGGAGACCTTACTCCCCGTAGGAACACAACATGGCCGAGACCAATGCTATTTGGCTACGATACGATTTAAGGTGGAGGTCCTTCCGCAGACGGGCTGCTCCGATTTGGGCGGATTATCCGCTGGACCCTACCTCTCTACTACTTGACTGTACTAGCTTTGCTTAATCCGGTACTAGATGGCGTTGCTTTCCATGCGGGGACACTTTACATCTACGCTTAATCTGGTACTAGATGGCGTTGCTTTCCGTGCGGGGACACTTTACATCTATGGTAAACGAGTTATGAGAGAGAGATTTTATGTAGACGTGTTAATACGCCCATTGTATGAGAAAAGCTTTTCAGTTAGACGTTGTAAGGGTTATTTCTGAAATATCTTTTTTATTTTTATTAGAAAATGCTTCCTAACAAATGCGTTTCCTGCCTTTCCAGTGACGCAGTGCTTCGTGCGGCCGAACGAGGCGCGCAAAGCCGCCGACGAAGCCAAGATGCGGTTCGCGCACATCGACGGAGACCATCTCACGCTGCTCAACGTCTACCACGCGTTCAAGCAGAGTTAGTGACCATTATCCATACTAATATATTATAAACTAGCTGACCCGTGCCCACTTCGTTGGGCATAATGTTAAAAGCCTTTTTATTTTTTGGTTTTTTATATAACCTATGACACTCAGCAATAACGTGGCTTTCTATTGGTGAAAGAATTTTTAAAATCGGTTCAGTAGATCCCGAGATTACCCCTTACAATTTAACAAATACACAAACTTTACCTCTTTATAATATTAGTATAGAAGTATAGATGTGAAAGGATGTTTGTTTGTCCTCTCTTCGTCGAAAGTGATGAACGGATTGTGATGATTTTCATTGGGGATAATTTATGGTCTGGAGAGTGACATAGGCTACTTTTTTTATCCCGAAAAGCACTCCCACGGGAAAAATCATTGACATTTTCCCTTGACCACGCGGGCGGAGCCGCAGGTAACAGCTTGTTTATTATATTACTAGTGAACTAGTGAACCCGCGCAACTTCGTTTGCGTGTATTTATTTATGCACAGCAGCGCCATCTATGTCAGACTTTCGATGAAATCCTATGGGAATCGCGTAGTTTTCGGGATAAAAAGTACCCTACGTGTTAATCCAAGGTATCAGCTACCTACATACCAAATATCATCAATATTGGCCCAGCCATTTGAGCGTGAAGAAGTAACAAACATACACATAACTTTCGCCTTTATATTATTAGTAGGATTTAACTTTAGTGAAATAGAGAATATTTTTTTATGCAACAAAGTTGGCAAACAAGCATACGACCCGCCTGATGGTAAGCATCACCGTAGCCTAAAGGCGCTTGCAATACCGGGGGTATCACTCCCAACCCCCCAAGTGGAGCTCTGGAGACCTTACTCACGGTAGGAACACAACATGGCCGAGACCAATGCTATTTGGCTACGATTTTCTGTAAGGTGGAGAGTCCTTCCCCAGACGGGCTGCTCCGATTTGAGCGGATTATCCGCTGTGCCCTCAAAATATATGCAATATATATATTTATCTATATTTTCCCCTCGTTCCAGATATGGAGGACCCACACTGGTGTTACGACAACTTCATCAACTATCGTTCGCTGAAATCGGGCGACAACGTGCGACAGCAACTCAGCCGGATCATGGACAGGTGTGATGTTATAACTATTAATTTATTTACTAGCTGAACCGCGCGAACTTTGTTCCGCCTTAGAGACACTACCCTATCCTATGCCCTGCACCTGGTTCTGAGCTACCTCTCCACCAACTTTCAGCCAAATCGCTTCAGCCGTTCTTGAGTTATAAATGGTGTAACTAACACGACTTTTTTTTATATAATATAGACTAGCTGACCCGGCAAACTTTGTTCTGCCTTAGAGGCACTACCCTACCCCTACCCTACCCCTACCCTACCCTACCCTACCCTACCCCTACCCTACCTCTACCCTACCCCTACCCCTACCCTACCCCTACCCTACCCCTACCCCTACCCTACCCCTACCCTACCCCTACCCTACCCCTACCCTACCTCTACCCTACCCCTACCCCTACCCAAATCAGCATCTATTGAAATGATTAAGTATTCATTACACATATCGAGTTTTCATTGTTTTTAAGATGTATTCTGCTATTCGGGACGGAAACAAATCCAACAAATCAAAAACCATGGCAATCGGTCCAGCCGTTCTCGAGTTATAAGTGTTGTAACAAACACGACTTTCTTTTATATATATAGATTACATGAAATAATTATGTTTTTTTTTTTTTTGGTTTCGCAGGTTTAATCTAAAAAGGACAAGCACAGAGTTCACAAGTAAAGACTATTATATAAATATAAGAAAAGCACTCGTAGACGGATTTTTTATGCAGGTAACTAGCACATTTATATGAAACTGCTTACCATCAGGCGGCCGTATGCTTGTTTGCTTGTGTTAATCCAAGGTATCAGCTACCTACATACCAAATATCACAAATATTGGCCAAGCCATTTGAGCGTGAAGAAGTAACAAACATAACATAACTTTCGCCTTTATAATATTAGTAGGATAGTAGGATGCTTTGTCCTAATGATTGATTGACGGCTCAACGCTCAGCCTATACCGCTGACCGTAGAAACCTGACCAGATAACGTAGGGATCCGATAAGAAATGGTTTTCAGAATATTTGTCAATGACCACGCTTTTGTTTCCTTTTCTTTGAGGCTTTTAGCCATGCTCATAGGGAAGTTCGCTGGACAAACTACTCCATGTCCCTTATTGCAAGTGTCGTAAAGATGTAACAAACAAACAGACCACGCTTCGTATTTTATTTATTTTTCATAACACATTATTTGATGTTTTTATTTGGACTCAAAAACCCCAGTGGTTCGAAAGTTACAGCCTGTTTTTCACACGAGAAGATCGAAATATGTAATTTTACATTATATAAAAACATTTAAAAAAACAAAGCATGGATTTTTTTAACTATAAATTGAAGTATTTTATCCCTCATTGCCGTTTGTGCGCTTTTATGACGGGGCACACTGTATAATAAAATTTATCTATCCACCAGGTGGCACATTTAGAACGCACCGGCTACTATCTAACAGTTAAGGATAACCAGGTGGTACAACTCCATCCGTCAACGTGCCTCGATCACAAACCAGATTGGGTTATATATAATGAGTTTGTGCTCACCACGAAGAATTATATACGGACAGTTACTGATATTAAACGTGAGTTATTTTTATCCATATTTTATTCGTTTTTAATGAATTTTAAAAAAGGCTTACTATTGAGTTTCTTGCGGCATTTCTCAATAGGCTAATTCCCGTCGGAAGTGCTATTTGTCACAATTGCAAATGTAAATCTGTCTATTTGACGCTAAAATTCCACGGGGGGGGGGGGGGGGGGGAGCATTGGTCTCGGCCATGTTGTGTTCCTACGGTGAGTAAGGTCTCCAGAGCTCCACTTGGGGGGGTTGGGAGTGTTGGCAACGCGCGAGTGATACCCCCGGTGTTGCAAGCGTCTATAGGCCACGGTGATGCTTACCATCACGCGGGCCGTATGCTTGTTTGCCAACTTTGTGGCAAAAAAAATATCGAGGAATCGATATAGTTTAAATTTGGTAACGGGGTAGTTTGAGAACCGAGAAAGGACATAGGAAAGTTTTTGTCCTGGAAATCAGCCCCTACAGGGGTGAAGTGGGGTGGAAATTTGTATTATTATATTCGTCAACACGCTAACGAAGCTGATGCGTATGGAATATTTTTGTTTGGATTTTTTTAAACTTGTTTGTACGATAATTTTTGTCCTGTAAATGAACCCCTATAGGGGTAAAAAGTGGGGTGAAAGTTTTAATATGATATTTTTGTTTAAATGTCGATTGTAATGGTCTTTGTGTATAATAATCTAATGATTCTATTTTATCTTTCAGCGGAATGGCTACTAAAAATCGCGCCGCAATATTATGAGCTGAATAATTTCCCCGCGTGCGAAGCCCGGCGCCAGCTGGAGCTGCTGCAGGCGAGGCTCGACACCAAGGCGTATAGGGAGGGATTCTAAACAATATATATACACTTAGGCTACGATTTGTTTTATTCATATAACCCTATCCTTTTTAGTTTCTGAAGACGGGGGTGGATGGTGGTGGCGTTCGTCCGAAATTCGTGCAGGTCAATACCATAGATTTATTATATACCATACTAGCTTTTTTGCCCGCGTGAAGTTCCGGACCCGTAGTTCCCGTGGGAACCACATTGAATTTCGGGAAAAGCTATAGCCTATGGCACTCCCTGATAATGTAGCTTTCTACTGGTGAAAGAATTTTTGAAATCGGTCTAGTACTTTCGGAGCCTATTCAATGCAAACAAACAAACAATCAAATCTTTCCTCTTTATGATATTAATATAGACTAGCGTAAGATTGGCAATGCAAAAGAGATAGATCATAGCATACACGTTGGTTAGAGCGAGATAGATAGGCGAGACCATTTTCCTATACACTCTGGACTGTATCGGCCTGACGTCAGTCGTGTTAAAAACAAATCCCACTTATTTTTACAAAATTTATGGTTTTTAAGTGTAGTTTTGGTGTTAGACGCGATTAAATATGGTTACCTGTGCAGTGCCTGGATGTAACAAACTAAAAGGAAAATCCACAAAATTATATATCTTGCTTGCACACATGTACATTCCACGCACACTAGTGTATTTTGTTTTTGGTCTCGCCCAAGAAGCTTAAATGTGGTAGTAATATTTAAGCTTCTTGGTCTCTCCATAAACAAACCAAAGCCGATCTATAGGTACGCTAGTTTATACTAAATCTATGGTCAATACTATAATATATAATCTTTATTCAAAGTAATTTAGTTCACAACAGATATTAGATAACTGCGCCTGAACTAGGCCTTGACTTGTATCTCAGGCCCAAAAAAAAAATTTTTTTTAACGTTACTACACACCCTTCACTTTTTTTATATCTAAAAAAACCTATAGCCTGTTTTTCTTAACTTGACCCATATAGTAAACAATCTTAGCGTGTCTTTTTATTCAATTATCCATGTGTAAAATCGACAAATCGCCAGAATAATAAGAGTGTTGTGTTAAATGCCATTTCTAACTATATTATTATTATTTGGGTGTGAATGATAATTTTAATTGCCTATTTTCGTTAAAAAGACGTGCTAAGATTATTTACTATTTGGGTCAAGTTATGAAAAACGGGGTTTAAATGTACAAATAGTAATTCAAAATACAAATCAAACTTACTATGCATAGTGGGGCAGATACTAATTTTGATTTAGGATTTGATGTTGATTCCAGCTGATAAAATGAAATACAAAAAATAATAAACAAATTCTTTTATTATAACAACTATGCACCATCTCCATACATTATTTGAATTCATACATACATTTTTCTAAAACTACATAAATACATTTGGGCGCGTAAATCGAGAATTTAGACCAAATATAAACTGTACCACTGCTGGGCAAAAATCTACCATGAGTTCCTTATATTCATGGATATTTGGACTCGAAATCCACTACGCTGGCCCAATGTTGGATGAGCAGTGAGCCAACGAAAGGGGTGAGCACAGCCGTAAATATATATTGGGACAAATCACACAGATTGAGCCAGCCCCAAAGTAACGAAACTTGTGTTATGGGATACTAACACAACGATACTATATTTTATAACAAATACATAAAGATAAACATCCAAGACCCGAGGCCAATCGGAAAAAGTTCGTTTTTCATGACCCGACCGGGATTAGAACCCGGGACCTCCTGGGTGGCGGGCCGGCTTGTAACCACGCCACGGACGTCATATTATACAGATTTACACAATTTATTTATCAATAATATTATATGTAATTACTTTCATAACATGCTTACAAAGTTTGAATAAATGTTTCTTAGTAATCTACCCTGTTCAACTGTTTCGTTGGTTGACTTGACTGTAATATTTGATCTAAATTCAAGATAATTGTAAACATAAAAAAACATTTGGTTTAACAACCACTTAGGTCCTAAAATATTACTTAAATTTTCAAGGAATGGAAACTAACAGTCAATTTCTGAATTCGCATTTAGTTATGGACACATTAAGTTGTAGCAAAAAAAGACCGTAACCGGGTTTCTTTCGCCATTTTGCTTTGTTTCCGAAATTATGGTATATAGAGTAGCTTAGTTATATTTAAAACACAACACAAATAATATTAGGAGCCGTCCATAAATCACGTGAGGCTTGAAATGGGGGAGGGGTTTGACAAAAATCACGAAATATCACAAGGGGGAGAGGGGGGTGTAGTAAGATATCTCGTGTAGGTATTTATTTTTATTAACCTCGCTCACCATGGGGGTAGGGGGTTGAAAATGCTTAAACAAAGATCACGTGACGAATGGACGGCCCCTTAAGTTGTAAATGACGGAATAAAGTAGGTATTTTTGACTTTGACTAGAGATGTCACTGTCAAACAAAAGGTGGAGACATAATGTGGAAAGATTAAAATGTGTGTTTCACAAATTGGTTTTAAATCTAATTGCGATGTAACAATCGGTGTCATCGCTATTAAAGGCGCAATAACAGGCCAATTATCTCTCTTTAACAAATTAGAATGCACAAAAGTGTTTAGAAAAAATCATTTTTTTAATTCTTCCCAACAATTTACTTAAATTATATAAATTCAAAAATTCACCACATTACCACCGATGTGTCTCCTGTGAAGGATCAACAACGGCGACCTCAGATTGACAATAAGCGATGAAGCTTATTGACGTCCCAAGGGAAACTACAGCTGTCTTGGAACACAACGAATTTAATCAGAAATATATTAGATGAAATATTGTAAGGATCCATTCGATATTAAACAGCTTACTTTATTGATGTGACAAACTTAGGCTCAATTCATACTAGCGCAGAGTCGAAGCATCAAATCCATACTAATATTATAAATGTGACGGTGTGTTTGTTTGTTCTCCCTTCACGTCGTAAGTAATGAACAGATTGATAAGATTTTTATGGGCCAGAATGTTGAGATTGAGACTATACAAAAATACAACTTCTTTGAATATGTGTGTGTGTGTGTGGTATGCTATATTTCGTTTCGTCGAGCTCATTCATACGAGACACGTCATTGACGATTCGTCAAAAAAAAACCGATACGTCATGACGGATGGACGTTCACATTGCATACGGAGTGTTCTACCACTTGATTTTTAAAAGACGATACGTGATTTAACATGTTTCCGTCATTTTTCTCGATTCGTGACGCGTGTGAACATGGGTATTTAAAAAGCATTGAAACACGAACCGTCCTCGTGTGAACAAACGCTTCGACTCTGCGCTAATGAATTGACTCTTACTCATTGTGTTATTTCTCAAATCGAACCTGAATCGAGAAATTGCATAGTGAATATGTTAAGTCAGTCCGAAGACTACAATGAACTATGACTGACATAAATCTATAATAGATGACGCAAGTTTTAAAATCTATATATATAAAAATGAAACCCGTTTTCCGTTGTCACGACATAACATGAAAACGGCTTGACCGATTTGGCTGATTTTTTTTTGTAGTTTTCTAATACTATGTACAAGGTTCTTACGGAAAAAAATATTAAGAAAATCTCTCAAAAAGATTGAAAAAAAAACGAAACAGTACCCGGGCGAAGCCGGGCCGGGCAGCTAGTGCTTTATAAAAATATGACTTTGACGATTCGAAAGAGCTCGTAATAGACCTATATGTATTAAAATACTCGACTTGTGACTTTATGAAACATCTCAAGGATAATGGTGATTATTATATTAATTTTATTAATCTACACATATAAAATTCATTGTCCTGACATCGCTGATCGCAGATTAGATTTTTGTTTATAACCCACAATAAATTTCGGATAATATTGTGTCGGTAATAAACAAAAAAGTGATGAAAACGAAAAAAAAATTATATTTTTTTCGCAATCATCTGCGCTGATCGGACAGTGGCCTTAGGACAATTTTATTAAAATATCTCTTTTACACTTTTAAAACACAGCGTCATCTATCAAGACTTATATCAACAAAATGCGACTACATAACTACAAAGTTAAAATTGTCACTTGGCGACACCGACTAAGGCTGGTCTTACGCAACGCTCGTGCAGTTTGTAGCCGACCTTACTCACAGCCACCACTGTACCGGGTTCAGCTCCTTCCACCTCCTAAACAAAATAAAATGTATAAATAAATAACTGTATAATGTCCATCCAGGCTATTTTTTTTTACAATAAAGGTGGCAAACAAGCGCACAGTCGGCTTGATGGTGAGCATCACCGTAGCCTATAGACGCTTGAAATACCTTACTCACCGTAGGAACACAACATGGCCGAGACCAATGCTATTTGGCTACGATACGATGTAAGGTGGAGGTCCTTCCCCAGACGGGCTGCGAAAGATGCGGAGCGGATTATCCGCTGTGCCTTACCTCTCTTAACGAAAATAGGGGGGCTTCATACGACATACATGGCCCGCCCAGTCCTACTTCAATTTTTATCATATACGTCCTATTTTTTTATATAATTTTTATATCCTATATTATATATATTTTTTTAAAATTTATTTATCAGTATATGAGTATATTTGTACCTGTTGGAATAGCGCTTCGTGAAGGTTAGGGTCGAACTTCTCTCGCAGGGGAGACACAGCCGTCAGTCCGTGTCGGCCAAACACCTGGAGACACAAATATAATAGATTCTTGACAAGTTTATCTGAGACACAAATATAATAGATTCTTGACAAGTTTATCTGACAGACAGCGTTAACTATAAGTTATTAAAGCTACACCTTTTGGGAAAATCCTTTCTTTGTAAAGAACAAAAAGTAATGAATCTACAAAAAAAAGTAATAAGTGGAACATTATTTATTTTTATAAGAATCTTGTTATAAATAAAGACATACCTGCGTGAGCTGCGCCCTCGTGAGCCTGACCCCGTCGTGCAGCGACCGCAGCGCGGCCGCCGCCCCCGGCTCCGAGCCTTCGCTCTCGGGGACGCTCTCGGCCGCCGCGGCTAACGTATCTGCCACCTGATATACATTATAACGATAATATTGAAAGCCGCCGCCCCCGGCTCCGAGCCTTCGCTCTCGGGGACGCTCTCGGCCGCCGCGGCTAACGTATCTGCCACCTGATATACATTATAACGATAATATTGAAAGCCGCCGCCCCCGGCTCCGAGCCTTCGCTCTCGGGGACGCTCTCGGCCGCCGCGGCTAACGTATCTGCCACCTGATATACATTATAACGATAATATTGAAAGCCGCCGCCCCCGGCTCCGAGCCTTCGCTCTCGGGGACGCTCTCGGCCGCCGCGGCTAACGTATCTGCCACCTGATATACATTATAACGATAATATTGAAAGCCGCCGCCCCCGGCTCCGAGCCTTCGCTCTCGGGGACGCTCTCGGCCGCCCCGCGGCTAACGTATCTGCCACCTGATATACATTATAACGATAATATTGAAAGCCGCCGCCCCCGGCTCCGAGCCTTCGCTCTCGGGGACGCTCTCGGCCGCCGCGGCTAACGTATCTGCCACCTGATATACATTATAACGATAATATTGAAAGCCGCCGCCCCCGGCTCCGAGCCTTCGCTCTCGGGGACGCTCTCGGCCGCCCCGCGGCTAACGTATCTGCCACCTGATATACATTATAACGATAATATTGAAAGCCGCCGCCCCCGGCTCCGAGCCTTCGCTCTCGGGGACGCTCTCGGCCGCCCCGCGGCTAACGTATCTGCCACCTGATATACATTATAACGATAATATTGAAAGCCGCCGCCCCCGGCTCCGAGCCTTCGCTCTCGGGGACGCTCTCGGCCGCCGCGGCTAACGTATCTGCCACCTGATATACATTATAACGATAATATTGAAAGCCGCCGCCCCCGGCTCCGAGCCTTCGCTCTCGGGGACGCTCTCGGCCGCCCCGCGGCTAACGTATCTGCCACCTGATATACATTATAACGATAATATTGAAAGCCGCCGCCCCCGGCTCCGAGCCTTCGCTCTCGGGGACGCTCTCGGCCGCCCCGCGGCTAACGTATCTGCCACCTGATATACATTATAACGATAATATTGACAAATATTACCCCATCTCCTGTCCCTTTTTATAGGTTCCAATCCTATCGTATTTTGAAACAGAATAAATAAAGAAATATTCATGGACGAATTACACAACGCCATCTAGTATACGTTACTTATTATACATTGAAAACATCGAAACTAAGGCAAACCGACTAGTTATGCACACAGATGTTTGCCTTGCACAGGATTCGAGCCTACGGTCCCCAGAATAAGGTGACTATTGTTACCCACTTGACCACCAGGCCTGGCTGCTTAAAAGAAGGTACCTCGTCACATTTTAAATAACTCACATCAAGCAGATCCTTGCAGAAGCTCTGTACTGCGAATGACTTGGCATCTTCGACTTGCTTCATCATACGCCGCCTAACGTTCTCTCCGTCGGCCAATGCTCGCTTGTATTTATCCTAAAATATGAATAATTTCATTATGTATATTTTGTGTCCGAAATCATGGTAATTTATAGGGTACTAGTGAAACGCGCGCAACTTCGTTTGCGTGCTTTTATTTATGCACTGCAGCGCCACCTATACCAGACTTTTGTGCAAATCCTACAGGAATCGCATACTTTTTGGGATAAAAAGTACCCTATGGCATCGTCCTAATAGGACGCGAATGCGCGATCATCGTTGGTTCGCGCCAATTTTACTCGTACGAACGCGCGATCAAACATATTGAACTCGAATAGGTGTCTCAACTGACAATCGCGCGACGTTTGGTCGCACGCTTATGAACAGGCGATGGTCGCATCGCTTACACGCGCGATGATCGCGGATTCGCGTTCTATTAGGACGATGCCTTAGTGTTAATCCAAGGTATCAGCTACCTACATACCAAATATGCAGCCATTTGAGCATGAAGAAGAAACAAACATACACATAACTTTCGCCTATATAATATTATACATACCTCGTAATCCTTAACCTGTTGTCTGACTGTGTTGAGCTCTTTGTCCAGACTCTCAATCTGTTTGTGACACTCCTCAATAGTGGGCGGTAAAGGTTTGTCATTGGAATCTGTCTCTGCTGCCTTCTCCTCAGTGCTGTAGCCTCGGAATGTGCTTCTGTAATATATAAAAAAAAAAAGAAATAATGCCATTGGTAATAATGTTGTGGGACATGTGATAGGCGTTATATAGTGCTCTCTTTTGCTCTCACAACACGAATGTAATTGGTCCTAAAATCCGTGTTTTAAGACCAATCATGTGGAGACAGTGTAGTGCGCTGACTGGCCAGTCCTTACACTAGTAAAATAAGTCAATGGTTATGAAGATAATTTGTGTTTCTATTAAAATATTACAGTTACTTAGAATTAGACAGCTTGTAGAGTAGATTAGTTAAATAAAAATCGTATGTACTTTGACTTTACAAACAATCTAATATCACTAGGTATGTGAAAATTATGTAATTATTAAAACATTTTCAGTAAATAAGATTTTTAAATAATTATTACAAAATTTAAATCTAAACACGTTAGAAATAATGTAATATAAACAAATTTACTTTGGAAATATAAATTAAAGCTGTAACAAACATATTTAATCTACATTTCATCATCTATAGAAAACAATTCAAAATCGTAAATTTCACAGCCTGTGATTTAAATAATACACTAATATGGCATCTTTAATAAGTTTTTGAGAAATTAAAAAACTTTTTATTAAGATTTTTTGGAGAAATGTAAAATTTTTGAGGTTATTCCGATTTCGTTGCGCAATTATAAGTTTTTACCTGTAAACGTTTGATCGGAATGCCCGTAAACTATTATCAGTGATGTATTTCGCCATTCTACCGACGCTATACGCTTTTAACGCAGCCATTTCGACGTAAATTTATTTTAATATAATTTTTTTCACCACATCAAAAAAGAGGTTATGCCCGAAATCTTATCTGTCAATGATATGTCAAAGTTTTTTTTTTTTAATTTGATTGGCAAACAACTTCAAAGAAGAGTGACATAAGCGTGTTTGGATATTAGCATAGTTTGAGATTGAGACACTACTCTTCAGTACTCTTCACCTCTTCGGTACTGGATTTACCGGATTTACTTGTGATACATTACTTTGTTTAAGCTTTGTTTAGTACCCCGGCTTGCGATGTTAAACAAAGTGAAAAGTATTTTTACTTTTCACAAAGACTAACTAAGTCTGTAATCTGATTTTTGCTCAACATACCGACTACACTCCAGTGCAAAAAGCTATACAATTTATCCGAACACGAATCAATGATGTACTATACAGGAAATGTCAAAATCAAAATAGACCAAGTGTCAATGTCTCTGTCAAGGATTTCTTTGAACATCAATAAAAATCAACACGATCTGCGACGTTTTTCATTATAAAAACACGCAAAATGTTCCGTCATCTCGTTAAAAATCTACATCGCCCACACCTCTGATGATATAACGCGGTTTTATTTCCACATTACGATCAGTACACCCATAGCAACCATAGAGCGCGCGCGTTTTAAAAACATGGCCTCCCTTGCAGTTTTCGATTTTGATCGCACGATAGTTGATAATGATTCTGACGCTACAATAATTAATAAATTAAGAGAAAAACAGCCGCCACCTGAATGGGAAGCTTCTAACCACGACTGGACTCCGTACATGAGCGAGGTAAGTTTTTATCGTTATTTAAAAAAAATGTAAAAAGTTAAATTTTAGCGCAGTCGATAAAAAAGTGAGGTGGTCCAAAAATAATTCCTTGTGATTACATTATTTAAAAAAAGATTATTTAATTTTTGACACATTAACCCTGAAATGTGCAATAGTAAAATAGGACCCATCTGAGACTACAAATAGGCATTAGTTAGCTACCTATTAAAATTATGTATCGTATCGTATATTTAATGTAAAATATTATGTAAAAATATATTTTTGAATTTTTATCTGACGACATAATAGTGTCGTCCCGTTTTTCTTTATTATTAAAGTTTATTTATAATACCTAACACAGACACTACAGACAGCGCTTTACTTATCGTCGAAATTATGTACCTACGATTAAAATAGTTTTTGTATTATTATTGTAGGTATACTGTATATTAAGAGTCTCTCCGCTCTGCGAAATTTTCCGCGCAAATTTTTTTCGCAATAATCTGTAACATATTACATCTTATGGCAGTATTCGCACTGCGATTTTTTTTCGCACAGCGGACATAACCATACTAATTTGATACTACACAAAACATTCACGCGAAAATATGCGGAAAAATTTAGCAGTACGGTACGGATAGGCCATAAGGAATTTAAAGGATATACAGTAGGTACCTATAACTAAAAGAATAAGGAAAATCAATAATATTATTTGATGCGAAAGTAACTATATGTCTATCTTTCTGTGTGTTACCTCTTAACTTTAAAACGACTCAACCGATTGAGATGAAATAGATATAGTTGGAAACACGAGTAAAGATACGAGATAGTTTTGACCCCAAAAATTACCCCGTAGAGGGGTGAAAGGTTTTATGGGATAGTTTTTATTTTTGTTTGACTTTACTGGTTGTTTTAGGGATGATTGAGGTGAGATAAAACGGGAACAAATTTTTCTCATACAAAAAAATGACGCGGACGGAGTCGAGGGCACAGCTAGTTTAAAATAAATCTTACTAATATTCTATACGCGCAAGTTTGTTCCTCTTTCACGGCAAAGCGGCTGAACCGATTTATCTGACAGTTGAAATAGTGATGGCTTTTACCTTGGATTAGGTCATTATGACATTAGTTTTTATCCCGGATGTCAGTCCCGGAACGCGAATAACGTGGGCAAAACCGTGGGCTTCAGCTAGTGAAATATATTCTTTCCACTCCATCTAATTTCTTTCTGAGTAAATTCGTTGTGAGTTCCAAGTCAGCTGTAGTTTCTCCCCCGGGACGTCAATAAGCTTCATTGCTCATTGTCAATCAGAGGTCGCCGTTGTTGATCCTGGGTCCTACATGAGACATAACGGTGGTGGGCTTGTTCCCATAGTGAAATATGTATATTAGTCTGTAAGGTATTTGTAATATCATATATCATATCAACCCATAATCTGCCCACTGCAGAGATACGGGTCTCCCTTCAATCGAAGGTGATTAAAGCGTACTCTGCCACGCTGCTCCAATGCGGATATGCAGAGGCCGGTGTTTTCGAGCCGCCCGAAGGCCGCAGACTTGACTTAACGACTGTCATCTATCGGCAATGGCCGGCATCGACACGGCTCAACGTGCCCACGGTAACGTAATCACGTAGAAGCTCGAGGTAAAGAATGTAACGTAACCCACCCAGACGCGGGCTATGGTTTTCCTACCACTATTCGATCGCATGTTCATAATTAACGTGTCAGACGAGTACGCCATAAGATCTCATCTCATTAACTGATAAAAAGGAATCTTTAACGTTTATTGGCAATCGATTAAAATCGTGATAGGTGTTATCTGGTATAGACACGATAAATATTGTTCATGGCCATTAATTAATCAAGATGCTATGCTATATGTAAAGTAAAACGTAACAGAACGAATCTATCTATGTAGTACGTTTTATTATTATTATCGGGACAAACCCACCACACATTCCCGCCGCTGTGTCTCCTGTATGGCCAGAATCAACGGCGACCTCAGATTGACAATAAGCGATGAAGTTTATTGACGTCCCGGGGGAGAAACTACAGCTGTTTTGGAACTTACAACTAATTTAATCAGAAAGAAATTGGAGTATTTTTTTTATGCCACAAAGGTGGCAAACAAGCAGGCCCGCCGGATGGTAAGCATCACCGTAGCCTATAGACGCTTGCAATACCAGGGGTATCACTCACGCGTTGCCAACTCTCCCAACCCATACCCACCCTACGGTGTGTAAGGTTCCACTTGGGGCTCTGGAGACCTTACAAACCGTAGGAACACAACATGGGCCAAGACCAAGGCTATTTGGCTACGATCTTCTGTAAGGTGGAGATCCATCACAGACAGGCTGCTCCGATTTGAGCGGAGTTTCCGCTGTGCCCTACCTTCTTTAAAAAAGGAGGAGATCCTCCTTTAGATGGAGTAGTAAGAATATTTCTTTTGAAGGTGATTAGAACGTAGTTTGCCACGCTGCTCCTTAATGTGGATTGGCGGAGGCCGGTGTTTTCAAGCCGCCCGAATGCTACCGACTTGACTTAACGACTGTCATCCATCTATCGACAACAGCGAAGACCGACGGCTTAACGTGCCCTCAGAAGCACGGAGAAGCTCGAGATAACGAAATCCATCCAAACGCTGGCTAGGGCCGACGTCGTTTAACTTGCGTGTTCATATTCGAGTGCGACACACAGCGACGCCATCCAGCTCCACCACGACGACAAGAGGAAGCACCATGAACTTCAAACTGCGACCTTGTCAGGGGTCGCTACTCCTATTAAACTACACTTTCCTACGTGCCAAGCGCAAACGCTGGCATTCGACAAGGTCGATATATTGACCCACCGCCAAACATACGAAACACGAGACATAGTTTGCTAAATGTGTTTGACATTATAGGAATAGTTTAGATTTATATATAGAAGTAACATAAGCGGGCAACGCACACAATCTTTCGTTTCCCGAAAGATGATTCATGTGGAGATTACGAAATTTAGATTAAAAAACCGGGCAAGTACGTGTCGGGCCACGCACAATGTAGGTTTCCGTATTTGCTGTGCTTTGCTTGCCTTCGGTTGAGTCCAATATCAAATTCTATCACATTTGTAAATTCTCATCAAAGAAATTTTATTTTATCAGTTCGTCGGCTATTACTCGGTAACTAGTAGAGCCTACTTAACCGTTATAGTTTTTATTCAAGGTTCAGCATATGAACTACTACCATGATTTTTTTGCAAAATTCTTAACATAAGACTTTCGGAGATAAAGGGGGGGGGGGGGGACACCCGTGCAAAACGAAATTTAACATGATAAATGTAAATAATTCCGAAATGGATCATTGTATCGAAAAATGATCTTTCCACACCTTCAATATTTTGAAGAGACCTATCTAACGATACCCCACAACATGGGGTGGGCGCGAAAAAAAAACATTTCTACTTTACAAGGAGAGGCACACCAAAAAAAAATATTTTTCAAAATTTTGTCCAAGCACTTTCTTAGCATTGTTAATATATGTGTATACATACCAAATTACAGCTTTCTAGCAGTAAGCGTCTAGGCGCTAGACCGTGGACAGACAGACGGACATGGCGAAACTATAAGGGTTCCTTGTAGTTTACTACAGAACCCTAAAAATAAATTCGTCAAATTTTTGAAAAGAAACTACCAATAATACTAATAAGTTTGATAGTTCTTTACATTCGACTAGCTGATTGCCGTGGTTTTACCAGCGCAATACAATTTTTTCCATTCCCGGAGTGACATTTTCCATAAAAATCGTCATAATATGTGCTAATTCTGGTTTCTCGTGTAATTCACCCGTAACCATTACCCGTATATTTCAGGCAAATTTTGTCAAGCCGGTTATGCGTGAAAGAACCAATATTATAACAAACACACATATTTTATAATATTGGTAGGATTTAACAGTATAAGATCCGATATACGTTATGACTACAGGTTTTAACTTTACCACAGTGAAATCTTAAAAATTGCCATCTTTTATGAGAAAGTAGTTTTATTTGTAAAAAAAAATTGACAGAGGTACTGTCAATTCTTATTACGTACAACTAAAAAAAAATTTATTTGACAATGATGATTAAAAATCTCTTTGTCCCCAGGTCTTTGAGCACGCCTACTCATCGGGCCTCAAGCAGGAAGAGATACTATCCTGCATAGGGTCCATGAGACCGACACCCGGTGCGATAGACCTCATCAACACATTAGCAGCGGAGGGTTGGGATTGTCTATTATTGACAGATGCGAACTCGGTGTTCGTTCACCACTGGTTGAAAGTTCACGGACTTGAGGTGAGAAGGGAATAATTTGTATAGTGTTTATTCAACCACGGGTGATCGTTTAGTAAAAATAAAAAATTACCATTGCACACAATAAATTAAGACATTTATTTATGGTCCGTTTTCTGGTACAGTCAACAAAGGAGTTGACTGACCCCCCTCTGTATATATGATTAAAGATTTCTAAATATTGCGTGAAGGGATTTACTTGAAATTTTATTTATCAATAGTATTCATATTGACTATGTAATTACAAATTTTCAAGTAAATCCCTTCACGCAATATTTAGAAATCTTTAATTATATATACAGAGGGGGGTCAGTCAACTCCTTTGTTGACTGTAC
The DNA here is from genome assembly GCA_905163395.2 of Endotricha flammealis. Lineage (NCBI taxonomy): Eukaryota > Metazoa > Arthropoda > Insecta > Lepidoptera > Pyralidae > Endotricha > Endotricha flammealis. Next base: position 320,008 of record LR990881.1, on the reverse strand, counting down.
TATTATTATTTATGAACTGCCCCCTTACTCTTGAAGATAATTCCGCCCGATCTCCATTGGATTGTTAATTTTAGGTACTCTTTACAGCTAGACTAGGGCTAACTAAATACTAAACTAAATGAAATCGGATTGTATGCTAACCAAATAGTTAGTAAAGTATAAAATTTCAAGGGTACGAATTAGGATTTTGCATTTGAAATTATACAGAATTGAGATTAAAATCGCGATTGCTAAACAGAGTAACCTAGCTGGGCTAGTTAATAAATAGTTCCGTATTTTATAAAGTACCGTTTGTCCTTCTAGATCGCTCTCACGGGAGTTCATTGTTTCATAATTTACAACAAGCGTGTGGTTCGAATTAATACATGGATGCTATTATTTATTTATCATGCCGTTTGTATTTTTCTAATGTCAAACAATAGACTAGCAAGCGAGCGGTAAACCCCGATGGAATGTATTTACTTGGTATTTTTTACTTAGGCGGCGGCCTAAGTAAAAAATACCAAGCACCCACAGCACCAAATAATAATAAATAACATCATACTCAATTCTCAATATGTTTATTGCACCAAAGTTACATAGTCTTTATTGCTAAGGTCTTAGAGCCACAGCACACGACGTATTTCAAACGCGCAGATGACGCACTTTTCGTGCTACATTGAGCTCTTTGTATGTCAGACCTAACGATGAAATGATTGCAACCCACCTTGGATAACGATTAGAGCTAAGGTAGTAACATTGGACCCTGTTGGGCACTACAACATTAATGGACACAAGATTCACACAATATTTAGAAAACATCAATCATATTTATTCTCCTTCAGTTGTTGACTGTACTTTGTATGATAAATACTTCCATGGAATGATTTCGAGTCGTCATTACTGTGACGTCATCATCACCTGACTGAAACTAATGCCTTGTCACACTAGTCTGTTTGTTCTGTTCTGTCTACTGTTCTGATTTTAAAAAAGTTTCAATGAATTTTTTGGTTGAGATATCCATTTCCATAGTTATTATTATCTCAAACTGTCCCACTGCTAGACAAAGGCATTGTGTGAAATGAAATGTGTAAAAATTATTATTTATTAATAGTGAGTGAGAAGCTGGTGCCTGTGGTAGGTTTTAAAAGAAACTGGCTACCTTACATTTGAATCTAATCGCAATTTTAATTTTAGTAATTTCAATTTAAAATTATTGTCAAATCTTAACTCGTAGTTTTATACTTTACTGACTAATCGGTTAACGTACAATACGATTTGACTTCGTTTAGTATTAAGTTAGAGCTAGTAGTCTGTGCTGTGAAGAGTACCTAAACGTAACAATCGAATGTCGATCGAGCGAAATTACTTTCAAGAGTAACCCCTCCCTATAGGTTGAATTTCTAGCAGTAGGAGAGGAGACTCGCGAAGTTTCACAACTAAAAAATCGGTTGCGAACGCTAAATGTGGGAAAACTCTTAAACTGAAACAAAGGTAAAAAGCTAATTAGACCATGTTTTATACCTACATCACCAAACAAAGCGGCTTCAATATTGACAGTCTCATGTTAAGTGGTAACATATTATATTAACTATATTACTCACGAGGGGTAACGCGCAATTATTTTACTAGTTGCTGCTCGCGGTGTTACCCGCGTTTAATTTTATGCACAGCAGCGCTACTTTTAAAGCGCCATTGACTATGAAACTTTTGATCAAACTATAATTTGAATAGATTTACATTACATAGCATGAAGTCGCTCGCTTCCCGTGTCTGTATGTCCCTTCCCTATGTATACCTAGATCTTCAAAACTACGTAACGGATTTGGATGCGTTTTTTTTTAAATAATTAGATAAAAGTAATTCTAGAAGAAGGTTTAAATGTACAATACATACAAGGATCAAGGATACTCCGAAATTCCCACGGGAAGCAGGATACACGCAAGTTGCTCGGGTTTCGCTAGTTACAATATAAAACATTAAAGACGATGTTATTTTAACATTACAGGAAGCAATAACAGGAGTAATAACAAATCGTGCCTTCTGGAAGAACGGCAGATTATTTATAGAGCCGTGCATGAGACAGACAGCCTGCAATAGATGTCCGACGAACCTGTGCAAATCCATAGCGCTAGCCCAATGGATAGCACAACGGCCGCCTTACGCACATGTCGTTTACTCTGGTGACGGCAGAAACGATTTTTGTCCAGCCACAAATTTGCCGGCACACGTAAGTTTTAAGGGGTGAAAAGGGAAAAGATGTTCATTTAATATTTTTTTCCTTTTTGACCCCACATTATTACTTTACCCTAAGGTTGACTTGAAAAGATTGCTGCCTTGTTGCCAATACACTAGCCTGCAAGTTATTAAATTTTAATCTATTAGCTTGTTGTGTTTGCAAATTAGGCCGCATTTACATTTGCAATTTCTCGTGGAAGTTATTGCAATTTCGTTTACAGATCATAAATTCTTTGGATCGTATTTTGATCCGTTGCCAAGTTGTAAGAAACAGCAGTATATTGCCGCTATTTTATGATTTCTGTGAGACGGTGGTACTAACCTGGTCGAGGCAGTCCATTTACGATCCACTATCAGCTAGGCTCTAAATATTTATATTCTACTTGTCTTACAATATAATTTTTTTCGTCTCCAGGCTATAGTGTTCCCACGCCGCGGATACCCCCTCGACGATCTCGCCAAGAAAACCATGTCTTCCCCCTCCCCGCTGGTGCAAGCGAAGGTGGTACCCTGGGATGATTGCTTTACCATCAGGAAAGAGTTGTTCCCTCACAAACCTTTAGTGATATCTTAATTTACTAAATAGCTTTTCCGATGTTTTTACGCAAGAATACAACTTACAAGGGGCATTAAAAATTTTAGAGGATCGGCAACGCGCGAATGATACTCCCAATGTTACAAGCGTCTATAGGCTACGGTGACCGCTTACCATCAGGCAGGCCGTATGCTTGTTTGTCACCTTAGTGGTATAAAAAAATAGAGGTAGAGTAGGAATACAATACAATACTCTTTACGGCACCATTAACAATATAGACATACAAGAATTAATAATATAATGTACAGTCAAGAGCAGGTCGACCTTTACATATCGGACTTTGTACCACTCTTAAGTTCTATGTCCTAAGAGCCAAAATTGTACGCAAGTGTAAAGCTCAACGTGCTCCTGACTGTACAAAAAGCGGTCTTATCGCAAAAGCTATTATTTCTCCCAGACAAGCAGTTGTGGAAAAAAGATTATAGACAATACTTGTAGGTTGTATCGTTTTTGTGTTAACACATCTATTATAATATCTGTTAAGTGCTGGCTCATCAAGTGAGTGCTCACATTAGAGTATAAATAAGCAAGCTAATTTATACTCTAAGGTGCCCACACGTACCTCTTACATGATAATATGAAATAATAGAGATGTTTTTTTTTATATTTACATGGCATTATTTTTTTAAAATTTCAATGAATTAATAGATAATTATGAATGTTTTCTCTTATTGTATCTGTACTTATATAATATTGTCAATTAATATAATATAACACGAAATGTGATGAAAAATAAATAACATAGTTGAGTTTATCTTGAAAATAAATTTTTGTGATTTCCTTTTTCACCCCGTTTCATAAAAGAAAAAATGTCATATAGGTAAATTATTTCTTTTACATAATACTATTTATTTTCTATTAAGTGTAACTTCTTTTTCGTTGAGTGTGGTGTCTCGCTATTCTGTCCTTTTATAGTGAATAAGTATTTAATTATAAAATAAATTGTCCATTATTATGAAATATTTAGTTTTGTAAGTTAAGAACTTATGAAGTTCAATTTCTTATTGTGATCAAGTAATAATAACTACCTCGCAATTAAATAAGAGTTTTATTTCTCCTCCCTTAATTTTTTAACATTACACGTTCACAGCCCCCTATACTACAATTGGCGGATCTATTTGCGTATTAAAAACAGTTAAAATCTATCTAGTCTCAATTTCGAGAGCTATCTCGTTCGTTTTGTACTTTGTATGAGCAGGATAGCGAGTAGTCGAGACTAGATTTTAATTGTTTTGTGTGTGTGTGATGAGCAGCTCAACTCTGACTGCCGAGCTAAGATTGTGGGTTTCATTATGAAACAGAAAACACAGACTAGTATTTTTAGTCACCATCAGACCATCAGTTGGAAAATGCAAAAGCAGGCAGGGAAAGAAAAAAATAAACAGTGTTTTGTCTGCAAAAAGTTCTATATCTAAATAAATATAATACAATTACAAGTTGTATCTACACCGGTACATAACTAATTTTATGTATACAAGTCATTGTCGATACTAAACGACGCATCTATTTCATACTACAATAAGTATAGGTATCCATCTCTCTATGGAAGCTGCTATAATTGATAAAAATAATCTATACATATAGAATGATTTGTCCTGAATGACTGACTGACGGACCAACGCACAGCCAAAGTTAGACAATGACAGTCATTAGCTATAAGGCTGATTTCAGAGTCATGCGTTTGAACCTATTTGTAATTACACTTGCTAGTAGTCGCGATTCATAGTCACGTGGTTCAAACGCGCCATTCGTGAAACGCGATACTAAAACTCGTTTCACAGCGGTCCGCAGTTGAAGCACATGAGTAAATAAACTGACGGAACAGAGTCTTCACTCGCCGAGGACACGCACACAAGCATGTGTACGTGACGAGCGCTTTGAGGACACGCAATACACGCCTCATGCTTGTGTGCGTGTCCTCGGCGCGCGACGTTGTATGGAAGTGAAGCCTCTGTCCGTCAGTTTATTTACTCATGTGGTTGAAGCGTGCGCTTTATAGCTCGCTGGTCAACGGTGCGTCTCGCCAGCGTCACTTTGAAATCAGCCTGTTTTTGTGTAACTCACTATTTGACTTTTATATAATTATTATTATACATAATTATTATGTTATACTGGTTATTGCTATGTTTATAATATGTGTATATAGTTTTTCTATTATTTAAATGACACTGTAATGACTTTTCCGTGTTACAGTAGAGTCAAGCGCAAGAAATATCTTCCACTTCTTTATGATAGAACACATATTATCAACTCTCGAGGACCCAATACGCGTTATTCGTTTAAAGATAGAAAATTGATAGAGTTTACTGATTTTGTTTATTATGATATAATAGGAGAAAAGGAGGAAATAGAAAAGAGGTTCGGTTTGTCCTACAATCCGATATTCTTTGAGTGGTGCTTCCCCGGGTCAAATCATAAAAACAATTTATAAAGATATATCTTGCACTCAACTCTGTGTTTCAATTTCAATATTGAATTATCGACACCATCGATAGATACATCACTAATATGTATAAAAAAAATTAAAACTCTTTAATGATATCAAAAAACAATGTATCATAGAATCACGAGGACAAATCAACTTCTAGAAAATCAGTCAACGGATCTTTCACCCCACTTGTAACTTCCCCATTCACCCCACTATTACTAACCTTACTACCACCATCATCATCACTATAACCACCCGTAACCTCATCATTAATAATTTCATTAAAAACCTCTTCTTCCCCTTTCACCCCACTTTCCCTATTCACCCCATCTTCCTTATTCACCACATCTTTAACGATATCATCATCCCTTATCACCTCAGCATTGCTAACGAGTCCATCTTCCCTATTCACCACATCTTCCCTAATGACCCCGATTCCATCACTAAAATTCTCAGCCAAGTCGTCGGAAACGCTCATATCGTCAAACTCAGTCTCGGTCGGTGTCTCCTTGCATTTGGACGGCGAGAGATTCTGTACGGCTGTTTTTGATACTGTTTTAAATAATTCACTGTAGTCTGCTTCAGTGGATAGCTTCAGTGCGTTCTCCCATCCCATGACTGACTGTAATACAATAAAATATACAAATTAATAAATGCTAAATCCACATAAAGGAGGGTCCAGATATGATATGATCTTTTGCCCGTACCGTACCTCTGTTTCGTATCAGCGTCGCGATCCAGAACGCTAGTTTGGACGCCCGTTCAGAACGGTGCGGTGGTATGTCATCGCGATACGGAGACAGGTACGCTCCGATCCATCGCGAGTCGGTTTTCTCGCCCCGTTCAAAGGCGTTACGGAGATACGGGCTATTTTTACTTTGCGTTCAGAGTTTTTGGATCGCGACGCTTGATACGATACGTGGTACGGTACGGACAAAAGATCATATCTGGACCCACCTTAAAAAACAAAGTTCACATTAAAGTATGAACGCGTTGCGTTGTATTAGTTATTTGGCGTTCGTTGCTTTTGCCAGAATATGTCAAATATTCTTACGCAAATACCAACTAGGACCATGACCATGTCTTTTGTTGTAGTTTTTGAGTGTATTTTAGTTATTTTTGTAATGCTGTGTGAATAATAGCTGATAATGTGATGAAATGCTATGAAAAAATAAGTTGATAATGATGGTCTACCTGTGTATATGTGCTGACTTGCTTCTCAGCCAACTCCAAGAGTAGTTGTTTGATTTCCGTCCTCGTTTTTGGTATCCAGTCTGAGAGCTCCGAACGTAGGGCTTCCGATGCTTGTTCTAGTCTGAAATAGGGATGTTTTCAATGAAAGTGTTCCGTCTCGATGTCCGTCTGGACTGGGCCGGTCAAGTCGGATTGCCAGTGTAAAAATTGAATTGAACGAGTAAACCGAACCGTACAGATGCGCTCGCTCTCACTCTTCCTAAAAAATTTCGGAAGTTTCTATCCATAATTATACACTACATTTTATTAAATGAAAAATTACTTAAAAATATAACAAACTGAATTTAAACTAAAAATCTAAATAAATCTAGGCAAATGCCAACCATGGAAAAGAAAGGTAATGAAAATACTTACCTATTGTGAAGTTCGTCCGTATTGTTTCCGGCAATGAATGCAGCTGCAAAAAAAAGGATTAAACTTAAACGATTACATAAAAACATTTTTAATGTAATTTTCATAAGTCTTCCTTTTGTTTTAAGGCGCTCCAACCCTGGTTCCTCTATCGTAATAATGTGTCGTATTCATCTCTTACCATGCACAGCATCCCTCTGCCTCAGCTTATCCCTATGCGCTGTGGCATAAGCAGAAAGCAGTGGCAGTAATGCTGCGTGGCGAAGCGCCCGCCTCCGTCCAGCGGCGCCGGCGGCTGCGCCCGCGCCCGCCCCACACGCCGCGCTCGCTCTAGCTGTTAATCCTCCCGCTTGCGTCGACCACGCGTCGCATGATCGCTTCATGCTAAACAACAAGACATTTTATTAAAATAAAATAATTTATTTTGCAAATAAAATAAATATTCTTGGACGAATCACACAACGCCATCTAGTCCCATACTAAGCAACTAAGCTTGTAATGGGTACTAGATTACTGATAAATACTTTTTTTTTGTAAATAAATACTTATTATACATAGAAAACATTCAGACCAAGGTAAACAGACATGTTTATTCACACACGTTTGCCTTGCGCAGGATTCGAACCCGCGGCCCTCGAGATAAAGTGACCATTGCTAGCCACTCGACCGCCGGGTCTGCCAAAAGTAAATTTACAAGAAATACTTTGCACGTCAATATTTTAATATTATTACATATATTTTAATATACAGGCCATTCACGTCGAAAGTGCTAGTAAGATAAAAAAAATTACGTCCAAAAGGATTTGCAGTAAATCTACTTGCAAAATAAATACATTATATTAATAAATAATATAAAACTAGCGACCCGCCTCTGCTTTGCACGGATTTTAGCCTTGAGTTTTAGTTTCTATTCACCCCCACACTTATCTGTGGATATATATATCGTTCTTATTCACCCCATAATATTTCTTATTGACTTTTACTTCCTTTTCACCCCACACTTCTCTATAGATAGTTATACAGTTCTAACTCACCCCATAAGTTCAGTGGCCAGTCCGGAACAACCCTTGTGCAATTTTGTTGTGAGCGCACACAATGTAGTCAACTTCTGCTCGAGGGACGATAGATAATCAGCTGCCGACGCGAATTCCGGATCTTTCACCCTTTAGTTTAAAAAAAAAAGATTTTAACATTTTTTTACATTTTAAAATTACCTTTTTGGTTTTTGATTTCTTATTTTTATGGGTATGGGCATTGTTTTTGCAATCACGAAATATTTGCTGAGCTGCAGTTGTGTTTTTTAAATTACTTTTTTTTAATACCACAAAGGTAGAAAACAAGCATACGGCCCGCCTGATGGTAAGCATCACCGTAGCTCATAGACGCTTGCAATACCGGGGGTAATACTCGCGTTGCCAACCCTCCCAACCGCCCCAAGTGGAGCTCTAGAGACCTTACTCCCCGTAGGAACACAACATGGCCGAGACCAATGTTATTTCGCTACGATCTTCTGTAAGGTGGAGGTCCTTCCCCAGACGGTCTGCTCCGATTTGAGCGGATTATCCGCTGTGCCCTACCTCTCTAAAATACTACTACTCTATATCACACAAATGTTATGCGTTCATTAACAGTGCAGTGTTCTTCATAAGTGACAAAACTATAAGTTGGGTACGCCGATTGAATCAACACTAAAATCTATGTAGCAATTAATTTCTAATGTAAGTCAAATTTGGTAATTCTTTTGAGAAATTAATATCTTAAACCAGGATGGGGATTATGCCTCGTTTCTTAAATAAAAAAAAACGTGTGGCACTCGGGGACTGCGGCGGTAAAGCTAATTGCATTTTTTATCAACTTATGCAATTACAATTATTTATTTTTTATTTATGCAGTATTTTTTTATATTTAAATTTAATTGTTTCCGCTCATCCCTCATAGAGGACTCTGTTAAATTGCGTATTGAATTTTGAGTCTTATTTCGTTCGGTTAAGGTTGAATTCTGTTTATTAATTTTATCGGTGTTAGTTTTTGAATTTATTTTCGTTACGGAATTTCTTGATTCGGTCGCCGCGCTCAAAGCTCGCGATAAAAACTATACATTAACTTAATAATACTTTACCTGGCTCCATTGACGGGTTTTGTCTCCGCACCCCCGTACAACGCGCTGCTCAGCCCCCACAAACTTAGCGCACTGCTTTCGCTCTTAAATACCTTAAATTAAAACGTAAATTTAATTCAAGTCAATTAAAAATATTTTCATAATATGCCTAATACACCGGGTTCGATCCCTGGTCGGGTCATGATGAAAAACGAACTTTTTCTGATTGGCCTCGGGTCTTGGATGTTTATCTATAATATGTATTTGTTATAAAATATAATATCGTTGAGTTAGTATCCCATGACACAAGTTTCGAACTTACTTTGGGGCTAGATCAATCTACAGATAAAAAAAATACAAGCCACCCCAGTGTTACAAAACGTTATGTAACAAATAGTAACATTCAGTGTGGGAGCAGAAAATTAAATGTTTTAAAACATTGGCTAACTTTAGCTAACAAGGTACAAATAAATAAATAAATATATATGGACAAATCACACAGATTGGGCTAGCCCCAAAGTTCGAAACTTGTGTTATGGGATACTAACTCAACGATATTATATTTTATAACAAATACATATATAGATAAACATCCAAGACCCGAGGCCAATTGGAAAAAGTTCGTTTTCCATCATGACCCGATCGGGATTCAAACCCGGGACCTCCTGCGTGGCCGGCGTGGTAACCATTACACCACGGAGGTCGTCCAAAAAAGTCGGTCGTTCTTTATACAAACTTTATGTAAATTTAGCACTAAAGGAGTCCTTTTAATAATATATTTTAGTTATTATATTATATTTTAGGTTCATTATAATTTATGTTTATAATAATATGTTTAGTTTTAATGTGTATGTATTCATTCAATAAATGATTTATGACACTACATATTATAACATTTATTTATAACTAGCTATTTTGCCCGCGACTTCGTCCGCGTGAAGTTCCGGGCCCGTTCCCGTGGGAACTACATTGAATTTCAGGAAAAGCCTATGTCACTCCCTGATAATGTAGCTTTCTACTGGTGAAAGAGTTTTTAAAATCGGTCCAGTAGTTTCGGAGCCTATTCAATGCAAACAAACAAACAAACCAACAAACAAACAATCAAATCTTTCCTCTTTATAATATTAGTATAGTACACATACCTTGTCCAATTCTTCATCTGGGGTCGTGACGAACAGACGAAATTCTTCACTGTGAGTTAGTATAGGATGTTTGGCAACACGATCTGATAATAAAAAAGAAGTTTTATAATAGTAGAGCGTCTAAGAGCCACAGCACACAATAATACGCGCGTCCTAATCGCGTTTAAAATACGCCGTGTGCTGTCGCTTTAACTAGTAACAAACAATTAAAACAGCCAACATTTTGACTATACTCTATCCACCGAAACGAGATAAAAAAAAAAATAAAAAAAAAATAAAAAAATAGCTGGCATGTGATTACCGCTATTTAATTAATATAATTTGAATAATTATAAATGAAATTAATTTACATGGAACTTAGTGAAGTGACTATCTTATCTAGTGAACTTTTTCAACACTGTGACATAGACACATCAGCATAATGCTGCTCGTCTATAATTAAATAATAATAATAATAATAATTTTATTTAAAACATTGTTTTTACCTATCTACTACGCCCCATTCCTTCCAGTTTCCAAAAATCACCTTTACTATAAATCTGTTTAGTTGACGCCCACTGACCGTTCTGTGTCCTTGTCTTTTGTATGGGATTGTGTGACAGAGACAACGCTCCATTATCTCGTTTCGGTGGATAGGGTATAGCTTTTGACGTCACAATGCAGATAAAAGAATTCAGACGCGATGAAGTCACAATCTGTCGAACTTAGGAAGTTTCACTTATAATTTACGACGCTCATTTTTTCAAGATTTTAATTTTAACTTTGACAGGCCCGGTGGTCGAGTGGCTAGCAATGGTCACTTTATCCCAAGGGCCGCTGGTTCGAATCATTTGTGTGCATCGCAAGGCACACATTTGTGTGCATGAACATGTCTGTTTGCCTTGGTCTGGGTGTTTTCTATGTATAATAAGTATTTATTAACAAAAAAAAGTATTTAAGTATATTTATCAGCATACCCATAGTACAAGCTTAGTTGCTTAGTTTGGGACTAGATGGCGTAGTGATTCGTCAAAAAAAAATAACGAAACAGAGAAACATGCCTTGCAGTACATTATGGGCTCCAAATAATTATAATCGTAAGTGGCCTGTACTAATAACTATACAAGTAAAACCCTCGCAACTTCGTTTGCGTATATCTCGCTTTCCCGTGGGAATTTTGAAAAATCCTTTCATAGTACACCCGTAGACGTCGCAAGGAACCTACATTCTAAATTTGGAATCTCTAGACCCAGCGGTTTGGGCTGTGCGTTGATATATAGTTAAGTCAGTCAGGACTTTGAATTTTATATATTTAACTATATACTAATACATAATAGAGTGAGCGACGCACACGAAGTACTGTGTTCACGAGTAGAAATTAGCGTTTACTGTCGGCGCCGCTCCCATAAATACTAGACATTACTCTGAAGGTATATGTTACAAACCGAACTCTTTGTAAATGTTTCCTTTTTCTTTATGGTTTTCCTACGTCTATTATACTTTTATATTTTACTGTCACTTCACTTTTCACCTTTCATCTCACCGTTATAAAAATTTTCCATAATTATAAAGTTTTCTGCATGATCTGCATCCCTTCCTCTTTTTCTGACCTCTCCATCTTTAATAGTATTATTTATCTGATCCTTACCAAGAAACGCGTTCAGAGCCAGCGTCCTGACAGCAACGAAGGCAGGGGAATATCTGTCGAGCTGCTGCCTCGCCGAGTGAAGCGGCGGTAAAGGTGGCGGCGCCAACCACGGGTGGTTCGCGCACAAGCGCTTGTGAAGCACCTGATTTAAACAAATCTATCTATAATCTATAATATAATAATCTATCTATAATATAATAAAAGTGTAAAAAAAGTTTGTCTGAAACATTGAATATATTTCCAAAAAAATTGTTTAGGGCGATGAAGAATAAGCAATAGAAAAAGAATTTCAAAAAAAATTGTCCGTCTGTTTGTATGTTTGTATGTATGTTTGCACACGCTAATCTCAGAAACGGCTGAACCGATTTGGATGCGGTTTTCACTAATATTTAGCGATCTGCTCAACTTAACATTTTGTGTTTCTTTAAAAAAAAAACAAATGGAATGACAAAAAAGGCCGTAACTGGGTTTCTTTCGCCATTTCTTTCCCCCAGTGGTCATTTTGCTTTGTTTCCGAAATGGTGGTAGTTTATAGAGTAGCTTATTTATTTTTAGATTCATTGTAAGTGACGTGACTAAGTGCTCGCGAGGGCCAACAGAATAAATTCTATATATTGATTTGATTTGATTCAAAATTCCTATGGGAACGGGAGTAACGGGAGTGAACGTGTAAATCACTGACTACTGAAGGGATTATAATGAAATTTGGTAAACAAGTAGAATTTAATCTGGAGTAACACCCTCGCTCCCGATACAATATTTTGTAGTCTTGATTTAAAATGGCTTAAAAACGTTTACGGGGACGAAGTCGCGGGCAAAAGCTAGTATTATAATAAAATAACAATTTTGTTTTGTCAAATTGTAATAATTTTTTTTAGGAAGGTATTAGTACCAGCTGTACTACCAGGCTGTCATAATAGACACAGATACCTTGAAATGGTTGTACCGTCGACGCACAGCGGGCGGCGATGGCCAGCGTGCGCATACGCACCGCACGCGGTAAGTCACGAATGTCTCCAGCGTCGACAGTTGTTTGAGCGGTGCGTCAACCTGACGAAATATTGATATTAACACATAAATATTAATGTAATTGTAACATTAGCTAATAAGCAAAACAAAGACCCCCCCGCCCCCCCCCATAGAGCTTATGTAATACTTGAACGGCCCCATAACTATACACGTATTACACAATGTTTATTACCCGGTCAGGTTGCTCTGTAGCTGACCGAGTCGAACTCAGCAAATACACCATACCTTAACGGCAATATCATATCCGTGCTCCATAATCAGTGGAACGGCGTCGTTCACATCGTCCGTGACGCTGGGTGCCTCCGTGTCCGTCAGGTCCGCATCGTTCAGCTCGAGGACAGCCGAACTCGTTTCGCTGGCCATGTCTCTAGCTGGAATAGATTAGCAATACTTTTACCAGTTTTCAATGGTGGTAGTTTTTCAACTTGGGGAACCTTTCATTTTAATTAACCTATAATTGGTTCTCTAATATCCACTGTATTTTGTATTATAGCTTTTGTTTCTTTTTTATAAATATAATTATATAAATAATAATATTTAAATATAAATAAATAATATATAGTGTAGCAGACCCATATCCCTTCTTTTTTTTCTAAAGCCCACCATTCACACGCAGATTGGTCCGGCGGATTGGTCGGCCATCAGACTAATCCGCCTGTGTATGGAAGCAACGAACCGCCAGACTGTCAAATGGGTTGGCGTCGGGCTCGCTGCGAGCCGCGAGCGCCTATCGAACCCCACATGCCATACTTCGAGTGGAAGGTTCGTGGAGGGTTCGTGCAGTGTATGGGCAACGCCGGATTGGTCCGCGTCCGGTCCGGGTTGCGAGTTGGGTCCGGGTTCGTGTAGTGAATGGTGGGCTTTAGTTATTTTTCGGAGGCTTAGGGTTGGTTCACTTTTATCAGTGATGTCGCAGTTCCAATACAGTACTGGCACAGTGCAAAATATTCTTTCATACATTCTGAATGATATGAACGTATCCCCTGCACTGTATCGTCACTGACACTGAGAAGTCGGGATACATTCATAGAGAATGTATGAAATAATATTTTGCACTGTGCCGGTACTGTATCGAAATGAAATGAAATGAAATGAAATCGTTTATTTCAGAAACTGTAGCTTCACTGATATGTGTGAATCAACCTTTATTCGGTTCGGTTTTTACTCATATTTTACGATGTCAGCTTCATAGGCAAGTTCCTTTGACAAACTACTCCAAGAAAGATATGATTTCGTAGTGGTATAGCATTTTTTAATTAGACTAGCTTGACTGGGGAAGTACAGTTCTCACAGATTATCGGTGTAGTGTAAAGTAGCAATGCATTTCGTTTGGTGAGTGAGTGAGGCTTTTTGAATAAATGATTTCATTTCAATAGTCAGCAATCGGTACTTACTTATTTCAATAAAGTAGGTAATGTAGACCACCTACCTCATTACTATGTTATGTGTCATGTTTTAATGATCACAAAACAAAGAATGTTTATTAGTCAGTGTGGAAATTAAATATTAGTACAAAAAAAGGTGCAGAAAGTTGTTGGTTTCACTGAGTTTTTGATACTGTTTTATTAGAATGTAGACGTTTTGTTTTCCTATTGCTCTGTTTTCTGTAAATATGTTTTGTGTCCATAGTAGTAAATAAAGAAAATTTATCCATCTACCTAAAATGTATGGTAAAGATGCCTCTAGCTAATTTTTAGGTAGAACGATTATAACAGACGGTCAGAGAGTCGCGTTAGGGACAAAGAAAGGTTTAAATTAGGTCTGAATTAAGATTCCACACACGACTTACCGGCTCAATATAAGTAAACTTTCGAAAATAACACACAATCCACGTAATTAGGAAAAAGTAGGCGTAAACTTTATGTTTACGTTTAATTTAATTATCTAATTAAATAAACAAGTCATCCATTACCGCACTATCACTATGCACAGTCATACAGAGATAAAAAATGTTTTTAGCAAACAAAATATTAACAAAAAGATTTTGTCCTACTTCCTGAATACGATCAATAAAGTGGAATGCAATTTTGTATGCGTTTCTTAATACACATTTGCACTGAACAATCTAATAAACGATGTTAATTATGTTTTTTATTTAAATTTTAAAGATTGTCATTAATTAACTTAAAAAATTTAACAAATTTTTGTGAAAATTGCAGATTTCTATCTGTCATCTCGATAGATATGTTCCGTTCCACGCTTGCTACATTTTTTTATGTGACGTTATGTTTTTTTTAATGAAAACGAGCGATTTATGCATAAAATGAAACAAAATATGCACAATCGATCGATTCTTTCATTTTCAAAACATCACTAACATGTGTTAACTATCTGTGGTATGTGGTGGCAAAAATGACATTGACATGACAATTTTCATCTGTCATTTCGTTAGGAGAAAGCGAAGGACGTGTGTTATTATCAGTTTTCTTACAAGCTTTGTGTATATAATTGTGAAATAAATAACTACATGGGATATGAGAGATATCCCAAAACAATATTTAACGTAACAGTTAATAAAAACCGCCAAAATTGCTTCCAAAATGCAGAGCGCGAGTGTCCCGAGGGAGGGCTCGCTAACCGTGATAAGCACAAGTTCAACCATCCTCAATATGAGAGAAAAAGAGAAATATATAGAAGATTTCGACTTTCCATTCTGTGATGAGAGTTCTAAATACGAGAAAGTAGCTAAAATCGGCCAGGGAACCTTCGGTGAAGTATTCAAAGCCCGCGCACGGAACAGCAGTAAAAAATTCGTAGCCATGAAAAAAGTTCTTATGGACAACGAAAAAGAAGGTTTTCCTATCACGGCTTTGCGCGAAATTAAAATATTACAACTGCTTAAACACGAGAATGTCGTAAATTTAATAGAAATATGCAGAACTAAAGCTACATTGCATAATAAGTACCGATCAACATTTTACTTAGTCTTTGATTTCTGTGAGCACGATTTAGCCGGTTTATTGAGTAATGTTAACGTTAAATTCAGTTTAGGTGAGATTAAGAAGGTCATGCAACAACTACTAAATGGTTTATATTATATACATAGCAATAAAATTTTACATAGAGACATGAAGGCGGCAAATGTTCTAATAACTAAGAATGGTATATTGAAATTGGCCGATTTTGGTTTAGCTCGAGCGTTCAGTGTTGCCAAATCTGGACAGGCTAATAAATACACCAATAGGGTTGTGACGCTGTGGTACAGGCCTCCTGAACTGTTATTAGGTAAGAATTTGTTTTATATTTTACTAGCGAAACCGCGCAACTTCGTTTGCGTGTATCCCGCTTTCCCGTAGGAATTTTGGAATGTATGATACTTTAAAACCTTCCCCTTGAATCACTCTATCAATTAAAAAAAACCGCATCAAAATCCGTTGCGTAGTTTTAAAGATTTAAGCATACAAAGGGACATAGGGACAGAAAAAGCGACTTTGTTTTATACTATGTAGTGATTATTATCGTTTTCTCCGTTTTTATTTAGTCAGTGTCAAAGTATTTTTTTTAAATTATATTTGTGTAAAAAAAATCCATTAAATATGAATTTCATGGGTCATGGAAATTGAATCACCTCTTGTTTTAACTTCTTGTTAAAACATTAATTAATAATTAGCTCTCTAACTAATTATTTATATGCAAAATAATTACACAACAGTGTGTCATAGTCATTATCTATATACACGGTGACAACAAGTCCTATTCCTTAAAACTGGTTAAACTAGAGGTCATTTGCAACAAATTAGCCCCCATCAATAAGGGGTCGAAAGTGACCCAATACTGTAGGAGATTACTATTGCTGATACCGTTGCTGACTCCCACATATTATTATAAAAATAATTTCTCTTCACAGGGCCCCATTCCGTTCCTTAGGCCTTAAGAACTTTATTACTTACTTATGATCAAACCTCCTTCAAGTTAAATAAGTATAAGTAGATGTATTTGTTTTTTAATAATTAAACTTTTGAGTTGCTCTATTATATTTTATTTGAGAAACATCAATTTAAGTTAAATTAATTAATTTTCACATATTATAAAAAAAACAAAAATAGGCAATCACTTTTCAAAATAAAAAAGTCATACGTCATCTTCTTCTTAAAACATAAAGTAAAACCTCGAAGAAGTATTTCTTTACATAAGTATTAGTAATGTTCATGATTTTCTTAGGTGACCGTAACTATGGCCCGCCCGTGGATATGTGGGGCGCTGGATGCATCATGGCCGAAATGTGGACCAGATCGCCAATCATGCAGGTACTTTTTATTCCACAGGATAAAGAGTTTACCACTAAAAAAACACGATCCTCTTAGGTATACATAGTAACTTATTTCAATTAATTGTAAATTAGCTCTCGTAAGAGCAAAGCAAGATACAATGGCATTACTGAAACCCTATTCCAAATAACTTTTAAGTATATGTGGATTAATCATACTAATATTATAAATGAGAAAGTGAGTTTGTTTGTTTGTTATTCCTTCACGGCTAGACTAATCAGCCGATCATTGTACATATTGTCAGGGGTACAGAGCCCAACAGGCAAATTTTTACGCCGGCGATGCCGCAGGTAACAGCTAGTAAATAACAGGTTTTTTTTATATTCCATTATTACAGTAATTATTTAATAAATTATCTCTCTGTTCTGTTAAATAAGATATCTTTCACTCAAAACACATTAATATCTTAGCTCGGGCATTTGTTTTAATTTTTAGCTTTCTACCTTGAAAATTGCGGAATGCTCCATACAAACTTCCACCCCCCATTTTAGGGAAGAGGGGGGTTAGAAAGAGACAAAAAGTAGCCTATATCACTCTCCATTCCTTAAACTATCTCCAGTTAAAAAAATCACGTCAATTCGTCGCTCCGTTTTGCCGTGAAAGACGGACAAACAAAGAGACACGCACAGTTTCCAATTTATAATAATAGTATGGATATATTAAGTGTTTATTTTAGATCTAAGTTTTATTCTCTTTTTTATTTATCTTATAACAATAAAGTTTTATTGTAACAGAAAATATATTTCGCTATTCGTCCAAGATTTTTCTACTAACTTTTTTCTGTTGTTACCAGGGTCCCACAGAACAACAGCAATTAATTCTCATCTCGCAGCTTTGTGGATCCTGTACACCGGACGTGTGGCCTGGAGTTGAGAGCCTCGATTTGTATAATAAGATGGAGTTGCCGAAGGGCCAGAAAAGGAAAGTTAAGGTTAGTCATCATTGGACAAATCAAATGAATTATTTTTTTATATTTTAAACTAGCTGTTACACGCGGCTCCGCCCGCGTGGTCAAGGGAAAATGTCAATATTTTTTCCCATGGGAATCTCTCCATCCCGTGGAAAAAAAGTAGCCTTATGTCACTCTCCAGACCTTTAATTATCCCATTGTTTGCAGGAAAGACTAAAGCATTATGTCAAGGATCCTTATGGCTGTGACCTTTTGGATAAGTTGTTGCAATTGGATCCAGCGAAGAGGTAATTATTATCTTTAAAAAATATATACTTTAATCAGCATCAGTAAAAACAAAATAACAAACATAACTTTTATACCTCATCCGCGAGACGAGCCGCGAATGTAAACGCGCACTCGCGGCTCGCCTCGGAGCGGTTTTGTGGGCACGAGTCAAAGGGGTTCGCGTGGGATGCGAGCGCGGTGTTCACACTCGCGCTCTCGCTTCATTCGAGTTTAAACCTTGTGCCGCGTTAAAAAAGACTATGTTGCCGCTAACACTTCGACGTCCTCCATTCTGGCTAGCTCGAACACAACACGAGAGTGTGAAGCGACAACTCAAAAACCATCGATCACGCGAGGCGCGAGACGAAGCACGAGACGAGGTACGAGGCGAGAGTGTAAATGTAGTATTAGAGAGGTAGGGCACAGCGGATAATCTGCTCAAATCGGAGCAGCCCGTCTGGGGAAGGGACTCCATCTTACAGAAGATCGTAGCCAAATGGCATTGGTCTCGGCCATGTTGTGTTCCTACGTTGAGTACGGGTAAAGCTTGGTAATGCATGGGTGATACCCCCGGTATTGCAAGCATGTAAAAAAAGAAAAACAAAATGAGCTGAAGCGGGTCTATCTACTAGCTCGTGCCCGCGAATCTCGTTACTCTTTAACTGATATTCGGTATAAAAATTATGTGTTATAGGTTATAAACTACTCATGTACCAAATTTCAAGCAATTCAAGCTATTTTTGTATGAAAGTGATCTATAGAAACTTTCGCATTTATAATAATAGTAAGGTTTTTTTCAAGAAAGAAAAGCTTATAGCGGCGGTAACTCTTCATCAGGTAATTCACTTGGTGGTTTGCCTGCGATATGACAAATAAATAAAAATAAAAAATAAAAATATATATAGGGACAATTCATACAGATTGAGCTAGCCTCAAAGTAAGTTCGAAACTTGTGTTATGGGATACTAACTCAACGATATTATGTTTTATAACAAATACATATATAGATACACATCCAAGACCCGAGGCCAATCAGAAAAAGTTCGTTTTTCATCATGACTATAGTTTTCTCCCCCGGGACGTCAATAAGCTTCATCGCTTATTGTCAATCTGAGGTCGCCGTTGTTGACCCTGGCTATACAGGAGACATAGCGGTGGGAATAGTGGGCTTCTCCCGATATCTGACAGTTAATATAACTTAGACATCATTAACTTGTAAATCAACTTTTTTATCTGGCAGTTAGGATAGACCTTATTTTACCTTATCAGTAAATTAAAAACCTTTTACAGATACGATGCAGACACAGCGCTCAACCACGACTTCTTCTGGACGGATCCAATGCCGTGCGAGCTCGCGAACATGCTCGCGCAGCACACGCAGAGCATGTTCGAGTACCTCGCTCCGCCGCGCAGGCCTGGCCACCTGCGTCATCATCATCACGTGGCCGGTGCTCAGCCTAAGCCGACACAGACTGTGCAGGACTCTGGTTATCAAGATCGAGTATTCTGAAGACTGGTCCGTAGACGACATGACAGAACATGTTCATAATCTATAATAAAAATGTCTATTTCAAAAATTAGGCCTTCGCAGGAACTTTTTCTTGTCATTTACAACTTATAATGTATATAAAAGGAAAACTTCCTTATAAACTACCACCACCGGCCACCGGTAAAAGAAATGGCGAAAGAAAATCATTTAACAATTTCTTTTTCTTCCACTCGCTCGTTACAATGTACATAATTAAATATATTGTTATACAGACGAAAGAATTGTTAGTTTGCATTGATTAGTCTCCGAAACTACTTGACCGATATGAAGATTATAACTATTGGTTAATGAATACCCTTCTCACTCTGTCAATGTCGGAAATGCGCGAGGGACATACTCAGCACTTGTTGCAAAAAAAAACAGACTATATTTTGATATATTCCGCTCTCACTCTCGCCTTTTAAGGTCATATTTCTGAATTTCATGATATGTAATACCCCTGGTATTGCAAGCGTCTATAAACTACTGTGATGCTTACCATCATTAGGGCTGTATCCTTGTTTGCCACCTGTGTATCCAAAAAAAAGTTCAAGTAGGTAATACTGAGTGCTGTGTCCAGTTTTGCCTATCTATATATATAAAAGAGAAAATCACTGACTGATTCATCACGAAATCTCCGAAACCACAAGTGCCAGGAGTGTCAAATTTTGCATGGGGATTTCTTTTGGGGCGTAGGTGCTCACTAAGAAAGGATTTTTGGAAATTCATCCCCTAAGGGGGTAAAACGGGGGTGCAAAGTTAGTATGAAACTTTGCCGTTTTTGAAGTTATTCGAATGAAATTCAGCATGAAGGTTTTTTACTGAAAAGCATGAAGCATGAGTAAAATTTTTTTTAAAAATTCATCCCTTAGGGGGTTAAACGGGGGTGCAAAGATAGTATGAAACTTTGCCGTTTTTAAAGTTATTCGAATGAAATTCAGCATGAAAGTTCTTTATTGAAAGGCATGAAACACGAGTAAAATATTTTTCTCAAAAAACATCCCTTATGGGGTTAAACGGGGGCGCAAATTTCGTATGAAACTTTGACGTTTTTGAAGTTATTTAAATGAAATTCAGCATAAAGGTTCTTTATTGAAAGGCATGAAACACGAGTAAAATATTTTTTTCAAAATTCATCCCTTAGGGGGTTAAACGGGGGTGCAAAGTTAGTATAAAACTTTGCCGTTTTTGAAGTTATTCGAATGAAATTCAGCATGAAGGTTCTTTCTTGAAAGGCATGAAACACGAGTAAAACATTTTTCTCAAAAATCATCCCTTAGGGGGTTAAACGGGGGTGCAAAGTTAGTATGAAACTTTGCCGTTTTTGAAGTTATTTAAATGAAATTCAGCATTAAGGATCTTTATTGAAAGGCATGAAACACGAGTAAAATATTTTTCTCAAAAATCATCCCTTAGGGGGTTAAACGGGGGTGCAAAGTTAGTATGAAACTTTGCCGTTTTGAAGTTATTCGAATGAAATTCAGCATGAAGGTTCTTTAGGCGATACGAAGTTCGCCGGGTCAGCTAGTAAATCCATATAAGATATTACAAATGGCTTAGAGCCGATATGGCTTAGAGCTGACATATATGGACTGCTAGAGCAGTTAGCGGACTGCTCGTGCAGTCATAGTCAACAGCTTGAAGTTTTAACCGCACGACCGCCCGGAGCTGTTGCAACTGCTCGAGCGGTCCGTGCACTATACAGTGGCATCATGAAGAAGTTCGTCCTGACTGCTTCAAGCAGTTCGTGTATGTCGGCTCTTATAATTCCCTTATTTGTTTTCTATGGTATTAATATTAGAATTAAATAGATTATATTGGACTGATTGTTATGTATAAATATGTAAAATATAGATTTTAAGTCAATAAATTTTTTTTTTTGGAAAATTTTGTTTTAATTTTTTCACTTTGACATAAAAAAGTAAATAAAAAGTGGAGTCGTCGCTTGTAGTATACCGGTCGTGGACTAGAAGAGATGTAAGTACTCTGTGGCTGCCCCGGGTATTTAGGGAGAGCACAGTTAGTAGGTATTACCAGGGGGGTCTCACTCCGCAGTTTAGGTACGATGTACGATTGGCCGGTCCACCCCGGCGAGAGGTTAATTGCTACCACCAAATACTATAGAAGACTAATACCAAATACTATAGACGAGTAATACCCACAGCTTCGGAAGAATTCGGGCAAGACGCGACACTAGCGCCCCTACGGCATGAGGGCGGCATGAGGTGAACGATTTCAAAACTTTTGTATGCAAAATGTTATAGCGCCCCTAGCGGCATGAGGTGAACTGTGCGTTTTGTATGCAAAATGTTATAGCGCCCCTGGGCGGCATGAGGTGAACGGAGGTTGCCAAGTCATTGTATGAGAAACGTCAAGAGCTGTGCGTATACTCGTCTATAGTATTTGGTATTACTCGTCTATAGTATTTGCTACCACACTCTGCTCTCGCTCGCGCCCCGCTAGCTAGACGCATCGCGCGGACTCGGCCGCCGCGCCGTGTCGAGTAAATAAAAATGACAAACTAGGTATACGAAAATTAGGAAATACTGTTGTGTACCCGGGTGTGTAAATCAAAGACGGAATCGGATATTATTTTTTTTACACTTCGTACAGATATTATAAGGTAATTGTTGAGTATTAAATTCTCCTTTAGAAGACCCTAACGTTGTCAGAAGAGGTAAGAGATACACGATAGAAAGAGAGGCAACTTCTGGTTAATATAACTGTAGGGAAATTAGCGCTGTGCGAGCAGAAATGCACCTTAATGTACATTGAAGTATAATGTACTGATGTACTAGAACAGACGGCGCCTTAGAGCAACGCGGGCTTCCGTCCCGGGTTGCTCTTAAGGACGGCGCGAACAAACATGAAACATCATCTGTGCAGCAAGCGCGGTAGTGCGGGGCGCCCCGGGGGGCGGCTAAGAACTAGCAAGCAACTGAGTGAACGCAAAACGGAACGCAGTAGTGATGAGTGGCGTCTTTTCTATACGTAGTCATAATAGCTCAATGTTATTGTATCGTAGCGAGAGTCCCTATTTCTTTAATTGATTTTGCGGAGTGAATCTACTGTACGTAGTACTATTATCTATTCTGTGGTATTACCGCCAATTTTCATAGGCAACAGCGCCATTTGGTGCCTGGTGGATGAACTAAAATTTAAAAGAGGGGCTTATTCTTCACATAAACATAACGTCTGACCACCGGCACCGTCTGACGGACCGGACCATTCGATAGCATTCATTGACGTTATTTATTTACTTAAAATGTAAATAAAATACAAATAATTGGATACTAAATACTCAAAATTTGATGTATTGATTTGTATGACTAAGAAATAAATATATTCAGAAAATAAAGGGTAGGGTTACCCCAAAGAAGTATCTCCTCCGTGATCTTCTCCATAGTAGAGTAACTACGTCAGCTGTGATCCGCGGAGTGCATCCGCAGCTGCGGGTGCCGCACTATTCGGTCTATTCCAGGCTATTGCCACCTGTGGTTGCCACTCTATACCTACCAATATTACTATCCTCTTTGCGGGTATTCTCGTAACAAAAACAGATTCAATCTCGATTCAAATGTCTTCATACAAAATAGGGATTGAATAATTAAATAAGAACGAAGAACTATTAGAAACAACTCCTACTAGACTAAAATTTTTAAGTAAAATCTTAAACGAAATAATTTCTTAATTGCATGATTATGGTTAAATCGAGAAAATAAACATCCAAAGACAAAAAGAAAACAAATATTTTTTGTTTATGGCAAGGATTTTGGCGCCAACTACAATAGCGTCCATTTGGGCTCGTGATTAGAAATTTAATTTTTGTGTGTTTCTGCGTTTGATTCATAGTATTGATAGTGTAATGTGAAGCAAACATTGGTTATACACTTCCGGACACTTGAATCGAGCCACCCAGCAGTTTCAACTTTGATTGCTGGTAACTTAACAAAAGTATATGATCAACGAAAAAGTTTTTATGCAATTTGGAAGCTGGTACACTTTACATTAATAAGGTATACTTAATTCCAAATTTAAATTTCAATAACTTGATAAAATTACAATTTTAAGTGAAACTTGTCCTGTATAACCTTTCTCAAAGACAAGACTCGGGTTGAATTTTTGAAAAAAAAAAGGAATTATTGGAAAAAAAAATTATTCAGTAACTTGTATTGCCTCCGAGAGCGTTTATCATTGTAGTCATGCGATTTGCCATGGAGTTAATCAACGTCATTATGAAGTGTTGTGGAATGTTCTCCCATTCCTCCTCGATGGCAACTCTCAGCTCTTCCAAAGTTTGTGGTGCTGGTTGGTGAGCTCGAACACGCCTCTTTAATTCGTCCCATAGACGTTCGATGGGATTCATATCAGGGCTCCTTGCTGGCCATTCCATTGTCGTGATTCCAACATCATGAAGGTATGCCCTGACGATTCCTGCAGTGTGCGCTCTTGCATTATCATGCATAAAGATGAAGCCTTGGCCTACAAATCCAGCATATGGCATCACATGAGTCTCTAGGCATTGGTTAATGTATCGACGGGCATTTAGTGTTGGTAGACTTGGTCCTGTCACAACCTCTAGCCCAGTTTTACCATCGGCAGATATTCCTCCCCAGACTATCCACGAGCTCCCGCCATAACTCACTCTCTCTTCAATACAACACTGAACAAAGCGCTCTCCCCGCCTTCGGTAGACATTCCTCCTTCCATCATTACCATAAAGCATAATCTTAGTCTCATCAGTAAAGAGTACCTTGCTCCATTGGCGTTGAGTCCAATGCAAATGTTCGCGTGCAAACTGTAAGCGCGCCATTCGGTGAGCTCTTGTCAGTTTCGGCCCGTTGGCTGGCTTATGTGGGCTCAGACCACGTTCTTTAAGTCTTTGTCTAATTGTTCGCGCGGAAACAGCCACTCCATGAAAGTCTCGAAGCTGTTCTTGGATCTGTACAGAGGTGAGGTGACGATTTCGTAAACTGGTTGTCGCGATAAATCGATCCTGTCTTTCTGAAGTTACCGGAAATCGCGGTCTTCCTGGACGGCGCACGTATACACCAGTGTCGAGGTATCGATGATTTACCCTTTGCACAGCAGAACGGCTTAAAGCAAGCTGTGATGCTACATCGCGCTGACTTCGGCCCGACTGTAGAAGCGCCACAGCTTGCGCGGCTAGAAGAGGCGGTGTATTCATAATTTTAACGTTTATATGGCTCAAATTAAAAAAACAACAATTTAACGATGTCTATATTTCAAAACAATTACGGTGAATTCAAAATTATGGAGTTAAATAAAAAAATTATGTTAATTTAGATCAACTTTTCTTTTCAAAAGAATGCACTAATTTGGATTTTGTTTCGTTTTTCCATTTGATAAATTCAAAATTGGAACAACAGCACTTCAAAATCATTATGAATATACCAGCATCAAAACTGCATAAAAACTTTTTGATTAACTTTAGAATATTTTTATGTTCTATGTCATTACACATAAAAATGTAGGGTGGCTCGATTCATGTGTCCGGAAGTGTAGTACATATTGATTGAAGTTTGTGATCAGGAACCTATTAAAAGTGCATTATCGTGTTGACTTCAAAATCCGTATTTTCTGAAGAAATTTTGCTATCATCTTTCTTCGGGGCGTCTTGACTCAGAGACTGTATTGTATACTGTGTCAAGAATGTCAGGATAGCATGAACTCGCTGCTTTGAATTACTTATAAATTTACTTATGACTTGGCTGTATGAGCTCAAAGCCCTTTGCCTGCCCTAGAGCGAAGAAAACAAAAAAAAAAAAAAAAATGTTTATGGCAACAACTAAGTTCGCTTTTTTATTGTGTTTGGTTGGTGTTTGTGTGTGAATGAAAGTTCCTGACCATTTTATTTCATTAATTTTGTTTTACATAAAGTAATTAAATAACACCCAATGAGTTATCAGATGTTAAACAATAATAAAATGGTGAACATAAATGATGATATTGATATAAATGCCGAAGAAATCAAAGAAGAATTGGATGAAAAATATGAAAACAAAGTGGAAGATGACGGCTCACCACGTAATAGTGATGTGACACGTAAAAAATTACAATCGAAAATCAATAAAATCGAGAGGGAAAATTTTCGTAAGAATGGGCGGTTAAAAGGAGAGTAAGTTTATTGATTTAGATTTTAGAGTATTATTATTATTACTAATTAAGTTCTGTTTTAAAGTATAAAGCAAGGTTCTTAAGTACAAGTACTTTTTTTGATTGCTTCTAGCAATAAGGCCGCCTTGTTGCTGAAATAATGTAATCAATAGTCACTAGGTCCATGTCAATAGTAATCATATTGTACTTTGTAATAACAAATATTCATAACGATGTTTACATTACTTACGTCAAAATATCTTGTTATTAGTTCTCTAGCCCTTTCACTGTGTCACCTTTCTCGTTTTGTGACTTGTCCATAAATTTTTATTTATTGTTTTTATTTATAGATCTGAAGCGGAAGATTCCGATTATGACCCAGAAGACATTGAACAATACCAATGTACTAATTGTTCAAAGATTTTACCGTCCAGAACTGGTTTATTAAACCATATGAGAATACATGGCAATCGTATTTTTACTTGTGCTTTATGCAAAGAACAATTCCAATCAAACTCAGAATTGATTAATCATAAAGAAACACACGCATCTGAGAACAACATTTTTACTTGCTTAAAATGCAATGAAAAGTTCACAGAACATTGCGAGTATTTAATCCATGGATACACACATTCTAAACAAAAACTACATAAGTGTATTGAATGTGGGGTATATAACGATAGTTATAGAATCAAAAATCATATATGCACACACTACGAAGGGAAAACACGCTGTAAAATATGCAATGCTAAAATATTGGAATATAAAATGGAGATGCATATGAAGACACAGCACAATAATCAAGTTAGCTGTGTTGAGTGTGGGAAAATATGTGCCAATCAAACCGCTTATAAGTATCATTTGATTAACCATACCGGTGTCAAGACGTTACAATGTTTATATTGCGGTCGTGGATTCAGGTATGGGTAAAGTTATTTTTTTTACACAATTCACACAGCGCCATCTGGTCCCAAACCTAGGCTTAATATGCTTGTGTTGTAAAAAGATACATTGTTGTAAATATATACTTTTAATACATAGATAACTCCTAAACTCGAGAACAAACACCCATCTATCACGTGTTTTGTGCACGTTTTTTTCGCCGAGCGGGAACCAAGCCCGCGTCTTGTGGTGCAGAAGGTAAGACAGTGCAGTTATTAAGTCTGCCATATCTTAGACTGGGGCTCCACTGTCGCAATTGATATGGGATGGATCAATGAAGCCCCACTTGACCAGACTGTCGCGACAATGGCCAGCCTGGGTCCGAAGTCTACTAAACGACTGACTTCCAGATTGGCCATTGTAGTTCATGACCATGAGCTGTTGGTCAAAACTGTTGAAACAAATAAATATCTTTTTTTATTTCAGTAAATCACAAAACAGGAACATACACATGAGACTACACACTGGGGAAAAGCCATATGAATGCGAAATCTGTGGTCATAAATCTAACCAAAAAACGGACTATATCAGACACAAATATACACACGACGAGAAGAAGATATATCAGTGCGATTATTGCAAGAAAGAACTAAATTATAAGACGTCATTATTATACCATATTCGTAGACATACAAGGAGTAGAGTGTTTACATGTAAATTTTGTCAATATGAGTCGGTAAGTAAACAAGCGTTACGTACTCATATATTACATAAGCATACAGATAGATGGGATTATGTATGTGAACTGTGTAATGTTAAATTCAAAACTAAAAATCATTATATGAGGCATACAAAGACTAAGAGTCACTTGAATAAAGTGTATGGTGAAAAAAATAACTAATCAGACACGACGAACCACCGACTACAGACATAAGTGGCTGTCACGCGCTACCGCCACTTTTGTTGTGTCAGAAGCAAGCGACAGCTACCGGTGCTCGGAAGCCGCCACGTTTTATAACCCTGCGCAGTCTAAATGCAGTTTTAAGATGGACACGGAAAGTTTGCATGCGTTTTTTTTATATGTAGGCGATACTGTTGCGCGCCGTTGCGTAGAATGCGTCACGGTTTTCTGAGTGGGGGGTGGAGTAGCGTAGCGCGTGTATGAAAAATCGTATAAACTGCTAATCGTATCGATTTGTGGAATGGAATGTCTGTTCCCTATTATAATTATATAAGCGTAAAAGAGTGAGGTGCCTTCCAAAAATATTTTGTGTACTAAAGATTTTTAGATTATATTTTAAAGTTAAATATACAAATAAATTATAAGTGACAAGACCTATGATTGGTTTAAGAGTTGCGCTGATAGCACGCTGACCGTCGGCGCTGACAGCCGGAAATATATTAACTTCTAGGAAGAGTTTTTGGATTCGAGATCGCCGCCTTGTCAACGAAGGTCGTCAAGATGGCGACCTCGGATCCTCACCGTACCACGTTGCTTTTTTAAAGTGTACTTTTTTGATAAAAAGTGTTCATTTAAATACTCGACATTGGCGAAATTGTCAATGTGTCGTCAAGACACGACAGAAACGCCATTAATTAAGAAAAGGAAGAAGAAGAAGAAGAAGAGTTTTTGAATAACGCGTAGTTATCACTGCTATCAGCGCCAATGGTCGCTTGAATAATATTCCATTAATGAGCGTAAATTTTACATGTGCCTGCTTCTACAGATGCCATTATTTCGTTGAAATAATAAATGAAGGAATTATTATTAATTAAAAATAATTAGGTATATTATGTTTTTTGTTATTATGTGGTTTATGACGATATTTTTTCAATCTGAAAATTCGAACAGAATGTTAAGTTTTAAATAATCATTTATTAATTAATTAAATATTTTTAAGAAATATTATGTTTTATTTCACTAACCACAGCCAACCACCAACCTTCACAAACAACAACACCGACTTTCTTTTCAAAATGTAATACATCTACATGTATCGTTCGGTAAAGAATAATCCAAGTATAACGATGTTAAGAAAATTAAAAAAGAATTAATGTTTGCATTATTCAGATAAAGGGTCTGACCAAAATATACCTTTGGTTATGAGTTTGGTTGGTTGATATTTCTCATATCAAACCGGGCTGCACTATTTGTAGGCATCAGTTAATACCTAAATAGAGCTGAATTTTCATTGAATATTTTAATAAAACACGATACAATGAATCTGCACCATAATAATTTTTGCTGTTAAACAATAAACTAAGTCGATCGATTGTGTTTTATCGAATCTATGAGATCGCGTTTGTGGCGCAACAGTAATACGTCAAATTTTAAGAAAAAAAAAGAGGTACAAGTAAATATTTTTCCAGGCGAATATTTTCGTCGAAATAGTCATTAAATTGTTGTAAATATTAAGTGTAATGTGTAAAATTAATTATGAATTATGTGACTGACATATTTGTATTGATTACAGTGCGTTAGTTTTTGTGTACAGAAGCATGTAAGTATTTTAATTAAATCGCTTTATCCTAACCTTCTTGTTAGAAATTTCGCGCGCCAAATCGTTTGAAAACTTCAAAAATGTTATATTCTTTTTAATTTCTATGAAATAATAGACGATTTCGTCCAATTTAAATATCGAATATTAATTATCGATACGGTGTTATTCTGGAAATCGCTTCGCGCGATCGGTATGCGATTGATGTGTTTGCTAATGTATTATGAACTTTATTGTTATCAGAAATAAGGTCTACTTGGTTTTGCGAGATTGTTGCGAACCACCGCTTCAGAATAAGGACGCCCTATACAAGTTTGGTGCTCGTTCAGACTAGGGGACCGCGCCATTTTTTAAATATTTTCTAAAATTTATTTTACTATGTATATTAATTTGTTACTATTAATATTTATAAAAGGTACGCAGCATCGTTCGCGTTATTTAATTTTATTTATATACTTGAAATAGTTTTAAATTATGTTTATATATAAGAGAAAGTAAATAAAAAATTCTACTAACTCAAAAAGTTCCGAATAACTTAAAAAAATATATTGCTGAAGCAATTAAGATGAAATTTTATTATTAGATAATTTCGAAATTCTGTTCAAAAGTTGAATAATGTTATTAAGAGTGTATTAGTTATTATGTTTCTGTATCTACTTACTTTTTTAAAAGTTCTGAAACTATTTTCCTCGAACTTTACTTTTACTTTTGACTTTGAGGCTAATATAAAAATAGTATTTTTAAATTCATTTATTAATTGACGACCTCCGTGGCGTAATGGTTACTACACCGCCAGTCCGCCACCAAAGAGGTCCCGGGTTCGAATCCCGGTCGGGTCATGATGAAAATCGAACTTTTTCTGATTGGCCTGGGTCTTGTATGTTTATATGTAGGTTTAAAATATAATATCGTTGAGTTAGTATCCCATAACACAAGTTTCGAACTTACTTTGGGGCTAGCTCAGTCTGTGTGATTTGTCCCTAAATATTTATTTATTAAATTATATTTATTTTGTTTCCAAAATGGTGGTAGTTACAGTAGATTTATTTTTTATTTATATATAGGGACAATTCATACAGATTGAGCTAGCCCCAAAGTAAGTTCGAAACTTGTGTTATGGGATACTAACTCAATGATATTATATTTTTTATAACAAATACATTTATAGATAAACATCCAACACATCCATTATTTGTACACTTAGACTATAGAAATTGTAGGTAAGGTCTTATCCTAGTATCCTTTTTTTTATTTCATATTTTATCTGCCATCGGCTACTGCCATAATTAGATTTTAGGTCTTATTCTTAGTCCTAGTTTCTAAATAGACAATTTTATCTTTTATCTTTTTTTCAGATAAAACAATAACCATGGTTAAGGCATGTTGCGTAAAGGGATGCATGAGTGGCATGATAAAGGATGCGCTATTCTTCAAGTAAGTTGAAATTTTACCATTTCTAATTTGGAGCGGTAGTCGGTAAACGGCTGATCGTGATTTTTGACATTTGTTATGGACATAAACAATAACATAATGTTTAACTTATTGTTTAAGTCCATGACAAATGTCAAAAACTATTCCACAGATACACTATCGACAATCTATTGAGACACAATTGAGACACCATTGAGAGTCCATTGGTGCATTTGTTTAGTAGAATCGGGCCCCTGAACCTTGGAGGGTGTGTTCTATGTGTGACGGAGGCATCTGATAAGAAAGGATTTCCCGAAATTCCCACGGGAAAGCGGTATACAAGAAAATAAAGTTTCGCCAGTGTAAAATATAATGTGAAAATTCCCATCTAAAATATAAAATGGACAAAAAGGTCGTCAAACTTTGTTCCGCCATTTCTTTTCCTTGTGTGTCATTTTGCTTGTTTGTCATTTTGTCATTTCTTTTGTTACTGAAATGTTGCTAGTTTATAGATTGTTTCCTTTATAGAATTGCTTATTTTTTTTAACATTTATTCAAGGTAAAAACAGAAAATATAATAACAAATATGCCGCACCAGAAAAGCCGCGCAGGGCTTATCCGAGTGCCGGCTGGTCGCTCTTAAACAGCTTTTTTACGTTTTTATTAAATTTATATTTTTTTCTTTGTGCATACAATTCTTGCAACGAGGTTGGCAGTTGGTTTAAGTACAAGGGAATAAGATAAACTAATTCCCTTGTACCTCTTGTGTTCATATAGTATATTATTTATGTATTTAACTTTATTGACCACAATACAAAATAATGATACGATAGGCGGACTTAATGCTAAATTGCAATATCAACCATTGGGAAGTGCAGAAATACCCTGGAAAGCGGCTATGGTTTTTTTTAAACATGACTACTTATATACGTACAAACTAAAATTATTATTATAAATACAAATATGTATAAATATATGTAATACTATCTGTTACCAGTGGCTCCGCCCGCGTGGTCAAGGGAAAATGTCAATAATTTTCCCATGGGAATCTCTTTATCCCGTGGGAAGAAAGTAGCCTATGTCACTCCCCTGACTTTAAACTATCCCCAATAAAAAAATCATATCAATCCGTTCATTACTTTCGACGTGAAGGGAGGACAAACAAACACATTTATAATGTTAGTATTAGCAGGGGGGTCCCACTCCGCAGTTTAGGTACGATTGACCTTGGGACCGGCCCGGCCGGTTAATCTCAAGGCTACCACCACTCGGCTCTCGCTCGTGCCGCTAGCTAGACGCATCGCGCGGACTCGGCCGCAGCGCGTGTCGAGTAAATAAAAAATGACAAACTATACGAAAACTAGGTACTACTGTTGTGTGCAAGGTTGTTTAAATCAATCAATCAAAAAATTAAAAAATCACCCTTATGCTCTTGCATCAAAACCGATTTCAATTTAGCGCTATCCAAGGGAAATATCTAAGTAAGATATTTAGTTATCTTCTTAGATTAAAGAAATAGGCACATACCTAACTGGTAATTTAATATTCAGGTTAAATTCTTCTCTAAAAGAAGACAACCCTAACGTCGTCAGAAGAGGTAAGAAATACGCGATAGAAAGAGAGGCAACTTCTAGGTGATTATAACTGTAGGTTGTGTGCGCTGTGCGAGCTGAATTGCACCTTATTGTATCGTAGCGAGAGTCCCTATTTCTTTAATTGATTTTGCGGAGTGAATCTTCTGTACGTAGTACTATTATCTATTCTGTGGTATTAGTATGGACATACAAATACAAAATATAACTGATGATTATCTGAGACATTAAAGTAATTTTGACAATGATTGATCACTTTGGCAAGCTGACAAATAAATGGGATGGTACTCTTTTTATAAAAATGAAATTGTTAAGGGTCGTTTCCAGGGTCAAAATAATTACATTATATTTAGTCCGTATTTTAGATTATAAAAAAATATTGGACACGTATTTTTTCTTTTCTCGATTAAACAAAAAATAACAAAGATACAAGGCATAAAAATTTAGGAGTGGCCTTAGACGTCACCCCGTGCGAAAAAATACCACACGGCGTGACGTCACACGTAACTTTAATGGGCTGTATCTTTGTCATTTTTGGTCTAATTTACAAATCAAAAATGAGTTGCCCTTATTTTTGAATAATCTAAAAGAGGACTAATTACATTTTTTACGACAACAAGCCTGTGCGTCAATATTCAAACAAAACATGCTGTAACTGAAATAATATGTAAAATATGATTAAGGAACATATCTGTGAAGGAATCATATTTTTTATTTTTTCATAGCCATGTATGTCCCACGCCCAGCAGTGGGACATACATAGCCAAAGCCTCCCCTTTTTCCCTCCACACGTCCCTGTCCAGATATCACGGACCTGCCCCCTTACTCTTGAAGATAAATCCGCACGATCGCCATTGGATTGTTAATTTTAGGTACTCTTTACAGCTAAACTAGCGCTAACTAAATACTAATCTAAATGAAATCGGATTGTATGCTAACCAAATAGTTAGTAAAGTATAAAATTTCAATGGTACGAATTAGGATTTGCTGTTAATTTTGCATTTGAAATTATACAGAATTGAAATTAAAATCGCGATTGCTATGCAGAGTAACCTAGCTGTTGGCAAAAAATCGGCTAGGCTGAAATGGCATTGGGCTGGTCACGTCTGCCGTACGAGTGGGGACAGATGGGCTCGCACTCTAACCACATGGGTACCACGCGACGGGCAACAAAAGAAGGGCAGGCCAAGGATGAGATGGTCGGAGGCCATCGGGACCTTTGATAGGGGCTGGTCCGTGACAGATCTGAATTATAATTACTGAATAAAAAAGCCTTTAATTTCTTGCATAAAATAACTTTTACGATAAACCTCACTTAAATATTAACCTAGTTATGATTCTTCATTTTATAATTTTAAAAGATTAAAAAATATATGGAGCTCGATAGCGTCGCACTCTGATATGAACACGCAAGTTAAGCGACGTTGACCCTAGCCAGTGTTTTAATGGGTTTGTAATCGTCGGTCCGGCTGTTGTCGAAAGATAACAGCCTTTAAGTCAAGTTTGTGACCTCTGGGCTGCTTTAAATCACCGGCCTCTGCCGAGTGGCGAAGGGATACCCGTATCCCTGCATAGTGGGATGATTATGGATTATGGTGGATAATGATGATGACGAATAAAAATATAAGATCACTAGCTTTACACCGCAGCTTCGCTCGCGGTTAATTTCATGACATAAATCTCGTTTGACAACAAAACAACCCTTAGCGCGACTTGTGGCGCCATCTGTTGGCCGATAGCCCATCTCATACAGCGCCCTCTACACTAGAAAAAAATATTTTCCCATTGGGATGACATACTTTCACGGGATAAAAAGTACCCCTGACAATATGTATACAAATTTTCATATTGGTCGGCTGATTAGTCAAGCCGTGAAAGAATAACAAACCAAACAAACTCACTTTCTCATTTATAATATTAGTATGATTCATGTAATTTTTCTGCAAGAACTCCTCCACGGGTGAAGGCCTCTTCCAAAGAATTTTCTGAATTTATTTCATTACAGATTACCAACAGTGAAGCAACTCAGACAGCAATGGATGGATGTGATCAAGCCGTCGACGAAATTACCGTTAAACGCATCGATATGCAGCTTGCACTTCTTGGAGAGTGATTATGAGAGTGTCAGAGGGAAGATAAGACTTAAGAGGAGCGTTGTGCCTAGTATATTCGATGCAAGGGTGAGTAATAACTAAAAAAAGCTGATCGCACATTTGTCAGGACCGTACGCGCCGCACGCGCCAAACGCGCCGCATTTTTTGAAAGCCTCGCACATTTGTCAGCACCGTACGCGCCGTAACTTTAGTGTATTGCAAACAATTTGAGCACGAGCCGTACGCACCGTACGCGCCGCGTTATATGACGTCATCAGAATGCTTCCTTCAAATTCGGATGCCTACCGCACTTTACGAAATGCGGCGCGTACGGTGCGGATGAAATGTGCGAGGTTTCACATCATTGCATACAACGAATTCTAAATTGCGGCGCGTTCGGTGCGTGCGGCGCGTACGGTGCTGACAAATGTGCGATCAGCTAAAAGGACGGGTTGCACTCCGGGAGTGCGGGCAGTGAAAACTTAAACATCAACGTCCTCTCCGTCTTACGCTTTTTCGATCAGGCTACGGATCTGACGCGAGTTTAAATTATTTTACCCATGTAAAAAAGTGCCAAGCGCCGCTAAAGAAGTTTTCACTTCAAAAAAAAACGTCCAAGTGCGGGTCGGATTCGCGCACCGAGGGTTCCGTACAAACCTATAGGTATTTAAGTAAAAAAAATATTTTTGATTATTATGATGTAACCAAAAATGTATGATTTTCGCAATTTTTCCTTTATCTGTACTATAAGACGTTGCTTTGTACCAAATTCCAATATTCTGAGTTTACGGGACTTAACCTGTACCGGTAAGGTTTTGATTCCCTTGCGAGTGTCGAAAATGCGACATAAACTGCTGTATCTTTTGATCCCGGTCGGGTGATGATGAAAACTAACCTTTTCTGCCCCCTTACTCTTGACGATAATTCCGCTCGATCGCCATTGGATTGTTACTTTTAGGTACTCTTTACAGCTAGACTAGCGCTAACTAATAACTAAACTAAATGAAATCGGATTGTATGCTAACCAAATAGTTAGTAAAGTATAAATTTTCAAGGATACGAATTAGGATTTGCTGTTAATTTTGCATTTGAAATTATTCGGGATTGAAATTAAAATCGCGATTGCTATGCAGAGTAACCTAGCTGATTGGCCTCGGGTCTTGGATGTTTATTTATATATGTATTTGTTATAAAATATAGTATCGTTGAGTTAGTATCCCATAACACAAGTTTCGAACTTACTTGGGGGACTTACTTACTTTGGGGGACTTAGTATCATATGGGTGCATTTGTAGCTCGCCGAGAGTGGGGCTAGCGCAATCAGTGTGATTTGTCCCTATTATTATTATTATTATAGGGTGGGACGCCTGCGGGGCACAGGCGGGTGTTCAAGTCGCTATGTGGACTCATTACACCCTATTCCCGTGTGGATACGGTTGTTACTGTGGCCCCGATGACCTCCCACCAGAAAACCTTGAACTCCTTTTGCAGAACTCCGCTATGCGACCAGTGTCCAGGTCACATAGTTCTTCTTCTTTAATCCTATCGGCTTCGAAGGTCTCCCACCTGAGCCTGCTGTAGTGAATGCACTCAGCCAGGAAGTGCTGGCTGGTCTCCGGTTCCCCGCATTCAGGACAGGCGGGGTCTATGCTGTTGTCTATTAGGGACATATGTCGGTTCAGTCTGCAGTGCCCCGTGATGATGCCCATGACTATGCCTAGTCTTTCCCGACTTAGTGATAGTAGTGTCCGGGTTCTTTTGTGATTCTTTCCTTTAACAAACAATTTTGCTTGTCTGCAGCTGTTACTTCCGGCCCACGCGTCCTGTGCTTCGCGTTTCATAAGTTCGTTTATCACTCCCTTAGTAACGGTGGCTGATATCGGAAGCTGAGGTTCCGGTCCTATGGGTCTCGAGCTGGCGCCTGCTCTTGCGAGCTCGTCTGCTCTTTCATTACCTAATGTTCCTTGATGGCCGGGAACCCATGCTATAGTGACTGTCGTTACCTCTGCTAGTTTGTTTAGAGCATGTTTGCACTCTTTGACCAGCTCTGATACTGTCTCTACCTTGGCTAGTGCTCTAATTGCCGCTTGGCTGTCTGAGTAGATAATAGTGCTTTGCGTCTCTATCCCGGAGTCGGTCAGCACCATTTCTGCGCATACTTTAATTGCTAGCACCTCTGCTTGGAAGACGCTGGCATACGTACCCAATGCTAGGACCACATCTTTAGCCGGATTACTGGGTATGTGTACCCCTGCTCCCGCTAATCCTGTGCTACTCATTCTGGATCCATCTGTGTAACAGATGAGCTGGGAGCCCGATGTTTCAATTTCCCAGTCTGTTCTTTTGCCTATGTGTATTTTATACTTTTTGTTGAAGATCTTTTGTTTCTTGATTAGGTCGTTGTGATTTGTCCCTATATATTTATTTATTATTTACCGTAGATAAAAAGAGACCTGGTAAACAGGCCTTAGTGCAGAGATAGCGACAAGGAAATTATGGCGCAGCATGAAAAAGGTACCATCACAGTTTTCTCTTTACAGGAGGAGACAAACACATCACCAAATGAAAGAAACAAATTACAAGTGGACACATCACAGACAAACATTACAGACACAAAACCAGACACAAATCCAGACACAAGTACAGACATAACGGCAGTTGCAGCGGATAGAAAGACAGAAATTGAAATTGAAGTAAATGTCGGCGTAATATTAAATGAGAATGGAACGAATGATGAAAATTCAGATAGAAATTCAAACAAGTAAGTACCTAGATTGTAGAATTAGGGCGAAAACGTGTGGGAGATCTTTAGTGCAATTTATTGTAGACACTAAAAGGCGAAAACGTGTGGGAGATCTTATAAGACACTTTTAATAATACCATTTTAAAAGAGCAAGTAAGTAAGTAACTTTAGTGTCAAGTAAGTAAGTTTAAGTAGGTTAAGGGTTGGGAGGGTTGGCAACGCGTGAGTGATACCCCCGGTGTTACAAGCGTCTAAAGGCTACGGTGATGGCTTACCTACCATCAGGCCGACCGTATGCTTGTTTGCTACCTCTGTGGCATAAAAAACATATTACAAACTTTCGCCTTTATAATTAGTGAGATTTTAATTTTTTAGCTATTTTTATTTATTTCAGATCACCATTACAAGAACAACATTCCCCATTGACAAACGGTATACCTATCTGTCCGGACATTCTAGATCCAGATATTCTAGACCACGATACCCCAATTCCATCACCGGACCTAACTAACCACGACATAGAAGATATCTTAACAAACTATCATATAAAACAAACAAAACCACTACACGCAACATATAGTGATGACGAGGTTGGGGATACGGGGGGAGAAAAGGGGAGGGGAGATAGTGGGGAGAACGGAGGGGATATAGTCGACCTGGACAATATGAAGGAAACACCGCCAGTATTTATCGAAATACCGGTTGATAAAGGTAAGTAGCTTTCTAAATGAATAATAATAAACAAATTAAATTTTATTCATAGAATAGGTTTTTACAAACACGTTCTAATGTCACAGAGTAATTTAATTAATGAAAACAGGTCAAGTGCGTGTCGGGCCACGCACTGTGTAGCGTTCCGTATTAGCTATGCTTTGCTTGCTTGCAAATTAGTCCATATAGGTATATGTATCACATTTGTAAGTTTTCATAAAAAAAAAAATTTCATAAGTTGGTCGGCTATTACTAGGTAACTAGTAGAGCCTACTTAACCGTAATAGTTGGGGGGGGGGGGGGGGGGTGTAAATATTTCTGAAACTAATAATTGTATCGAAAAATGATCTTCCCACACCCACGATGTTAAGAGACCTGTCTAATAACGATACCAAACAACGTGGGGTCGGCGCGAAAAAAAAAAACCATCCCCACATGTAGGGGAGACCCCAAATATAAATATTTTTCAATTAATTTTTAATTTTTTACCACTTTTGTCAAATATGTGTATATGTTATGCTCAAAACCCGAAAACGTCAGTGAGCGGAAAAATAGCAACGCGATATCGTAAGAAAAATTCGGTGGTGTTATGATCACAAGATAACCCTAACCTAACCCACCAATGTCTATCTGACAGACAGACATAGACAGACATTGGTGGGTTAGGCTAACCTAAACCACAAATGTCTGTGACCCTAAGGTTATCTTGTGATCATAACACAGACAGTGACAGACAGACATTGATGTCTGACAGATAGATATTGGTGGGTTAGATTAGGGTTATCTTGTGATCATAACAACACTACATTTTTCTTACGATTTCGCGTTGTGAGCTATTTTTCCGCTCACTGAGCGTTTTCGGTCTTTGAGCGATAACATAAATTAGCATTAAGTGTCTAGGCACTAGACCGCGGACAAACAGACGGACATGGCGAAACTATAACCTAAAAATTGTAATTTGACAGTGGGAAACTATTTTTGAAGCTATTCTTAGAATTAATGATTTTATCACAAATTACAGGTCGTAACCAACAGGCGTCAGACAGAGAAGACTGTTTGATGTTACTCGAGAGTGTCCAGTGCGACATTGACCCGTCAGCGCTGATGCTCCCGGAGAGGACTTTGGAAGAGGTGGAGGGGGTCATCGGTGACGATGACGATGATGATGATGTTAAAGTTGGTGATGTGAAGAGGTGAGCGATGTTATTCAGTTTTATTATTAATTTTTTCATAATTTAAAATTACAATTTTTTTACTAAAACTTTTGTTTTATTAGTATTTTTTTATATTTTTTAATGATTTAAAATTGCAGTATTTTTAAATATATTCTGTTATAATATTGTATGGTCAGAGCTCCACTTTTTGGCAACGCGTGAGTGATACCCCCGGTATTGCAAGCGTCTATAGGCTACGGTGATGCTTACTTCGGCGGGCCGTATGCTTGTTTGCCAACTTTGTGGTATATAAAAAAATATATATATTATATGTACCATTTTAAAAGAGCAAGTGCTATTTTTTTAATGTTATACCGTAGACAAACAAGCAAGCGGGCCACCTGATGGACAGCGGTCACCGCCGCCTATGGACATCAGTAACACCAGGGGCGCTACCATTGCGTTGTCCACCAAGGAGGTTGGAGGAAGGGAAGGGAAAGAAGGAGGGGGAAAGAGGGGATAGCGAAGGAGTTGGGCTTCCGGATCTCTCACTCACCGAACGAAACGCATCGCTGCTTCACGTCGATATTCTGTGAGAGGGTGGTACTTCCCCGGTCGTGCTAAGTTTCTTGCCATATCTTCTTAGTAATATTATTTTTTCTCTCCTAGAAAACAAGATGCCATAAGTTTGCTCACCTCCAGTGATGATGATGACGTCATAATAGAAGAGCCTCATATTGATACTGTGGAGGTATGATTTATTTATTTAATTAACCGACTTCAAAAAAGGAGGAGGTTCTATGTTTCATTGTATATATTATTATTTTTTGTATGTCCGCCGATTTCTCCGTCAATTCTGGACCTGAAACTATCCCCAATAAATCATATCAAGCCGTTCTTTCGACGTGAAGGGAAAACAAACAAACAAACACACTTTCACATTTGTAATATTAGTATGGTCTTCCAGGTATCAGACGAAACAGACGAGGATGACGTGCCATTAGTGAAGTTGGTGAAATCTGCCACCAAGCAGCCCAAAGCCAGGAAGAGCGAGATGGCCAA
Source organism: Endotricha flammealis (assembly GCA_905163395.2). NCBI lineage: Eukaryota > Metazoa > Arthropoda > Insecta > Lepidoptera > Pyralidae > Endotricha > Endotricha flammealis. The sequence goes on along the minus strand of LR990881.1, from coordinate 280,032 downwards.
GATATTTTGGGGCACATACGATTATTACTGTGTGGAGTGTCACTTCAGTTCAACCAGCAGGGCGGAGTACGAGAAACATCGATTGGAACAGGTATATTATATATTTTTATATAATAGACTGATTGGACCGATGGTCGATTGGCTAGCAATGGTCACTTTATCCCAAGGGCCGCGGGTTCGAATCCAGCGCAAGGCAAACATTTGTGTGCATGAACATGTCTGTTTGCTGGTCTGGGTGTTTTCTTTGTATAATAAGTATTTATTTAAAAAAGTATTAGAGTATATTTATCACCAATCTAGTACCCAGTACAAGCTTAGTTTGGGACTAGATGGCGATGTGATTCGTAAAAAAATATAAATAAATATATAGGGACAAATCGTACAGTTTGAGCAAGCCCCAAAGTAGTTCTAGACTTGTGTTATGGGATACTAACTCAACGATACTATATTTAAAACAAATACATATATAGATAAACATCCAAGGCCCAAGGCCAATCAGAAAAAGTTCGTTTCTCATTATGACCCGACCGGTATTCGAACCCGGGACCAGGGTATTATTAAAAGCAAAATAAAAGGGGCATTAAGATTTTTACAGGGTCGGCAACGCGCGTGTGATACCACCGGTGTTGCAAGCGTCCATAGGCTACGGTGACCGCTCACCTTCAGGCGGACTGTAAGCTTGTTTGCCACCTTTGTGGTATAAAAAAATACATTTTTTTATATATTTACAGCACAGCAACACAGTACTACAAATCTGTCAACTATGCGGCTACACGACAGCTAGCGAGGGTCAGTTCTCTCGTCACAAGAAGAAACACAAAGAAGAGCGTAGATTCAAATGCCATCTATGCGATTATAAGGCCAGGCACAACATGAGTCTAATATACCATATGAAAACGCATGCATCAACAAAGATTTCAGTGAAAAAAGCATTCAAATGTGATAAATGTGGATTCAAATCAAATATTAAAAGTAAAATGTTGAAGCATATTAGGTTATGCGACATGAAGAAGTATTCGTGTGATTTGTGCAGGTATGACACCAAGAGAAAGAGTGACTTGAAGAGGCACAAGTTGAGTCGACATAGAGAGGATTGGGATTGCGAGAGCGATTTGTAAATATATGCGTTTTTGGAGTTTTGTGTTTTATTTCGTGCCTTTTATAATGCGGTCCCTAGATGATCAAAAGTGCTTGACGAGCACATGAATTTTTCGTGCGACCGTTCAGAACGGAGCTTGGTGTGCTTGACAAGCATTTACGTGCTTGACAATGCTTGTGAAAAGATAAATGCTTGTCAAGCATGTTTGGTCGTCTAGGGACTGCATAAGATTCTACTATTCGAATTAGAAATTATTATTCTACTAGCTTTTCCACGCGGCTTCGCTCGCGGTTAATTTTATAACATACATCTCGTTTGACAAGAAAACAACCCATAGCGCGACTTGTGGCGCCATCTGTTGACAGATATCCCATACAGCGCCCTCTATAGTAGAAAAAATAATTTCCCATTGGAATGTCTTACTTTCATCGGATAAAAAGTAGCCTATGTTGGGCGCCGTTCCCCTGACAATATGTATACAAATTTTCATAATGATCGGCTGCTTAGTCAAGCCGTGAATGAATAACAAACAAACTCACTTTCTCATTTATAATATTTGTATGATAATACATTAGTAATATTAAAATTTTGTCGCGTTTGTCATGTTAGACCGGGAGGTGGCCCTGTGTAAATTGAGTAGAATTCATGTATTTATTTATCCTTCTCAATATGACGTTGAGGGTCAATTCAGACAGCAGAGTCGAAGCGGAAGCGTCAAATTATTCACAATCAATCAAAGCGGCACGAATTCGCGCGCTTTTACATTTTAGTAGTAATGGACATCAGTGTTGCCAGTTGACGTGTTAGTTCGCGTAGTGAGCCCGCGAAATCTCGAATGCGCGTCTTTTTTTCTACCTAAAGAAGAAATATGGCATTAAGTTGTGGAGATAGCTAAGGGTGAATTTGCTTAAAGCTTCGGATTGATGCTTCGATCGCGAGTTCTCCCACGACGGCAGTGACGGTACCCGAGCGAACGCGACTGACGTCTCATGATATCATTTGCAAAATATATACAAATATATTATTATATGGCAAGAGAACGCACCACCGGCAAACTAGCGTGAATCGAATTTATTGAAATGACGCCATCTACAAATCATCCCCAAACATTTCTAGGTACTACGCATGAAAAAATTGTTTGGAAACGATTTGTAGATGGGGATGTTTCAATTCGTTGTTGATTTTCACTACCAAAACCCTCCCTCATATCCATGAATAATATGGAACTCCTGGGAAGTCTTTGCCCAAGAATGAGATAATGTTTTGGATTTCCATTAAAGGTATAAATTAAATTTTTATCAAAAAAACTATTTTTATTTATTAAAACAAACATTATAAACTATAAGTACTTAATTTAATTATAAAAATATGCTTAATAAATAGAAATTATACATTATTTGCAAAAAAATGTTAACAAGTTACTCAGATGCTGATGTAGAAATAGATAAGTGTTTTTGGACGATTTCAAAGATTCCTGAATAAATTATTCTTTATGATAGGTAAGTCAACCAATGAAATAGATGAGCAGGGCCATAATATGGGACAAATATATTGGGACAATTCATACAGATTGAGCCCCAAAGTAAGTTCGAAACTTGTGTTATGGGATACTAACTCAACGATATTATATTTTGTAACAAATACATATACAGATAAACATCCAAGACCCGAGGCCAATCAGAAAAAGTTCGTTTTTCATCATGACCCGACCGGGATTCGAACCCGGGACCTCCTGGTTTACTAAATATCATATCAGTCATATTGTACTATGATAGTCATAATGTATTTATAATATTCATATTGTACTAATATATTATTACTAAGTTTCATGACGATGGTTACATTATTAGATATAGATAAAAGAATCTAAGTTTTTTGGTGGCTACTTTTATGTCCTATTAGTAGGACCACGAGGGAGTAATATTCCTTGTAGCCCTACTAATCCCATCATCCCCCCTTTTCTACCCTGATTGATTACATTTCATTGATTGACAGTACTAGAAGTAATATGAAAGTTAAATGATTTTTCACATAGTATGACTGGGTGGACCTTATCTATACGATATCTAACAGTTTAGCAAACTGAAGGTTTATTCGGTGCTGCGTTGCAAACAACGCTCTTCAAGTTGCTATACGCTGCTTCCTGGGTTGCCTGGTCGAATTTCTGTAAATAAATATTAAAATAGCATATTATTTCATATCAACCCAACCCATAATCATCCCCACTGCAGGTCTATGGGTCTCCCTTAAATCGAAGGTGATTAGAGTTAACTCTGCCACGCTGCTCCAATGCAGATTGGAGGAGTCCAGTGGCTTGGCTTAAGCCGGCACAACCCGCGAAATTCAAATTTTCTTACGTTTTTAATAAATTTCAGCTCAATCTATCACATGACACATTTCTTATGAATGAAACATTCCCATCGATGTGTCTTCTGTAGCCAGGATTAACAACGGCGACCTCAGATTGACAATAAGCGATGAAGTCCCGGGGGAGAAACAGCTGTCTTAGACTTTTGTTTATGGTGTTTTTTTTTTTAAATTGTTTATTGTTTTTTTTTTTAAATATATTTTTATGTTATTATTAAATTTGTATTTTTTTGAATACTTTAAGTATTAAAAACATAAAAATAATAATTTGATGACAAAAGAGGCCGTAACTGGTTTTCTTTCGCCATTTCTCTCCCCAGTGGTTATTTTGCTTTGTTTCCGAAATGGAGGTAGTTTATAGAGTAGCTTATATATTTAAATACAGATTAATAATATATTGAATTCATTGTAAGTGAAGTGTCTAAGTACCCGCGAGCTACAGAAGTATTTTTGATTTTGATTTTAACCTCACAACGAATTTAATCAGAATTAATCAGAAAAAAATACACGGAGCAGGAAATATTGAAAGGACTTCCCTCCTTAGCAACTACCTATGTGAGAGACATAATAGTATTTTTTATTAGTGGCAAAATAAATGATTTGTCAGGTGGCCCGGCAGCTTGTTTGCCTATTTTATGACATAAAAAACTCACCTCATTAATAACGATAGTGGGCACAAAGCCCAATGGACGGTTCACTGTATCAGTCTTGTCACCGTATGTGGCCAAAAGGTTGCTGCCTTGCTCCCCTGCGGCACAGCGCTTGAGTTTATCGGACTCACTGCGTTTGTTCACTTGGTCAAGACACTGTAAAAATACAATTTAATAAAATCTACATTAAAAAAAGTATAATAAAAAAGGAAGGAAAATTACGATTTAAAAAAAAGCGCCTCCTACTTGTTCTTACTAGCTATCTCTCTATCTTAGGGTTGTCTAGAAGAGATTGCTTTAGCGTTATGACCGCCTGTTGTACTTTTCTTGACACTATGTACTATTTCATGTAGAATATTGTATTGTATAATTTGGTGACAGCGACATCTAGTGACGGGATGCAACACTAAATAAAAATGCCGCTAGATGGCGCTGGACATCGCATAATTTATTTTATTTATTTATTTCAAGAAACTCGGTAGTAAGTACATTGGCTCATACAAATACTACTACTAATAATACTTCTGTCTGTAAACTGTGGTGTGTTTTAAGAATGAAATACCTATGCTGTTCATTCTTGTTCCCAAAAGCCTTGTATTCTTTGAGGAAAATAAACTTTCTTTGATTATGTGTATACCTTAGTTTTAAGATTATAGAGTTATATCGGTGCATTTGTAACTCACCTAGTTATTTGATATCAGAAGAAGGGTTACGGGCTGTCAAGTATATCAACCAGTACAAGTATGATAATAAATAAATAAATAAATATATAGGGACAAGCCACACAGATTGAAATAGCCCAAAGTAAGTTCGAAACTTGTGCTATGGGTTACTAACTCAACGATACTATATTTTATAAATACATAATATAGATAAACATCCAAGACCCGAGGCCAATCAGAAAAAGTTAGTTTTTCGTCATGACCCGACCGGGGCTCGAACCCGGGACCTCCTGGATATCCAGCGTGGTAACCATTACGCCACGGAGGTCGTCAAAATACATAACAGGACTCACCGTGTCGAGAGATTTGTCCGGGTTGATCTGGCTCATGAGACAGATGACCAGTTCCATCTTGTCTGTGTCAGCCAAGCTGCGGTCCTTGATGATGCATGCTTGGATCTGCAAATGTAGTCAAAAGTATAATAAGGCAATTTAAGCGAACTATTACACAGCGTGAATTCAATTCCTTTGTTTCATTTTTTATAATAATAATAATACCTATAATAATTTTTTGTTTTTTTTCATATTTGTTTCATATTTTGATTCATAGTATTGATAGTGTAAAGTCGGGTCCATAGCGCATGTTTTGCCTTACACAATCAACACACGAAACATTCAACAAAATCGTCAACACAAAACTTTGTTTCAATACACATTTTTGTGTACATCAACAATGTTTTTGTTTTCCATGCACGATGGAAAACACGTACACAAAAATACCCCCGCGCGGGTCGAGGGGCAGGGTACTGTCATATCATCCGCCATTTTTGTCGTGATTTTGACAACTCTCTCGCCTCGCTACACAATACGACCGCGAGCCGAAGGCGAGCCGCTATGGACAGCGTGTGTAGAGAAACATGTTTCAAAAACAAAATTTTGTGTATGTGTTTTTGTTGAATGTTTTCAAAAAACTTTCCCTGTGGACCCTTGGGGCCTAAGTAATAAAGTAATAAATATATGGGGACAATTCATACAGATTGAGCTAGCCCCAAAGTAAGTTCGAAACTTGTTATGGGATACTAACTCAACGACATTATATATTGTAACAAATACATATATAGATAAACATCCAAGACCCGAGGCCAATCAGAAAAAGTTCGTTTTTCATCATGACCCGACCGGGGATCGAATCCGGGACATCCTGGGTGGCGGTCTGGCGTGGTAACCATTACGCCACGGAGATCGTCTAATGAGGGCCTAATGTGAACATGATGTGATGTGAAGCATACATTAGTTAAAGTGCATAGTGATTGGGGTTTATGATCAGCAGGCCAACCAAAGAACTATTAAAGTCATCGTGTTGACTTTTTTTTTATATACCACAAAGGTGGCAAACAAGCATACGGTCGGACTGATGGTACGCCGTCACTGTAGCCATAGAGACGCTTGCAATACGGGGGGTATCACACGCGCGTTGCCAACCCTCCCAACCCCCCCAAGTGGAGCTCTGGAGACCTTACTCACCGTAGGAACACAACATGGCCGAGACCAATGCTATTTGGCTACGATTTTCTGTAAGGTGGAGAGTCCTTCCCCAGACGGGCTGCTCCGATTTGAGCGGATTATCCGCTGTGCCCTACCTCTCTTAATAAGTCAATCATAAAAAGAAGAAATATTGTTAACATCTTTCTTCGCGGCGTCTTGCTCTAATTCAGTTAAGACAACAAGACTACGCTGCTTTGAATTATATCATCTTTATTAGTGGCGAATTCAAAATTCGTCTTCCTCGAAGAAATTTTACTTCATTTCAACCGAAGATTTTTTCCATATTAATTTCTCATCTCGTCATTTACCTTGTTTCCATAGCACTCGTCAGGACCGTGGTGGCATGTGAACTGCCATTTGCCATTAATCTTGTCATGCTGAAAACAAACAAAAAATAAGTTAGAGAGAGAGGGGAGATCCTTTCTTCCTCGTGGTCAAACTTGGTAGTCAAACTGATTTGGCCACGAGGAATTTTAACATTCTTCGTGGACTAACTAGGTATCTAATTTATTTAAAAATTACACCCTGTGTGTCTTCTTCTAGTCTTCAAATAAAGTTGTACAGTTATAGCCAATGTTGAGATGGATTAGGATTGACTTTAGGATTATGTACGTAAAGGACAAAAAGGCCGTTTTTCTTTCGCCATTTCTTTTACTAGGACTATTTAGCTTTTGTTTCCGAATTGGTGGTAGCTCATAGTGTAGATTATTAACACAAATAATTTATTATTTGTGTTGGCTTACTTCTCTGAATAAATGTTTTAGGGTCTTTTTGAATTTTGAAAATGTATCATTTTGAAAAAACAATAGAAATAACGTGATGTTTTCTGACCACACAAAGAATTGATTCATGCACATTTGCTTGTCTTCGAACCCGTGGCCCTCGGGATAAAATGACCATTGCTAGCCAATCGACCAGCTCCTGTCGATACTTACAGTCGCCTTTCCGTACGGCACTAATTTGACTTTGACGACGCCGCGGAAGTCCCTCCAGACTGGCGCTAGTTGAGACGTGATGAATTGCTTTGAATCTGGGCAGAGCGACTCGTAGTATACGGCTATTTTCACCTGGAATTTAAATAAATAAATTTATACACAATTCATACAGTTCCATGACCCAAAGCAGGCCCTGCTTGTTTCACGCAAGCGAAGAAAACAGATGACAGTTTCTTGCGGCATTTTGTCATTCCGAAATGCTGGTAGATTAAAAAATACAACTAAAACATTGTTAAAGACATTGTATAAAGTACTACCTATTTCATTAATATTACTAGCTGACCCGGCAAAATTTATTCCGCCTGAAGGCAGTACCCTACCCCTACCCTGCCCTACCTCTACCCTACCCCTACCTTACCCCTACCCTACCCTAACGGGATAAAAAGTACCCTATGTCCTGCTTCTGGTTCCAGGTACGTACCTCTCCACCAATTTTCAGCCAAATCGCTTCAGCCATTCTTGAGTTATATATGGTGTAACTAACACGAGTTTCTTTTGTAAATTTTGATTTTGTAGTTGTGCGGATTTTTATAGTTTATTTAAAAAATAAATTAAAAGTAAAAAAAAAATATTTAAAAACAAGCATTTATTTAATTGCGCTAAAAAGAATAAAATAAACCTTTCTTTTAAAACTTTAACTATCAACTTATAACGTCATTACACAATTTATATGACTTAAAAGCTTGTCGCGAGATTTAATTACTGAATGTTAGTTCGATAATTATGTTTTCTTATACAGGTAAATCTCGCGACAAGCTTTTATGTCATATAAATTGTGTAATGACGTTATAAGTTGATAGTTAAAGTTTTAAAAGAAAGGTTTATTTTATTCTTTTTAGCGCAATTAAATAAAAGCTTGTTTTTAAATATTTTTTTTTTACTTTTAATTTATTTTTTACTTTTTAGTTATCACTGGACAGGTTTCGCAGTGCCATCTATTGTCGAGGGGCGGTACTTGTCTAATGAATTTATTTGTTATAACTAGCACCAGCAATTTGAATACCTATATAATTTGCTGATTTTACTACAGTCACCCTGCGACAAACTAAACGGGTTTATGTACCCATCAAAAATAAAATACCGACCAAGGGCAAGTAGAACTCGCGCGTGAGCTCCTTCCCATAATCATACTAGTCATCATCATCATCATCATATCAACCCATAATCATCCCACTGCTGGTCTCAGGTCTCCCTTCAATCGAAGGTGATTAGAGCGTACTCTGCCACGCTGCTCCAATGCGGATTGGCAGAGGTCGGTGTTTTCAAACCGCCCTAAGGCCACCGACTTGGCTTAACGACTGTCATCTATCGACAACAGCCGGGACCGACGGCTTAACGTGCCCTCCGAAGCTCGAGATAACGAACCCCATCCAAACGCTGGCTAGGGTCACCGTCGCTTAACTTGTGTGTTCATATTAGAGTGTGACACACAGCGACGCCATCGAGCTCCTCATACTAGTCATACTATCATACTAATATTATAAATGAGAAAGTGAGTTGTTTGTTTGTTATTCCTTCACGGCTTGACTAATCAGTTGATCATTATGAAAATTTGTATATGTCAACATAGGCTACCTTTTTACCCGTGAAAGTATGTCAATCCAAAGGGAAAATATTTTTTCTACTATAAAGGGCGCTGTGTGGGATGCTATCGGCCAACAGATGGCGCCACAAGTCGCGCTATGGGTTGTTTTGTTGTCAAACGAGATCTATGTCATAAAATTAACGCGAGCGAAGCCGCGAGGAAAAGCTAGTAATAGATAAAATACATTTTAATTCATAACCGGTATAAAAGAGCCATGTACCAATGTAAAATGTACCAAGGGTAGGGTCACATTATATTGGTTGTTTAAAGAAGAAGAAGTAACTACAAATTTACGATTTTCAGATTTATTCCTGTACTTGTACTACATCATCTTGCTTCTTGCCAAATTTCATGATTCTAGGACAACCGGAAGTACCCTATAGGTTTTTGGTCGGAACGGTTTTGTACGAAAAACGGAACACAAACGGCTGTATCGTAATTTTGTTATCATAATATTGTATTGTCATCTGATCTACAGTTTTAAGCAAAATTTCAGCTCAATCGGTGATAACACCGGAGCTGGTGCTTGGCCTAAATTGAGGGTGTAGAAATAAAACTACACCTTGATCTAATGAGCTGAGGACTGTATATTGTGAACTGATGAACTATAATGTGTTGTAAAATAAAATGACATATCAAAAGAAGTGACATAAAAAAATAGACAAAATTATAAAGAAATCAGAATTAACAAAAAGGTTGTACGTCATGAACATACCGCCCACCAAGGACGTTATTGAAGGAACGTCCTTAGATGAGCGGCACTTACAAATAATTGAGCTGATGGTAGCAGGCGGGCGCCGCGTAGCACTCATGACGCAGCGCTCTGCCTTGACTGGTGGTAATAGCAAGCGGGCGCAGCACTATCGACGCACCGCTTGGTTGAACTGGTGTGGTAGCAGGCGGGCGCAGTACTAATAACGCACCGCTCTGCCACCGTGGACTAGCGACTATGAGCGCAATGCAGATTCCTCTACCATCTTGGTTTTGTTCTTCATCCGGCTCGTTTCGGACTATGATCACACCGGAGCTGGTGCTTTGCCTAAATTGGGGGTGTAGTAATAAAACTACACCTTGATCTAATGAGCTGAGGACTGTATATTGTGAACTGATGAACTATAATGTGTTGTAAAATAAAATGACATATCAAAAGAAGTGACATAAAAAAATAGACAAAATTATAAAGAAATCAGAATTAACAAAAAGGTTGTACGTCATGAACAATCGGTCTTCGGGAAGTGGTTCAAATTTTCGTTCCAAGATTCCACCCTTACATACATACATACATACATTCATACATACATACATACATACATACATACAGGTCAAGTTAAATAAAAGCTTTTAAAAAGATTAGATTTGGATCAATCTATACTAATCTACATACCTATATCTATACTTCTATACTAATATTATAAAGAGGATAGATTTTATTGTTTGTTTGCATTGAATAGGCTCCGAAACTAACTGGACCTGGGAGTGACATATTATAGGCTATAGCTTTTCCCGAAATTCAATGTGGTTCCCACGGGAAAAGGTCCGGAACTTCACGCGGACGAAGTCGCAGGCAAAAAAGCTAGTTAACTAGTTATCTTAAAGATATTTTTTTAGGAATTTTTTGTAGAAAAAAATGTTTAATTTTACCTTGTTTTCATCCTTCTTATTCTTAGCGTAGACACCGCACAGCAGCACGAACAGACAGACGCACAGGAAGCTCCGCATTTTGTTCTAGAAATGACAATTAACAATTTAAAATAAGTATACATATTTTCAACGAATGTTTTAAATGGATATGTACCTACATCTTGCTTTGCTCGTAATATATATAAAATGCTATTTGGTGAAAAAGGAAAATCGTGGGGAAAAAATGTAGATGGCACTTATATCGAGTTGGCGCCAAAATCCATAGGTAATTTAAATTAGCGATGTCAGAAAATCTAATTAGATCGCCATTTTGAAATTTTCAAATATAAATAAAGGATCATTACAGATACAGGTACACATAATGTTAAACCTTCGGGGAGGTACTTACTTACATACCTAAGTCAGAAATATTCAGAACATGATACGGATTACCTAGTATTCGATGAGTCAGAATAAATCAAACCTCCTTAGAAACACTCCAATACTCAGCTCCGATATTTGTTCCCCGAGTGGAGCAGCGTGCCTATTCGCGCACGCTGCTGTAGAGCCGTGCCCAAATAAGATGGGTCCACGGACACCCGCCGGCGGGGTTGCGGAAGTATCACCAGTGCCCGCGACCCCGCCACGTGAAGGCGGAGAAGGTGGCAGACAGTCAGGTTTTTAGTCGGTATCCCTCATTGATTAGAGAGGCGAGCCCGACAGACCCCCGTCGCTTCCCCCAAGTGGCGGGACATGCAGTAATGCATTTTCCTGACTTTAAACAAAAAAAAAAAAAAAAGCTCCGATATTTGTTGCTAATGTTCACTGAGATATGCAAAAAGTTTATGTTGCCGTGTGAACTGATAGCAATCTATCTACCCAAGTATGAGTAATTACGACGAGAACATTCCCACAGCACTAAATAATCCCCTAAGTTACGTAATTTTCTTTGTTTAATATGTGATTGATATTATTTAAAGGAGGTCAATGTTAGACTTTATTTTATTGTATTCTAGCTGGTTTCTACGACTTCGCACGCGTTACAAAGTGCAAATCTACAATAATAGGGAGTCAAAGTTAGTAAATAATATTAAAGTTAAAAGGTCATTGTTAATTTTCATAGGTTTACTAATCATTAGTTAAATTTGTATTTTTGTATTGTTTGAGATTGTTTGCTTTTTTATTATCTTTTTACGTTTTTACCGCGGTAAACCTGAGCTACGGCACATCTTAAGATTTGTTTTAGTTATTAATTTATTTATTTTATTTTCCGTGTACCAAATAAAATGAAATAAAATATTTCTTTCTTTCAAATAACGATAACTTTTTTTCTTAATATTTTTATTTATTTATTTCAATCATTCGACTTGAAGAAAGTCGCAGGAAACCGCTGGTTGCAGGCCGCTGCTGCCAACAGGTCGCATTGGAGGCGTTTGGCCTGTGTCCAGCAGTGCACTTCTTGTGGCTGAGATGATGATGAATGATGATGATTTCAATCATCTTACAGGTTACCTACACCATAATGTCAATCCTAATCCATCCCAAAAACATTCGAAAATAATCCTAAAGTCAATCCTAATCCATCCCAAAATAATCCTAGTCATTCTTCATCAATTCTAAAATAATCCAAAAGTCAATCCTAATCCATCCCAAAAACATTCGAATACAATCCCAAAGAATAAATCTTTGAAACATTGTAAAAAATAATAATTGTAGACCAGCTGCTACCTAGGCGAGTTTCAAATGCACCGTTAAGATACTAACTCAATTAAATAATGTTATTAGATACATACCTACCTATACATAATGGATTCTATTATATAATAATACTTATACAAAAATTAACATTAGATTTGGCCAAACTTGGCTTACATGTCGCTCCAAGCATTGCTTCACGCCGATATTCTTTAAGAGGGTTGTACTTTCCCTATCACTAGTCCATTTTATAAATGCCCTGCCATTTCAACATATTAATAAATGATCAATACTGCACGTGTGCCCTAGTTTCATTAATATCGAGTTCAGTACATCGGTTCATATGCATTCCTATTTAATTATTGGAGCTGTGTGATGGGTATTTGTGTCTTATATAGTCATTACATAAATCACAATTACATACGTTATAGTCTGAGGTTATAGTAAAAAATAATAGTAACACATAACCTATCAAGTGTGTGTTACCAGTGATGACATATGGATCCGAGACGTGGTCGTTCACTGTGGGCTTCATAATTGAAGGTTCACGATCACTCGGCGAGCCATGGAGAGAGCTATGCTCGGGGTTTCTCTACGAGATCGAATCAGAAATGAGGAGATCCGTAGAAGAACCAAAATAACAGACATAGCTCAAAGGATCAGCAAGCTGAAGCGGCAGTGGGCAGGGCATATAGTGCGCAAAACCTACCGATGGGGCAGAAAGGTGAAGGAAAAAATATGACGATTCGAAGGAGCTTGTGATGGCCCTCATTCCACTGGGATCAATAGATCCTAGGAGACTTTTTTTTCCACCTGAATCTATATGCATATTTGAATAAAAATATTTGACTTTGAATTCGCGACCGCATGGTACCGGAAAGCGCGTAGGACGACCGTCTGCAAGGTGGTCAGACGACCTACCGACCTATGAAAAGTCGCAGGAACCCACTGGATTCGGGCTGCATTTAAAATCAGTTTGAAATAGAGATTAGATAAATAAAAGATTGTGGACAATTAAAGCAATTATTATTATAACAATAAGTACTAAGTAATAAAAAAGGAATAGAGGTAGGCAAGTCAATTTATGAACTGTCACATTCATGACGTTCACGTTGTGTTATTTTCCCGCCAATTTTCCTGTTCGTTCGTTGTGTTTTTTAGTTTTAACTTCTGCATTCTTAGCAATTTAGCCAGTGTTAAGTAAACATTATTCATGTAGAGCAGAGTGTTTATTGTCTCGTCTCAGTATACAGTGTCTGAGTCAAAACGCCACGAAGAAAGATAGCAAAATTCCAGGATTTTGAAGTCATAAAGCACTTTTAATAGTTCGTAATCATAAACTCCAAACATTATACACTTTTTAACCAATGTTTACATTATGATATCAATAACTATTAAATTAACGAAACATAATAGTAGTTGGCGCCAAAACCACGTGAAAGTTAGTCATCGACTGAAACGTGATTGCCATCAGAACCAAAAACAATAAAAAAAGTGAAACGTCAATGTGAAATGTCACGTTGTTTTCCCGCCAATTTCCCCGATCGCTGATTGGTTTAAGGTCGTGAACTCTAGAGAGCATGCGTGAAAGTTTTGTTTCACTCGCTCTTTGTTTGTTCTCGATCTACTCGACACATTAAGACATTGGCTTTCTAGAAAATACTGTTTATTGATGGCGAAATAGTCGTAGTAATAGATAGCTTAGATCGTATCCAAATAGCATTGGTCTCGGCCATGTTGTGGTCCTACGGCGAATAAGGTCCAGAGCTCCACTTTTCACAAGGTCGGCAACGCGCGTGATGCCCCCAAAGAGAAGCAAAATGGTCGCGTTCTGTGCGGTTTCAGAGGAGTTTTCTCTCGTGAACGCTGAAGCTGGTAGAATGAGATCCCATCCCAGCCCAGCCGAGGTCTTTTCTTTAGGGTTTCTTCAAAAGGGGCATTCGGGTATTTCTTTGAAAATGTGCAAATCGCTGTTCCAGTTAAAAAGAACTTATTACATTACATATTTTTTTAACTTTTGGCCAGTATGGAGATGGACCAGTATCTGTTCTAACAGGAGCAGTTATCAGATTAATGTTAAATTCAATACAATCTGATATGAATTCAATCTTGTGTCGAAATTCACATTACCATTCGTGTCCCTCTCCCCAGATTTTAACACAAAATATTTTATTTCTCGACTTGTACTAAGAAGAACGTAATATAAGCAATAAATTCCATAAATAGAATGTTTTTATTAGTTTATAATCTATATATATAAAATGCTTTGTCCTGACTGACTGACTGACTGACTGACTGACTGACTGACTGACTGAGAATCAACGCACAGCCTAAACCACTCATCGTAAAAATCTGAAACTTGGCAGGTGGACCTATTATATGACGTAGGCGTCCGATAAGAAAGGATTTTTCGAAATTCGAACTCTAAGGGGTTGAAAAAGGGGGGTAAAGTTACTATGGGACAACTTGATTCCTTGGTCCAATCTACTTCAAATTTTGCATAAAAATTGTTTAAGATAATTGATGGAAGACGTGATTCTTATTTTATTGAAATTCTTGAAAAATACATATTTTGTGGGTAATTTTCTTCGATTTGATATCAATACTCATACTCCTTAGTGCTTTTGATTCAATTACATTTCATATTGACACATCCGTGAAGTGAAGTGTGTCATCTGTCATGTAATATTTTTATAAATTGTGAATATTCAAACAAAATGATTTCAGAATGTCGTCGTACTAAAGGCGAGTTACAAATGCACCGATATGATACTAACTCATTTATTCTGTTTGTGATCTCGGAAAACAGCTAAAATTCTAACTATGTATAAAGCGGAATCATATTCATCGATAATAAACAGTAAGTAATTAAATATTAAATTTATAATATTTGACAGGGTTCAAGTTAAATTGGTCAATGGTTAAATGGCATATTGATATTGTCTCTTTCTCACTTATAGGAAATCTCATTACGTCGACTCGCTCTAATATTTCGTAGTGTTGTTGTAGGGATGGTTGTAGGCTGAGGTTGTAGATATTGAAATACCCATATACTTATACATTTTTTTTACGGAAGTGGTTGGAAAACAAGCTCAGGAATATGGATCATTTGATATTAGGTGATTACCGTCGACTATGAAGCACATAGATTCTAGGGTCCCTGACCCGTTGCCGACCTATAACAGGAAAAGACAGGATATATAGCGAGAAATAGTATAAGGAAGGAGTTAGATTTTTTTTATACCACAAAAGTGGCAAACAACAATTTCGGATATTTCACTCTCCGAACGAAACGCATTGCTGCTTCACATCAATATTCTGTATAAGGGTGGTACTTCACCGGTCGGGCTAGCCTATTTCATAAACGCCCACTCCAAAGATTGTAATGAGAAGTATTTAAATAGAAAAATAATCATGTATACATATGAAAATGTTTTGTCTTGACCGTAGAGACCTGAAATTTGGGTGTGTGATGTAGGCAACCGATAAGAAAGAATTTTTTGAAATTCCCACGGGAAAGCGGGATAAACGCAAACGAAGTTGCGCGGGTTTCTCTAGTACAATATAAATACTTAAAAGACTATATTACAATGTTAAAAAAGTGAATCAACAAATGTTCCGGCGCTACACCCTCATTACCGTTCGAGAGTATTGTCGCCTTAATATCTTTGCTCCTAGTTGGCCTTGTGCGTTCGCCTTAACTGTGCGGGACAGTTCAGTCGTCGCTCGTCCGTTGCACGGAGGACACGTAGCGAGCGAGTATTTTTTCTACGGAAATATCGGTATTTAGTGCTCCGAACGGTTTTTGTTTCGTCAAAGTTCTCCATACAGTTTTTGTATTTAATGGTAAGTAGACGTGTGATATTTAATCATTTAGGGTCTTATCATCTTCATAAAAGGGCTTATTTTAAGTATTTACTTGTTTCAAAATGGTAAATGAAATGAAAATTGTTCAAAATGTATAAAACTATGAATTTCTAATTACCATTTTTCTAATTACCAGTTTTTACCATTCCGAATATGAAGTGCAACGAGTACGGCATCGGGTGACTAGTCGCGGAGGGTAGCGGGATCCGAGGCACGGTTCACCGCTGGCCGACCGCAGGTAGTAGGGGACTCCTATACAGCCTATTGCGTGGACCTCTTGCTGACAACAGATCCAGACAGGTACTCGGTGACAATTTCTTCGCCATTGGGGCGCTCTGATCAATGTCTGATGAAATCGGTATCAGCCTACCACCCGCCCGATCCCAGCCTGAAAGGCAACCGGCGGCGGTTATGGCGATACAGATCAGCAGACTGGGATGAGATGCGGTCTTTCTATGCATCCTTCCCTTGGCAGTCTGTCTGCTTCTCTTCTAGTGACCCCAGCGTCTGTGAAGATGCCGTTACTGATGTGCTTCGTCAAGGGATGGAATACTTCATTTCCTTCTCCAACGTGCCATCTACTAGTAAAGCTCGCCCATGGTTTGGGCCTGAGTGCAGCCGTGCCGAGGCGCATAAGCATCAGGCATACCTGGACTGGGTTGCAGCTCGACAGCACAAGGCGTCTGATGTTCGCGAAAAGAAGAAGGCCTTTAACAAGGCTGCCAAGTCCTGCAAGATGGTTTTACAGAAGGCTCGATTTGATCATATTGGCCGAATAGGGAACAAATTGGATTCTTTCCCAGCGGGAAATAAAGCGCTTTGGAATCTAGCGAAGGCGGTCGAATCGAACTTCTGCCGCCCCCCTCTCCACTGCAGAAACCTGACGGATCACTTGCTCACACCGCTGAAGAGAAAGCAAACCTGTTGGCGTCTCTGTTCGCGGAGTCTTCACGTCTTGATGCTGGTAGCGCGATACCTCCAGTTTACCTGGTAGCACGGTG
Source organism: Endotricha flammealis (assembly GCA_905163395.2). NCBI lineage: Eukaryota > Metazoa > Arthropoda > Insecta > Lepidoptera > Pyralidae > Endotricha > Endotricha flammealis. The sequence goes on along the minus strand of LR990881.1, from coordinate 262,947 downwards.
GTAATGCCGGAAATCCGGTTGCGCCAGGCTGAGGTTCGCAAAACGCTGCGCAATCTTGACGTGAACAAGGCCAGTGATCGAGACGGTATCCGCTATTGTACAGAGGACATGTGCACCCGAATTGACACCTGTATTGACCCGCCTCTGGCTCTGTCTAAAATCTGGGAAAGAACCGAGTTCCTGGAAGCTCGCTAACGTGCCCAAAAAGGGCAGCCGTGCCGAACCTGCCAACTACAGGCCCATTTCGATCACGTCCATACTCTGTAAGAATATGGAACGTGTTTTTGAACCGCAGGCTCCTAGCGTACCTAGAATCGAATGACCTCCTCAGTGACCGACAATATGGCTTTCGCTAGAATCGGTCCACTGGGGATCTTCTAGTGTACGTCACCCACATCTGGAATGAGGCTATTGAGGAATTCGGAGAAGCCCGCGGTTGGAAACTTGCGGTTTCCCTCGATATTTCCAAAGCATTTGACGGTATGGCACGGTAGTCTTATTAGCAAGCTTCCTTTTTACGGCCTGACCTCTAATTTCTGTGCGTGGATTTCTGACTTTTTGGGGGATTGATCTATTCGGGTGGTCATTGATGGCTGCTCGTCTAAACGAAAGGCTTTTAATGCCGGTGTCCCTCAAGGATCGATTATTTAAAGCATTTGTTTTTTGTTGTTTGTGAAATCACATGCAGTGTTTTATAAAGTCCAAACTAAGTATGATTGTTATTAGTGTTTATGAAAGAAATTAATAACTAAGTATATATTTTTTATATTTAAAAGTTTAAGAAACTAACATTGGGTCAGTTTGGTAAAGAAAATAATTATAGTCTTAACATGTTAGAAACTTTTAAATTGTGTTATTATGTCGAGTTGTCGTTGATTGACAGCTAAGTGCGAAAGTGTGAAGTTAATAAACGTTAATTTTTAATTATTTCTTTTATTTTTCTCTTTTATCTACTCACCATTTGAAATTCTTCTCTTTACCGTTTGTGAACCTCTTTACCATTTATGTAAATTACTCATTACCGTTTGCAAAAAAAAAGAATGGCTCATATCTTTAATACTAAAAGACTTTTCTGGGTCCGGTTCAAAAAAATATATATAGCTCATACCAAAGAACGCGACTAACACTTTAAAGAACCGTTCTTCGAACAAAATTTATCAATCTCTTTTATTAGGCTAATGTGCGCATCCTCAAAGAATTACCCTTCAAAGATTTTTACAGGGTCGGCAACGCTCGAGTGATATTCCCGGTGTTGCAAGTGTCCATCGGTTATGGTGACTGCTTCAGGCGTCGCGCCGCCTTGTTTACCAATTTGGTAGTGTAAAAAATATCTTTTGTGCAGTCACTTTTTGTCGCACTTCCTACTCCACCAATATCTTTCTGATTAAATTCGTTGTGAGTTCCAAGACACTGTAGAGGGTGGTTCTCTGATTACGAGGAAATCGAGACAAAGTTAGAGAAACTTTTAAAAGGTGAAAAATCTTTAACGAAACGATTAAATAGCTATAATTATTTAATGTGACAAAATTATACATAATTGCACTCAAAAATTACGAAGTTACAGGCTTTTAAAATTCAAGACGGTGAAGGTAATGATTAGTCTCCTGATGGTGATGATTGCTGGTTATGGTAATGAAATATATTTTACTGGTAATGATCATTATAATTATGTGGAATCTTCCACTTGTAACAAATTAGACAAAATAGCATAATATAATCTATATATGTTATAATAGGAAATAAACTATGAAAATATTATAATAAACACAACCATTTTCATACTAAGTATCATTTGTTTCATAATGTCAAATACAGCCTATGTTTAATTATATTACTATTATACTCTCTAAAAACAACGAAAATCTTTTTAAAAGTTTAACAATCGTTTTACAAACTACTTAATTAAGTTTTATGTTTAGATTTCTTGGACGTTCTCACTATTCTTCTTAAATAATTATCAGTCTTTAATAATTAATATTAATCCCAACAGAAATAACAAAACAGAAGTTTTGGCTAAAAACTTAAAATAAACATAAAATTTCTCCAAACTCATAAAAAAGTCTTCAGTCTTTCCTAATAACTTTAAAAAAAATGTTTTTCTATAACCTTGGAGATCAAATTTAAACTAAAGATTTTGGTCAAGCTTAATGAATTACTTACTAGTATTGCAATTAATTTTTTTTTTTTTTTCTCATTTATTTACCATTAAAAAGTATATATACAATTTTTTTTTTACTTATTATAACATATAGAAACCACGCAGGTTTGTGCTTATGTTATTTTGACTAATATTATTGTTATATTAATTATGATTGATATTTTGACTAAAAGCTTTGGTTACATACAATAGCATTAAATAGTATACCGACAATAAACAAAACAAATATGTCATTCCAAACAAAAAGGCACATTAAAAATAATTTTGAGTTAGTGCTTGAATTATACTAAAATTTAGCTGCATTTATAATAAATTAAAAATTTGCCATATAATAAATCATCCCGCAGATACCCTTTTTGCTTGGAACGGCACAAATATGAGATACAGGGTGCCCTGAGAGCGACCGACACTCCCGAAATATCTTAGGAGGTTTATACATCTACTTTATGCTCGTGAAAGATTTTTTCTCTAAGTGTAATAGTTTCGGAGTAATTGACTAACAAACATTCCTTGAACAACTGTGTGTTTTCATCCCTAAATCAGCTGTTCCTTACGTACAGGCAAGAGCAGGTCGACCTTTACATATTGGACTTTGTACCGTTCTTAAGTTCTATGACATAGGAGCCAAAATTGTATAAAGCTCGACGTGCACCTGCTATGCATAGTAATTGTCACGGTTACCATAGTGACAAATAAATAAACTTCTGTCAATAGGTAAAATACTAAAACTAAATTATGAAAATTTCTAGTTTTATTTGTTATTTGTTAGATGGATTAAGCGTTTTGAATGGTGTTTAGTGTTTTACGAGTTCTTTAGTGGTTTTGAGTGTTGTGTGGCATAAGAGGCGCTCGTACACATCGAGCATTGTGTCTAGTAGATACTTTCCGGTACGTACTTCGGTTTTTAATGTAAAAACTTTGATTTTTTAAGTGATAATAAGAATTTCAATGAATAGGTAGGCAGGTATGTGTGTGTCGTGGCCTACGGACTGTCCGTAGCGTAGTAGTTTCTGTCCGTGTAGGTATTTTTGCCGTATGCACTGTTGTTGTAGTATTAGGGATACCTACACGTAGAAAATTAGCAGGTCAGTGCCTTTTTTTACAATAAACTATTTTTAAATTAAACTTGCACAAATCGCATGTATGTAAGGTACATATCATCAAACTTTCGGCTGTGTTCGTCGTTTTTTTCCTCCCTGTATAGTGCAAAAGTTTCAAAATAAAATTAATTCAAAATATGTTCCATTCATCATCATCATCGCTATAATTTTCGTCCGTTTTCTTTTTATTTTCTTTTTCTTCTACCAGTTTAACATCTTTTTCTTCATTTACTTGTTTTTTTTTCATCGTTTACTTGTTTCTAAAGCAGCAACAGTTAACTGGAAAGACTGTATTTTATTTAGGGATAACTACATACATCACTATATGAAATAATAATTATCACACGTATTCTCCTATTTAGTAATAATTTAAAATAATTTAAAAAATATCACCTCCAGCATTTTACTATCATTACCTTCCAATTCTAAGCTGAAGGTAATTGAAGGTAATGAGACTGATGGTAATGATTTTTTTGCACTTTTTCATTTTTAATATTTTATTTAAAAGGACATAGAAGTATCAACAACTCATTATCACAACATATTCTTACAAGCTTTATAAATATAATTAAATCAATAGAAAATTCATAGTACTTACCCGACAATTAAAGTGTTGGTAAAGATTGCAAACACGTGACAAACAACAAATCCACCTACTATTTTCGATCTTTTTTCCGTAACTCAAACGTGGGTCCTCCTGGCTTGGCGCTATCGGGTCGACTTAGGGACGCGTGAGCGAGGAGCCAACGGGCGATATAGTCAAGGAATATACAGGTATCAAAAAACCTATTTCAATAATGGATGAAGGTAATTAATTTTTTTATGTGACAAAAGATTGATATTTTTTTTTAAAAAATTTAGCGTATGTTAAAGTACTAAAATACAATATAACGAGTCGTCGGAACGTATGTGATATTTTATAAAATTTAATAGAGTTAGGATCAACGGAATCCTTAAAATTTTGTATGGTCTTTACAAACACTCGTGCTGAAGACACTGAAGGTAGTGATTTTTTGGCTTAATATATGGTTATATCTTTGTTATCGTTTGATTTGTATTTATCATATTTGGGGCATTTATAGCTAATTAAACGTTAGATCGAATGGGTAAATGGATATTTTTCTATTAACTGTTTTTTATTTTTTATTGCTAAAAACATGCGAATTCACCGAAATCAGAGAAAGACCCTAGATTAATCTGTGGCTGTAGTTTCTCCCCCGGGACGTCAATAAGCTTCATTGCTTATTGTCAATCCGAGGGCGCCGTTGTTGATCCTTTACGGGAGACAGAGCGGTGGGTATGTGTGGTGGACTTTTTTTTTCTTTCGCTTGGCAATCTTAAAGTTATACTTGTGTACGTAAATTCAAAGCAGCGTATTCATGCTATCTCGACCTGTATACAGTCTCTGAGTCAAGACGCCCCGAAGAAAGATGATAGCAAAATTTCTCCAGAAAAGGCGGATTTTGAAGTCAACACGATAATGCACTTTTAAAAGTAACTGATAATCACTATGCACTCAATGGGGCTCAATCTGTGTGATTTGTCCATATGTAAAGTATTTATTTATTATTTACCATCCTACCTGCCATCATCGTTGCAGGAATTATATGCGCAGAAAAAATATTATAAATAGAGATAAATTGAAAAAGCTAGGTATGAGCGACCAACCGGCAGTCACTCGGACCTCGGAAATAAGCCCTGCGCGGATTTGTAATAAAAATGTAAAAAAAAACATAATGTGATAGCGAAGGAGACAGTACTGTTACAAACGATGTTATGTTGTTTATGTTGTCGACATGAACTTTCTAATACAGTACATGAGTGTGGTCTATGGTACAAGTTACGAGCGAAATGGCGAGCACAAACGTTATTTTCAAAAAAATTTAAAAGAGGAAAAAAGCACGAGAACCATTGTTTTTTTTTCTCTTTTAAAAATAACTGAGATAATAAACAGGAATTTCCTAGTAACACTACTAGCAAATTCCTATGTGGGCACGTAGCCACGTATACATCATGGAGCAATACACGCAGAGTTTCATAGATAAAAGCGTTTCCGACAATATTCTTGGTTTTCGCACATGTTAAAATCTCACTAATATTTTAAAGGCGAAAGTTTTTGTGTTTGTATCTTCTTCACGCTTGGTATGTAGGTAGCTGATACCTTGGATTAACACATAGGTAGGGTACTTTTTACCCGAAAAGTACGCGATTCCCGTAGTATTCAAAAGTTTCATAGATATGTGCATAGATAGATGACACGAAAACAAAGTTTTTTTTTTCGTTTTGGCAATCAGACTTCAGACGAAAATTCTATTGTGCCATCTTCAAATTATGCTTGTGTACGTAATTCAAAGCAACGTATTCATGCTATCTCGACCTGTATACAGTCTCTGAGTCAAGACGCCACGAAGAAAGATGATAGCTTTCTACAGAAAAGGCGGATTTTGGAGTCAACACTATAATGCACTTTAACAATTCTCGATTACAAAATCCAATCACTATGCACTTTAAACAATGTTCGCTTCACATTACACTATCAATACTATGAATCAAACGCTGAAACACACAGAAATTAAATTTCTCGAGCCCAAGTGGACGTTATCGTAGTTGTCGCCAAAATCCTGTACTGATTTTATTTGAAAAGCTAGCAGGACTTGTTCGTTTCGAAAACGCCGTCGCCTACCTCTCACGGCATAAACCACGTTTTAGCAAGTTTCTCCCGATGGCAATTACTGTTATTTTTATTGTTGAACGCCGATAACCTGTTGTTAAACGCGAATAGGTTACTTACGCGCGCGTAGATTTTTTTAATACTATACACACTTTAATTTATTGGCCATGTTGTGTTCCTACTGTGAGTAAGGTCTCCAGAGCACCACTTGGAGGGGTTGGGAGGGTTGGCAACGCGTGAGTGATACCCCCGGTATTGCAAGCGTCTATATGCTACGGTGATGCTTACCATATGCCGTATGCTTGTTGCCACTTGCACCAAGTGGAGCTCTGGAGACCTTACTCACCGTAGGAACGCAGCACGGCCGAAACCAATGCTATTTGGCTACGATCTTCTGTAAAGTGGAGTTCCTTCCCCAGACGGGCTGCGAAAGATGCGGAGCGGATTATCCGCTCAACCTCTTCTAATACGTACTCTTCTTAAATTACGTTTCGTAGTACTCCTGGCACGTCACTCTAAACAATCGTCTGATTTAAAATATAAATCGATATGAAAGAGACATAGATCTATTACAAATCAATTTATTGCGATATTGCAAGCGTTTATAGGCTAAATTGGGATCCTTACAAAACTTTGTAAACCCTATTTACTGCGAATAAAAATTTGTATTTTAAAAACCCGTAGCTGGGACGTTACATACAGACATACAGCTGTCTGTTATTATTATATAAAGATTATAACGTATAGGTACATTTACTTGGCATCATATGACAAATTGCTTGAAATGGGGTCAGCGTACGACCTCGTCGACCACCGGTGACCGATCTCAATTGATTGTATTACACTACGAACATTTAAGGGCATTATGATTGAAATTATAGGCGGCGGTAACTATCCATCAGGTGGAAAGTACGAGGTTCTAATGGAAAGGAAGTAAGCAGAAGAGTTGTAGTAACTAGTATTAAAATACTCCATCCCACCAACATAGTGGCTCGAAAACTTTAAGTCCAAGGTTCTTTCATAATAAATCACCTTTGTGTGAGTGTTCTACCGCGAATAACAGAGTAGAACAAACAGCTCATCACGTTCTGTGGGAGTGTGATCTTTGGCATGAGGAACGCGTAATCATGTTGGATTCCTTACATATAATTTCGGGCGTAGTTTATTATTCTGATCTCGTAGTGAGCAGAGACAAATTATCGGGCATTTAGGCGATTTTGCAATATATATTATTGGAATCAAAGTATTTTATTACAATATCTATCTCTGACGTAGTTGCTAATGCTAAGGAGTGAAGAACTTTCAACTCAATACTTACTACTTCGTCTAATATTGAAGGGAGACCCGTATCCTTGCATGATGATTATGGGTTGATATGATGATAGGAAATGACTCACCCCACGTATAATTTTAAATAATCTTATTAGTATCCTCTTCATTATAAAACAATTATAAAAATATAATTTAAAATACGACTTTATGTAGGAACATCGGATTGACGATTGTCCAATTATTTGAGACCTCTCTGATACTAAGAATAAAAACTATACTGTGCTTTACGGATGCTTTCGCGTTGATTTTTGCAATATTTATAACTCATATTTAATTATTTTTTATTTTTTATACCACAAAGTTGGCAAACAAGCATACGGCCCGCCTGATGGTAAGCATCACCGTAGCTTATAGACGCTTGCAATACCGGCGCGGCGGTATCACTCACGCGTTGCCAACCCTCCCATGCCCTCCAAGTGGAGCTCCTTACACACCGTAGGAACACAACATGGCCGAGACCAATGCTATTTGGCTACGATCTTCTGTAAGATGGAGGCCCTTCCCTCAGACGGGCTGCTCCGATTTGAGCGGATTACCTCTCTTCCCATAAAGCATCATTTAGCTTTAAAATGCATTTTGTTTCAAATTGCTGTCTCTCACGTAGTTGTTATGGAAGTCCTTTCAATACTTTCCTACTCCGTCTATTTTAGTTCTGATTCCCGCCGAGGTATTTTCTTTAGATTAATAATATGGGGTACTTCGGGTACTTCAAAAGGGACATTTAAAGATTTTTACAGGGTTGGCAACGCGCGAGTGATGCCCCGGTGTTGCAAGCATCTATAGGCTACGGTGATGCTTACCATCAGGCGGGTCGTATGCTTGCTTGCCACCTTAGTTTTGAATCTTTGGATGCAAGAAGGGATACAGTTAAATATAACTTCTATTTGAGGTCAGTGGTCCAATGAAACAGTATCAATATACTCTGGGCGGACAGTATCTTAAACAACTTTGAACTTTCTTATCATTCTGTGATAATTGTCTATTTACGTAGAAAGCTGTTACTATATGCAATTTTAGAAATGATAGATTTAAATGTTAGCTTAGTTTTCAGTTAATTATTAATGTTATTATATTGTAGGAGTTCATTAGTTTATCAATTTAAAAAAAACAGTTTTTATGTCAAAAAAAAATGGAAATTATAAGCATACTAGCTGACCCGGCAAACTTTGTTCTGCCTTAGAGGCACTACCCTACCCTACCCCTACCATACCCCTACCCTACCCCTACCCCACCCCTACCCTACCCTACCCTACCCCTACCCTACCCCTAATCGAGTTTTCATTGTTTTTAAGATGTATTCTGCTATTCGGGACGGAAACAAACCCAACAAATCAAAAACCATGGCAATCGGTCCAGCCGTTCTCGAGTTATAAGTGTTGTAACAAACACGACTTTCTTTTATATATATAGATTATTGTGAGGAGCTCGATGGATGGCGTCGCTGTGTCAAACGAACAAATGAAGCAACGTAGACTCTAACCAGTGTTTGGATGGGTTTCGTTGTCGTCATTTTGTTGCATTGGAATTTATGCCTTCTTAAGTATTTATTTTATTTTATTTTTAGTATTTGTTGATAGCGGAAACATAAATACGACATCACGGTTCATATGATACAGCCTGATGACAGACAGACGGGCAGAGGGAATTGGTCGCTGTTCGGGCGTCGAACGTACGAACAGCGACGAATTCTATCAAATCAAACGTGTTTGTTTATATTTTCTACTAGCGAAACCCGCGCAACTTCGTTTGCGTGTATCCCGCTTTCCCGTGGGAATTTTGGAATGTATGATGCTTTAAAACCTTCCCCTTGAATCACTCTATCAATTAAAAAAAACCGCATCAAAATCCGTTGCGTAGTTTTAAAGATTTAAGCAGACATAGGGACATAGGGACAGAAAAAGCGACTTTGTTTTATACTATGTAGTGATGATGCAAATTTGATATAAATCGATTGACATAATTCGTAAATAATTTTGATATACCTACGTATTGTAATTAACAGAAATTGTGATGTGAATTTAATAAGCGGCTTATTGTCTGTACGCCTGGCGGCAGGACATGGTGGAACTATTTAATATGTACCTATTTAATATGTACCTATGTTCCACAAATAAAGAATATTTGTATTGGTTACCACGCCGGACCGCCACCCAGGAGGTCCCGCGTTCGAATCCCGGTCGGGTCATGATGAAAAACGAACTTTTTCCGATTGGCCTCGGGTCTTGGATGTTTATCTATACATGTATTTGTTATAAAAATATAATATCGTTGAGTTAGTATCCCATAACACAAGTTTCGAACTTACTTTGGGGCTAGCTCAATCTGTATGAATTGTCCCTATATATTTATTTATTTAATTAAAAATATATTAATCAAAATATATTGTATTTGTATTTGTCTTTTACCAAAAACTGTTGACGCTCGAACAGCGACGAATTCGACAGCGGAAGCTTAGTAATAGGGTCCCGTTGGCATCTTTTGGGTACGGAACCCAACCCTAAAAAAAAGGTTATCTGTTGAGTGTCTTACGGCACTTCTCAACGGGGCATTCATGTCGGAAGTGTTAATAGGATAAAAAAAATTAACCACGGAGCTAATAGGGTTTTAAATAATTAACTCTCGAGTAACTTTACTCTTTATTAGATTGCTCATACGGAAATACATTAGTTCCTAACTTATTAATAACTAGCGAAACCCGCGCAACTTCGTTTGCGTGTATCCCGCTTTCCCGTGGGAATTTTGGAATGTATGATACTTTAAAACCTTCCCCTTGAATCACTCTATCAATTAAAAAAAACCGCATCAAAATCCGTTGCGTAGTTTTAAAGATTTAAGCATACAAAGGGACATAGGGACAGAAAAAGCGACTTTGTTTTATACTATGTAGTGATAATCAAGGAACGCGTTTACGGTTAAGCGGTGCGGGGGCGACTGACTCGCGCAGCGTCCCTTCGAATTGCGTCAGAGTGGGCCACTCAATATAACAACAAACTCTGTGTCCCTACAAAAATATTGACAATTATTTTAATTTTAAATTTATTTTTTTCCAACCAATCAACAGCATCGAACCGGTCTTCTTCGGATAATGTACAAATTACAGCCAAGTCTGGTTACATTCACCGCTAATAACATAGAAGGTCGATTGCGGTTGCGGAGTTACAACAACACAAATTAACAAATACTCCACAGCTTAAAGAGTTTTTCCACTTGTTTTTTCTATGGCTATGTATTGTGACGTCAGTGACATTAAAAAAAAGAACGGAGCCGAAGCAACTTCGAGCACAAATGTAAAACTAGTACCTACAACAATTCTATATAAAAATTCAGTTCCAAATATGGCCCCGTTTGTTTTTTATACCACTAAGGTGACAAACAAGCATACGGCCGCCTGACGGTAAGCCGATTCAATGATTCTTGTTAAAACACAGTACAAAATGAGTTAAAATAAAATCATTTATTTTGCAAGTAGATTTACAAGAAATACTTTTACACGTAATTTTTTTTTTATTGTTTTTTATCCTACTAGCATTTCAGACGTGAATGGCCTGTTGAGAAGAAGTGCCGCAAGAAACTCAACTATAGCCTTTTTTTAAAAGCCATTTTAACATATTTTTTTTAAATTACATATACATTTAATATGAAAAGAAAATTATAGTGACCACAAATTTTTATCTTTAAAATAATCTTCCACTTTATAATAACCCTTTTTCATCAAGCGACCTTTAATCGTGGATTTAAATAAAAGTACTTTGTCATTTAGTAGTAACTGACTTCTTCTTCTTCATATCAACCCATTCATCCCACAGCTGGGATACGGGTCTCCCTTCAATCGAAGCGGATTAGAGCGTAGTCTGTTACTCTGCTCCGGATTGGCAGAGACGTTCCGCCCTAAGGCCGTCGACTTGGGTAAGCAAAGACTGTCATCCTTCGAAATCAGCCGGGACCTGGACGCTGGCTAGGGTCGAAGTTGCTTAACTCGCGTGTTCATATTAGAGTGCGACACACAGCAACGCCATCTAACACCTCAGTGACTGACGATAACGACTGAATTCGAATATTAAGAGAGGTCACAGCCGATAATTCGCTCAAATCGGAGCAGCCCGTCTGGGGAAGGACCTCCACCTTACAGAAGATCGTAGCCAAATAGCATTGGTCTCGGCCATGTTGTGTTCCTACGGTGAGTAAGGTCTCCAGAGCTCCACTTGGGGGGGTTGGGAGTGTTGGCAACGCGCGAGCGATATCCCCGGTATTGCAAGCGTCTATAGGCTACGGTGATGCTTGTCATCAGGCGGGCCGTAACTTGTTTGCCACTTTATGGTATAAAAAATACTTTAATAAGAGGACAATTTCGATACGTTATTTTGATAGCTAAAATGGCTAAAATAATCACATGCAGTTAATTTGCACTCTCGCAAGATTTCCGCTAATACTTCTGCAAGAACTTGCAGATGTAATGACCCAGCTAGATTAATGAATGAGTAATTCCTAGACTTCTAGGTCCTTAGGGTTAATTATGAGCAGTTAGACGTAATCTAGGTTCCAGTCTCAATTACAATTTATGATGATACATATAGGTATTTTGAATTTTATTACGTAGGTAGACTTCAGTAATTTTTTGCCCGGTTGAATCGTCCTGCCAACGAACAGTCCAATGACGAATAGGCTTTATGGAAACGGTTGCAGAATCTTCCGTGTAAACCTAGATCCTAACCTAAGCTCGTGGACCTAGAAAAAAAGGCGGACACCATCACTGAAACTAAAAAGTGAAGCATCCATAGTAAGCAATAGTAAGCCACCTCGCATATACGTACGAACCGGCCGGCTTACTATGGTGTGAATGTGTGCGTGCCGGCCAGCCATTTCACACTCACACATAGTTACGCGGCCGCCATTGGGGTGCTTCAATTCTTTCTTAGCAAGATTCCGTCCGCTTTTTTTTCTAGGTCCATGCCTAAGCTTATTTTTAACTTTATACAACTAATAATTTGTAGTAATTAAAATGAATAAAGGTAGCTAGTTTAAATTAGGTTTACAATATTACTTGGTAACTATTATAGATTTGTATAAATACATTTTTTTTTTCAATATTCAGGGTCCATGTTTTTATCAAAAGTTTGATAGATTTAAGCTTTAACTTTTGTGCAATTTAAATAAATAATTATAATAAACATTGTCCCAAGGACTTTCTAACCATTTACAAGAATTTCAAAATTCCTTAAAAGAACCACTGGACTTCGCCCATACAATATTTATTATTTTGTTGCTTTTGAACCCCCCAAAAAACACTTTGTGGGTCATACGTCAAATTACAAGTAACCCTACATTGTAGGTGGCTGAAAAACAGTGATGCTTTCGCAAATAAACTGCCTCTTTGTATCACTGCAGCCCACATCAGTAAATAATTTAGTTATTTAAAAAAATATATATTTGATGGTACTCCTGCCACTTGGCTCGATCCCCCAGAACGAACGATCCTAGGCTACGAAATACTACGAATAATATATTGATATTATTAGTAGATCCTAGAACTCTTTTTTCCACTCCAATCAATTCACCACAGTTTTTTAAGTGTTTACTTATTTGTTTTTTATAGATAAATTAAAATATTTATCCATTTATATTTTATAAATTTTTTAAACAGAATCGAATTACTTAAAATAAAAATGTGTGGGTCAATATAATGCTTATTACGTGGCCTCCTAACAAAAAAACAAGTTTTACAACGAAAAATATACAATTTAAATAAAGCTTGCTAAAAAAGGTTTTCAAAAATATCGTGATTGCCAAAAAATCAGAAACTTAATTGTAATTAAAAAAAAATTGTTTAAGGATTTAAAATAAGGTTCGATACAAACTTACTTGCGCTTATAATCCGTTGACGCGCGCACTACCACTCACAATTCAATAGGGACTGGCCGATAAAAAAAAATAAACAACGCATGGACGACAATACTTGGAGAGATACGGCAGAATAGTTGTAAAAGAGCTGTCGCGTTTGTTTTGATTATTGATCTGAGTTGACTGTGGACACGCTGCTAAACGGGCATCGCGGATGACACACATTCGATCCGATCAAGTCTGCATCGCACAAAAAGTCTGCGTGGCGAGCAAAAATCCGTTGCGGAGTTTTCAGACTCAACACACATTAGTTTACAATCAATCACAGACGCACAACACGTGCTTTAGGTGCCAAAAGTGCTGGCACTGCAAAATTTCACTGAGCGAATTTTTTTCGCTAATTCTGTAACACGTTACATCTTAGGAAGCATCTGCGCTGCTATTTTTTTCCGCAGCGTGGACATAGTAATGCCCACAGATTTGAGTGGTAATGCCATACTGATTTGATACTCCACAAAATATTCGCACGAAAATAATTCACAAAATTCAATTTCGCAGTGCGGACAGGCCCATTCATAATTCGTTAGTATGAAGATTATTGAAGATGATGAGAAAGTTATAAATGCATTCGGTTAGAGATAGGTTTTGGCTACTTGTTGGGTCATAGCTAATTTATAAGACATACAACATCTGCGATTACACGTGAAAAAATCTCCCGTATATTTTCGTTTTACACAACTAGTTGGCTATAATACGACTAATTTAAATTCACGCTACCATCCATTTTCGCAAACAAACATTGCAAACTATTTATATTACCTGGTTTATACTGACCATACCGGTCTACAATAATGTAATGTGTTTATGCTATTTAACACTTAATAGTCTGTGATTTAAAGTTTAAAATTAAAATCACGGTTTTCAGGGTTGTTACGAAGCTTACACACTTTTTTTTCCTTGATTACCTCAGCACATATTCATTTTAATTTTCCCACGACTGGCTTTGTTTGTGGCCAGGATTAAAAACATTACCTTACATAGTTTTTTGCTACCATAGATTTTACATAGTTTTTTTAACGTAGACTGTAGTAAAATATCTTGTAAATGCGGCTTTACTTGGTCATACAAAGCAGACTACTTTTGCAATTTGTAAAATATGGTACACCTATCTATCACTCCCGCTCCCGCCCGATATTCGCACGGTTATTTGTATGGATCAATATTTAAAAAATATATCCTATGCATAAGCCTATGTCATCCGCCAATAGGTAGCTTCCTAACGGTGAAAGACTTTTTCAAATAGGTCCAGTAGTTTTCGAGTTTGTACTTATTCGTTACAAAAAAAAAATATTTTTTTAAATAATATTAGTATAGATATTCATAGATTAGTATGTAATAAGTACCTATGTTAATTATTTCTAAAGTAATGAAATATTTATATGCACTTGACTATACTAACTACCCTTTAGATTGATTAGCGTAACAAATCTTCATTAGCACTGCAAATCAATTAACACAAAATTGATTTACTGCGTACTTAAATCACTGAAAACTAATTGCATATGACTTTTTTTGTAATGAATTAATAGGTAAGTTCTTCACGGCCGATTCTTTGGTCAGTAGTTAAGTAAGTAATTTGGTTAAAATACGTAGCAATTTTTAACAAATATGTAGTTTGTTTTTTCAACGAATTTTAACCATTAGTATACATAAGTACTGATCAAACAATCGGCCCTTACTAAGCACTTTTTATGTAATTTACTAACTCAACGAAAGTACCAGCCTCTGACAAAAATGTTAACTTTTTAAAAACAGTGTTATACAATTTCCTATTGAAGCGCGTCACTTCCGATAAAATAATTTCTCTTTTAATGAGAGATTCAAGATTAAAAACATTTATTCAGAGAATAAGATTTTACAAACACGTTCTCTTGTCAGAGACTACATACAGTAATAAATGATTTGTGTATAATCTACTCTATAAATCACTACCATTTCGTAAAACAAAATCAAAATGACCACTGGTAAAAGAAATGGCGAGCACTGTTAACACAGAGTTAGTATCATATCGGTGCATTTGTAACTCGCCTATGTATCAACTGGTCTATTTATCAACTGGTAACTATCTATCGCCTAAGTTGTAAATCGCCTATTTATCAAGTCGCCTATGATTTTGCAATATATGTAGGTTAGATTTAGATTATTTTGGAATGTTGTTGGGATGGATTAGGATTGACTTTGGGATTGACTTTATGATTATTTTCGAATGTTTATGGGATGGATTAGGATTGACTTTGGGATTGACTTTTGGATTATTTTGGGATGGATTAGTAAATTAGTATTGACTTTAGGAATATTTTGAAATGTTTTTGGGATGGAGTGCATTTCATTTTACACATTTTCACACATTACATTTCACATTTCTTTTACCAGTGTATATAGTATGTAGTATTTCTTTTAACATCGTACAATTTATTTTTATTTACACAAACAAAACACTATTTCACTATTTTGGCGACCGAAATTGAACACAAAGGTTAATCACGATGTCAGAGCGATAGATCTTAATGTGACTGCAATATGACCAAATTGACCAAGCGATAATATCAGGTGACTGAAATATCCGGTTTTATTATAATACATAGGTAGTATTTTTTTATCAATTTTGCAAGATCTGGAATGACATTTTAAATGACGAACAATAAAAATGGTAGGTATTAGCAACTATTATGTATTCTTTGGTATTAGTTAGTAAATCGTCACACCAGTAATTCTTAATAATTGAGACAGACAACAGGCAGAGGGCCATTTCTTTTACCGGTGGTCATTTTGAGACATTTTGCGGTCAGAGTGTAGCCTTAGGGGCACTATTTTTAGGACTTAGAATTTTTTTCTGAGTTGGCTTAGGGGCACTATGAGACGCCAAGAAAACATGAAAAAAAAATTTTTTGAGACAATTTTTTTTTTAAATTCCCTTTTTTTTTGGTTCCATCTTATTGGGGGGGCATTTACGAACACATTTAGCTCTTTGCACTAACCGCGTCCGGGCTACCGTTTTCGATATATACGCCATTTTGTAAAAAAAAACAGATTCAAAGAATGGCCAATTACTCGTAAATGGTGATTATTACTAAGTTGACTTAAAGGACTAAAAGTGTCTCTAGTTGCCCCCCCGACACGATAAGGACAAAAGGAGCGAAAATTTAAAGAAAAAAAATCGATTCGAAAATTTGTCACGAGTCCAAAAAATGCTGCCCCTATCCCTGCAATAGCACTGAAAAGGGAGTTGGGACTTAGTTTTTTTTTAATAGAAATCTTCACTTCTTTTTGTCTCATCATGTTGGGGGAGGCACTTACGAACACTTTTAGTCCTTTGCACCAACCGCGCCCGGGCTGCGAATTTACAAAACCTATACCATTAGAGAGAAAGTGTAAACTGAACTGGCTTAGCTTCTGTTTGCCAAAAACTTGACGAAACCTTAATCACTACAGAAATTGACCGAAATCGCATAGACTTTGTTAGATAAATCCATTCTAACATTGTAGCAACAAATGCTATTCATTTCATTCCGATATTAATCTATCTGTCGTAGGTTTATGATGAAATCAGGTTTTTGATCAAAATCCTAGGCTTTTGATCAAGATCCGTAAGAAGACAAAATCATTGCTTTGTTTTACCATAAACCTGGAAATATCCATTCAAAATATCGTTTTTTCATCAAAAACCTAGACTGGGTTAGTTTTATGATAAAACTAATGGCAAAATCCTCGACTGGTTTAGTTTTAAGATGGCCACAAAGTGGAATCGTAAGAAAAATTCGCGGTGTTGTGATCACAAGATAACCCTAACCTAACCCACCAATATTCAGACAGACATTGGTGGGTTAGGTTAGGGTTATCTTGTGATCATAACACCGCCGAGCGAGCGAAGCGAGTGAGGCGCGAATTTTTCTGAAAAGATTCAATCAACGCGTTGTCGTCTATTTTCGGCTTATCTGTTTGACTCAATAGTACTTGATTTTGTACGTGCATTTTCTTTTAAAATATCAAAACAAAAAGCTAATCTATTTGAATCATTTCTTTTACTGAGATAGATTACGTATTGTCGAGTAATATGCATAAACAAAAGCTCATCTATAGTCTGACTCGTGACTCAAATGGCATAGCTATATCTCGAAAACGGTAGCCCAAACGCGGTTGGTGCATAGGACTAAAAGTGTTCGTAAGTGCTCCCCCAACACGATGACACCAATAGAAGGGAAGATTTCTAGAAAAAAAAAATATTCAAAAATTTTCTAAGTTCAAACTAGATTTTCAGTGCTATTGTAGGGATAGGGGCAACGTTTTTTTTCTAGAAATCTCCCCCTTTTTTGGTCTCATCTTATTGGGAGGGCACTTACGAACACTTTTGGTCTTTTGTACCAACCCCGTGCGGGCTACGGTTTTCGAGAAATTTGCAGTTTTTGAAATCCGACTTTCTTCGAAATTGCGTATATCTCGAGAACGGTAGCCCGTACGGGGTTGGTGCAAAGTACTAAAAGTGTTCGTAAGTGCTCCACCGATAAGATGAGACCAAAAAAGGTGGAATTTTACGAAAAAAAAAAAACGATCCGAAAAATTTCAGTCCCAGAAACAGCGTTTTTAGGACTCTGACAAATTTTGAATCCACTTTTTTTTTTCTTAATATCTCCTCTTTTTTTGTCCTCATCGTGTCAGGAGCGCAACTAGAAACACTTTTGGTCCTTTACATCAACTTCCTAAAGGTCACCATTTACGAGTAATTGGCCATTCTTTGAATATGGTCATTTTACAATACGACGTATATCTCGAAAATGGTAGCCCGAACGCGGTTAGTGCATAGGACTAAAAGTGTTCGTAAGTGCCCCCCTAATACGACGGGACCAAAAAAAGGGAAAAATCGGAGAATTTTTTTTTTTTAAAAATTTTAGCGAAAAAAAAATCTAAGTCCAAAAAAAAATTTTCTCAAAAAAATCTTTTTTCATGTTTTCTTGGCGTCTCATAGTGCCTATAAATAAAAATAAAAATAAAATGTTTTTATTTCAGATAACACAGATCCATAGATGTTGTTATACTCCAACTCAGAAAATTTTTCTAAGTCCTAAAAATAGTGCCCCTAAGGCTACACTCCAACCCATTTTGCTTTGTTTCAGAAATGGTGGTTCTTTTTAGAGTAGTCTTAAGTGTTGTATTTTAAATAATTGGAATCCCTCCTGGCACTTGAGTCCATTGCTTGATCCCGACTAATTCAGATCAGGAAATACCTTGTCTATATCTATACTTCTGTATTAATATTATAAAAAGCAAAGACTTGATTGTTTGTTTGCATTGAATAGGCTCCGAAACTACTGGACCGATTCTTTCACCAGTCAAAAGAATTTTTGAATATCAGGGAGTGACATAGGCTATAGCTTTTCCCGAAATTCAATGTGGTTCGCGTTCGGTAAGTCGCGGACAAAAAAGCTAGTTTTTCATAAAAGAATCCAAGGATTTCGTATCATGGTAGTCATATAGGTATCATATATGATATAGCGAACCCAGGAGGTCCCAGGTTCGAATCCCAGTCGGGTCACGATGAAAAACGAACTCTATCTGATTGGCCTCGGGTCTTGGATGTTTATCTATAAATATATTTGTTATAAAATATGGTATCGTTGAGTTAGTATCCCATAACACAAGTCTCGAACTTACTTTGGGGCTAGCTCAATCTGTGTGATTTTGTTATAAAATATAGTATCGTTGAGTTGGTATCCCATAACACAAGTCTCGAACTCACTTTGGGGTTCGCTCAATCTGTGTGTTTTGTCCCTATATATATATATTTATGAGATCATAAAAGATTATCTATGACACACCATAGACAAATATGCCAGCTTACAACTACCTACGCGATCAGACCTAACAACCACTGACTACTTCGTATTTGCACTGACTAAACTTGTGGTTATCCAAATCTTCCTTCACTATTTACTTATAGTCGCGTCGATAGGCGAAGTGTCTGTTAACGCCAAGTCTCTAAATAAACGATTTTTTTGTGATAAAACAGCTTATAAATTCGTGTCTCATTGTTTGACTTCAATATCCTTGTTCTACGCAGTTAACATCATGACTACCGCTATAAACACCGTTAGTATTTATGGGGGCTAGTTTGGAATGCAAGTGACAAGTTCACAACTAGTACACTGTTGGAATAAACAATTAGATTTATGTAAACACACATTCTACACGTCGAATATTATATCTGCCATGGATGTCACACTTCTACTGTTTTCTAGCCTTTCGTAGTCAAGAATTTTCTAAATAAGTAATACTTTTATGTTATTAGGTTGAATTTGTAATTTTACCCATAAATAAAACTCTTATTCTCCTTCATATTTGCTATACAATATTCTATTTTACTCGTAATACGAAAAATTTTAACTTTTAAAAACATTAATAATACTTTTCGACAAAAGATGGCGTAATTTAGTCCAACCATTTCTTGAAACTTGTTAGTTACAACTATCGATAACAGATGTCGTACTTTGATGAACATTTTTGAAAATTTTAGTTCGTGCTATTTGACAACAGATGGCGTAGTTTAAAACAACCATATTTTCCAAAATTTTATTTATTTTACTAGACAACAGAAGGCGCTACTCGACCGTTATTACTTCAAAAAAAAATAATATATAAAAACTCAACAGGTGGCGTTAAAATAAAAACAGTTATAACCTCAAACTTTATTTACAGTTTTTGTACATTTCTCTTTAAAGGTGCTATCTCTCTCAGACAATGACGCTGTCAATTCGTCCAGGGTCATCAGATCAGGTTTGGACTCTTGGTGTGGGGTGCTCCGATAGATTTCATATCTTGGTGGATTTTCTAACGTGGACCGACCGCATACTATTATGTATGGGTAACCCATTCTGTAACAAAAAAATACTTTTTCTCATAACAAATTAGAACTCACAGAATATCGACGTGAGATAGCGGTGATATGCCGCTATGTTTGGTACGATGAGTGAACCCTCCTGCTTCCCACTCCCTTTTTCAGTTTCCTACCCCCGTCCTTCTTTCTTCATTCCTTCATAGGTGGGCAACGCATCCAAGATCTTGTAGTCGTTGGTGTCCATGGCCAGCGGTGGTTGCTTACCATCAGGTGACACGCCAGCTCGTTTCCCCTCCTCTGTCATAAAAAAACTACAGGGTAACTTTTATGTACCCGATAGATGGGCATTGGATTTTTGATTTTGATATGCGCAAAGTCGATAAGGTTAAATTTTTTTTATAATAAAAAAAAGGCCGGGTTGCACTCCGGGAGTGCCGGCAGAAGTGAAAACTTAAACATCAACGTTGTGCATTTTTGAATATATTGGAATGGCTAGGGAATCTTTCGCTTTTTCGATCAGGCTACGGATCTGACGCGAGTTTAACATTTTTTACCCATCTAAAAAAGTGCCAAGCGCCGCTAAAGAAGTTTTCACTTCAAAAATATTGTTTACAATACAGTACCGTGGTACTGTTCAGTGGGGCAACAAGAACAGATTCTAGTTCGAGTCAACGACACTCGCTGTCCCTTTCAATTCCTATTTTGTATGAGTGAGACAGCGAGTGTCGTTGAATGGAACTAGAATCGGTTCTTGTTACGTGAAATGTCCCACAGTTGACCGGTCAACCGGACTACGGAAATATGGTATTGCTAGATGGCGTTGTAAAATTTTATTAGACTTTTTTTTTTTGTGTATTTATTTCTATAAGTTCAAAATCAATCTACAAGGTGATTTTTTTAGTCACTACAAATTTTAATATATTTTTCTGTTGTGAAAATAATGGTATACGTTTTTTTTTCTTTTTAGCACTTAGTATTAAAATATGAAGTTACAGCATTCACAAACTTATCTGAATTCATAGAAACCGCGCGCCATCCGGTAAAATATTATTATTTTCAAAATTTTACCTACATTTTTAACTTTTATTAACTTCACTTGTAACTATGTATGTAAGAAAATCTTGAAATCTTAATTTGACCCACTTCCCGGTATTCAAATAGGATGAAATTTTGCACACGCTCCAAATTCTGATGACAGTACATGACTAGCTAAGACACGTCATTACAAATCCAATATGGCGGCCTCCCCAAGATGGCGGACTGGCTGTTTGAAATCCACCCCCATGATATGGGTATCAAATGAAAGGGTTTGCTGTCAGGAATATGAAAAAAATAGTCACGTGACTTAAATCCAATATGGCGGACTTTCAAGATGGCGGACGGGCTATTGTAATTTTTAGTGCTAAAAACGTGTTTTTTAGTTTTTTAAACTATTATCTATTCATAAATAGAGTCTTTTAATGATACTTACCTTGTACATACAAAAATTTTGGATGGTGACTAAAAAACTGTATAAGTTTAACTAATAAATAAACTGTGTCAAAACTTAAAACTAATATTAAAATTTGTTGTAATGTGTAACTCAAAAAGTATAGATTGAAATACCGTCTTCGTCTCTATAAGTTTCGCAATTTATTATATATATTTTTTTCTACCTGTCAGCCATCATAAGCCTCTTCCCGATGGTGAGATGGTGTCGGTCGTCGACGAGCACGTCGCTGTGCAGCTCGGGCAATGACGACACGTGTTGGTATACATTCTGTATGGCATTTACACCATGGTTGGACCATTCTTTTGAGCCTTCCTATAAACAACAGACTTTTGATCAACTTAAATGTATACTCTAAGGCATCGTCCTAATAGAATGCGAATGCGCGATCATCGCCGGTTCGCGCGAATTTTACTCGTACGAACGCGCGATCAAACATATTGAACTCGAATAAGTGTCCTAACTGACAATCGCACGACGCTGTCGCGCGACTTAAATGTTTGTAATCCATTCGCGCTAACTTAATTCCTACGAACGCGCGATCAAACATTGAATTCGAATAGGTGTCCTAATTGAAATTTGCGCGAATTGCGTCGGCGCGGTGTGCCCCGATGCGCCTATTCGCGCGAATGAACGATGATCAATCAGAACACTCAATTTTTGTCATCGCGCGTGCACGCGACGCGCGACGTTCGCATCGCCTACCCGCGCGATGATCGCGCATTCGCGTCCTGACGTGCGTAATACACTCGAGAGCAATGAATGCGTGTCACCTAAAGAAATCTATAAATCTCGGAAACTAAGCATGCCAGCTTAATAAAATACCTTTGGCCCTATGACCACAGCGGAGTAGGGAGCGATGCTCCGCGGCCAACGGAGCGACTTCTCACTCGACAATGCCTCCACACTGGCCGCTAATAATCTGAAAGTTTCAATATAAAATAACTTGACATCTTTATTATTTAAAACTAGCTGTTACCTGCGGCTTCGCTCGCGTAAAAATAAACCTATGTCGGGCTCTGTACTCCTGACAATATATATACAAATTTTCATTATGATCGGCTGCTTAGTCAAGCCGTGAAGGAATAACAAACAAACAAACTCACTTTCTCATTTATAATATTAGTATGATGGCAGAGGTTTTATATAATGCTTTAATGTTTTCTTTTATATATCGTATTTGTAACTTTTATTTTTTTATATCACAAAGTTGGCAAACAAGCATACGGCCCGCCTGATGGTAAGCATCACAGTAGCCTATAGTCGCTTGCAATACCGGGGGTGTAACCCCCCCAAGTAGAGCTCTGGAGCCCTCACCTCCTGGACACAGCATGGGCGAGACCAATGCTCTTTGGCTACGATACGATGTAAGGTGGAGGTCCAAACCCAGACGGGCAAGACAGATGCGGAGCGGATTATCCGCCCAGCCCTACCTCTGTTACTTTTACTATTATCATTTTAAAAGAGCAAGTGTTAAGTTTCCTGCCAGTTCTTTTTAGTACAAATCTGCCGTCCGAACTGGTGGTAAGAGAAAATTGTGACGATTCGAAAGTGCTTGTAATATGCTTATTTGAATAAAAATTTGACTTTGACGAGAAGTATCTCTCACAGAAAAATGGTGTGCAGCAATGCGTTTCATTCGGTGAGTGAGAGATCCAGATTTTAAGCTGACTAAATAAAATCACTCTAAAGGGACCAGGACGTCATACCGAGGCAAGCCTTCGACTGGAATCCACAAGGAAAGCGCAAACATGGTCGCCCAATACAGACTTGGACAGTCGCTGCAGAAGCGAAGGCAATAGGGATGACTTGGAGCGAAACAAAACGCGAAGCTCAAGATGGCGAGATCTGGTGTCGAAAACCAAGATCAACTTTGGGTCGCTGCGCCATCGCAGTAAGTAAAAACAGATTTGCACAGGAATCATTTGCATCACACGCCCAATGTCATATACGCATTTCGTCACATCCAAATATTTAAATTAGTACGTGTATGATACGTTCTGTAGCAAAAATAATGAGCCGATTTTGACAGCCATTGAACCATAGACAGACCTCTCTTATATTGTTTTAAATCTCTTTTTTCATCTGTCAGAGGTAAAATAAAAGGTCTAGTCTGGACTGAGCCATCTGTACAGAAGTATTATAATATCTGCAGCTTGGGACTAGATGGCGTTGTGTGATACGTCCATGATATTATGTTTATTTCTTACCTAGTAAGTCCGATGCCATAACATGACATGATAATGGGCTCTGGTTTCCCGCTGGCAGTGACGAAGTTCGCTTGAAGTGGCTCACTGTACTTCGTGCCCAGAATGAATGTGTGACCCACCTTAAAAAACAATATAATACATAAACTGCACGACAACACGGACAATCAATATAAATAGTCCCTTTTTTAGGGACAAAAGTAAGTTCGACACTTGTGTTATGGGATACTAACTCAACGATACTATTACTTCATACTATCATACTAATATTATAAATGAGAAAGTGAGTTTGTTTGTTATTCCTTCACGGCTTGACTAAGCAGCCGATCATTATGAAAATTTGTATACATATTGTCAGGGGTACAGAGCCCAACATAGGCTACTTTTTATCCCGTGAATGTATGTCATTACAATGGAAAATATTTTTTCTACTATAGAGGGCGCTGTATCGGCCAACAGATAGCGCCACAAGTCGCGCTATGGGTTGTTTTGTTGTCAAACGAGATCTATGTCATAAAATTAACGCGAGCGAAGCTGCGGGGAAAAGCTAGTATTTTATAAAAAATACATATCCAAGACCCAGGCTAATCAGAAAAAGTTCGTTTTTAATCATGAGCCGACCGAGATTCGAACCCGGGACCTCCTGGGTGGCGGACCGACATGGTAACCATTACGCCACAGAGGTCGTCATATGAAAGTCTATCTTGCAAATATTCTCTTACAGTATCGTTTACCTCGAACATTATTTATTTATTTAAATTGCTGTTGCTAATTTATCTGCCGGCAGTTGTCGTTTGATGACAGACGTTAAGCCTAGTCGACAGCATTCAGGCGGCAATGAAAAAAAATTAAATAAAAGAAAAGATCTTCCAAATGATCTCACCTCAATACTATGATGTATATTCGTCTCCCTCCCGCATTTCTCACAATTCTCAACCTTTAGTGCTACGTGCGAGCAGGACGGACATATTGATATCTCGTCCTCCCCCGCTGTCGCTAATAATTGCCACTCGTGGGACAGTGTGCCACCCATATCTCCTGTTGGGGCTGATACTGGAATTATTCAAAAAAAAAACATAATTAACTTCAACTTATTAAGAGAGGTAGGGCTGGGCGGATAATCCGCTCCGCTTCTGTCGCAGCCCGTCTGGGGAAGGACCTCCACCTTACAGAAGATCGTAGCCAAATAGCATTGGTCTCGGCCATGTTTTGTTCCTACGGCGAGTAAGGTCTCCATCCACTTGGGGGGTTGGGAGGGTTGACAACGCGTGAGTGATACCCCTGGTATTGCAAGGTCTATGGGCTACGGTGATGCTTACCATCAGGCTGGCCGTATTCTTGTTTGCCAACTTTGTGGTATAAAAAAATTAAAAATAAAGTGTCTGTTTGCCATTAAAAAAAAGCTAAAAAGCCATATAAAAAAAAGCTATAACGCAGAAAAATAAATATTCTTACCATTATATACAGGTAATTCTAAACTTCGAAATATACGTTTGTAAGCATCACAAACGCGTTCATATGTCTTATGAGCGCACTCCATTGTCGTGTGCGCTCCGTAGGCGTCCAACATAAGGAACTCGCGCGCACGTAGCAACCCGTGCTTGGGGCGGTGCTCGTCGCGATACTTGTTTGTTATCTGAAAAAAAATTTTTTTTTGAAATATTTTGTCTGATACTTGTTTGATATCTAAAAAAAAAAATTTTTTTTATATTTTTATATTTTGGCTCTTATTCATATCTTCATTCTACTAATAAATCTCTATAAAGTAAAAAATACTTTACTCTGTAGACCCTCGCAGGCATTTAGACACGTCATTTACGAGAACAAGCTAGACGAAATATTAAAGCTCGTGTCGTCATTTGATGCCCGCTTGAAAAACATTGAAAACAGCACGAAAAGTGCTACTCCTATTGCCAAAAAATGATTGACCACCTTAAGATCATGGCCTGGAACTGTAACGGACTACTGAACCACCAGAACGAATTGCAAGTAGTCCTAGATATAGAAAACATTGATGTGTGCTTAGTGTCAGAAACACATTTCACAAAACAATCCCACGTCACATTCAAAGGCTATAAAGTCTATCAAGCATTACACCCAGCAAATAAAGGAAGAGGTGGCAGTGCTATCATTGTTAAAGAAAAAATCCAACACCAGGAAGATATCAAACATGAAACACCAGAGGTTCAATGTATAGCAGTCCGCTTGAACACAAAACAGTATTCCTTAACTGTGGCAGCTATATACTGTCCACCTCATTATACTATTCATAAAGACGAATATATCAATATATTACAAACACTTGGTGAAAGATTCATATTAGGAGGCGACTTCAATGCTAAGAACACGCATTGGGGTTCCAGACTAACGACATCAAAAGGAAGAGAACTTATGCATGCCATAACAGAAATGAAATGTGACGTGGCGTCAACAGGATCTCCTACATACTGGCCAACGGACCCAACAAGAGTCCCTGACCTTATAGACTTTTTTATTTATAGAAATTTATCGTCTAATTATTTAAGAACTGAACAGAGCTTTGACATGAACTCTGATCACTCAGCTATATACCTAGAGATAAGTGAGAAAGTATTAACTAAGGAAACTAATCCACGTTTAGTCAATAAATATACTGACTGGGAGAGTTTTAAATTAGATTTAGATAGCCACATTGACCTCAGGGTACCGTTAAAAACTCCGGAGCAGTTAAATACAGATTTGGAGAAATTTGTTACTCTAATACAACAAACAGGTTGGAAAAATACTCCTAACATTAGAAAGAGAACCTCAAAAAACATCTACCCAAGAGAAATCAAAGAATTAATAACAGTAAAAAGAAGGCAGAGAAATGTATGGCACCAAACTAGATCTCCAGAAGATAAAAGGAAGTTAAATAATCTAACCAAACAGCTGAAAAGACTAATTCAAAACTATATTGACGAGTCTACTAGTACTTATCTCCAAAGATTAAGCAATGATCGTAGCACAGATTACTCACTCTGGAAAGCTACCAAGTGTATGAAAAGACCAATCAATCATATACCGCCTATCAAAACTGAACAAGGATTGTGGGCTGTTAGCAACGAACAAAAAGCTACATTATTCGCAAAACATTTAGAGAGCATATTCCAACCACACGAAAGCGAAAACAATAGCGAATTGGTTAACGATATCATTATAAATGAAAACAGCGATAAAACCAATGAGCAAACAAACATCAGACTGGTGACTCCAAGGGAAATCCGACGTGAAATTCGTCAACACATTAACCCAAAAAAATCACCAGGTTTTGATCTCATATCTGGCGAAATACTACATAACCTCCCGAGAAAGGCATTAGTAAAATTAACAAACATTATAAACGCAGCATTAAGGCTAAAATATGTACCTGACTTGTGGAAAGTCGCTGAAGTAATCATGATAGCGAAACCGGGAAAATCGCTGAATGAGGTTACGTCATACAGACCGATCTCCTTGTTGCCTATTATGTCAAAATTGTTTGTTTGACAAGGTATGGCACGAAGGACTCATTAAAAAACTTAAGAGAATGCTACCCACACAATACATAGATATAATAAAATCATATATATCGGATAGAGTATTTAGAGTAAGGCAAGAAAATGCATATTCAGAAATTAAGAAGATAAAAGCCGGAGTACCGCAGGGAAGTGTATTAGGTCCGGTCCTGTACCTATTGTACACCAGTGATATTCCGGAACTAGATGATAACACTCTGGCAACCTTTGCTGACGACACCGCTATAATGGCAGTTGGAAGCACTCATGAGGAAGCAGCAGAGAAAGTTCAAATAGCTGTTACTAGAGTTCACGACTGGACAAAAACATGGAGAATCAAACTCAATGAAGCTAAATCAGTTCACGTCAACTTTACAAATAAACACGATCAATATTACCCAGTGTACATTAATCAAAAGCGTATACCTTACGAAAATACAGCCAAGTATTTGGGTATGACGCTCGACGCGAAGCTTCGCTGGAAAGCTCACGTCAAAAAGAAAAGATGTGAACTTGATATACGGTTCAATAAGATGAATTGGTTACTAGGAAGACACTCCACCCTGTCGGTTCGAAACAAAATACTACTGTACAAACAAGTCCTAATGCCAGTATGGACTTATGGCATACAGCTGTGGGGCTGTACCAAAAAGAGCAACACTAAAATAATTCAGAGATTCCAAAATAAAGTACTGAGGGCTATTGTGAATGCGCCATGGTACATAAGAAACGACCATCTACACCGGGACCTTAACATACCAATGGTCAACAATGTCATCCAAAAAAATGCAGAAGCACATGAGAATAGATTGCTTCATCATGTGAACGTAGAGGCGATCCAGCTCCTCGACAATACGGACATAGTGAGACGACTTAAAAGAACTAAACCATTTGAATTAGTGTAGTGATTAATGACAATACTTATGTGTTAATATAGTGTAAACAAAGACACATGAACAAAGTGACTTCCCCTTAATAGAGACAGTAAGAAAAGTGCCGATGGACACATTCTTATATTACAATTTTATAAAACTAGGTCAATGTAAAATTACTCATTAGTCTATGTTTAGGCTAGATTGTAATTATATTAGCGTATTTAATAATATAATATTAGTATGCTACAAACAAAAAAAAAAAATTTACAATTACTTATTCTGTAATAATTATTATACAAACTAGCTTTTCCCGCGGCTTCGTATGACATAGATCTCGTTTGACTACATAACATAACCTATAGCGCGACTTGTGGCGCCATCTGTTGGCCGTTACAGCGCCCTCTTTAGTAGAAAAAACACTTTCCCATGGGAATGACATACTTTCACGGGATAAAAAGCTCTGTACCCATGACAATATATATTCAAATTTTCATAATGATCGGATGATTAGTTAAAAGCCGTGAAGGAATAACAAACAAACAAACTCACTTTCTCATTTAGATAATATTAGTTAGGATAAGCTACTCTATAAACTACGACCATTTCGGAAACAATGCAAAATGACCATCGGTAAAAAAAGGTTGCCAACATTATAAAATAGAAAAAAAAATTTTTTGTATTTAAAATAGTTAAAAGAGATAAGTTATTATATTATGTAACAATATGGTGGCCCACCGATTGTAGTTGCAATACCCTATTCAGGGTCCATGTAAATAATTATATAAGCTGTACATGTGCAATGAATGAAAATAAAACAAAAAAGTTTTTTTTAAAATAGTTGTTGAGCAACTGGCCATTCTTATTTTGAATTTTTAAAAAAAATTACTTCCCCGCCCCAGGTGGGATTCGAGCCCACGTCCTTTCGACATCTGATATGATATGATATATAAGAGCGGATATCGAGAGGACGTGGGTTCGAATTCCACTTGGGGTGTGGGTGGCGGGTAGGTGAAATTTTACTTTCAAAATTGTATTTAATTAATTTAAATCATAATAAATTCATAGACAAACAAGATTTCGAAAGGAGGTCCCAGGTTCGAATCCTGGTCCGTGATGAAAAACGAACTTTTTCTTATTAACCTCAGATGTTTATCTATATATGTATTTGTTATAAAATAAATATCGTTGAGTTAGTATCCCATAACACAAGTCTCGAACTTACTTTGGGGCTAGCTCAATCTGTGCGATTTGTCCCTATATATTTATTTATTTATTCTTTAAAATGTTTACCTGATACAAAAGCAGTGGGAGCTGTTTGTACGATAGCGGTCCAACATCCGCCAGGAGGTCTGCTACTGCTTCTTCATGGGTCTGAAAACAGGATTATTGAAATATGCAATTTTTTTTTCTGTATTAGTGACGTCCAGTGAGTGACGTCTCATCTAATATCCACCCAAAAAAATTATCATGACACTAAAGTAACATCGCACAAACATATATTATATCTACTAAATGTGCATTTTATTTATAAAATACAACATAGCCAAAATACACAATATATTTATGTACAAATATATTTGTTTCGCAATTTTTTGCAATTGAATTTTTAGCGTATATACTAAATACACATTGCCTAGTGACACAAACATCTGGAACAAATTACGATTATTAGAATATTGAATGCGAAGGTATAAAATTATATAACAAATTGCCTTTACAAAATAAAGAATTAAGAAACTATGACTGTTTTTTTTTTAAAGAATTGCTAAAATCACATCTATTAAGTGTTCGAAGATAGGACCATTTTAAAACAAAATTGCTTTTATAAAACAAAATTGCTTGACAGCCCCACGGCTCACGTACAATGGTCCAGTACAGGACTAAGTGCGGAAACCACACCCACTAGAGCGGTTATGAGGATGATGATGATGATGAAACAAAATTGCTTGCACATCTCGTAAGTGGAATTTTTGTCAGCTCCGCCCTTTTCTTCGTTACCAAACAGGGTTTTTGTTAATTAGAGCCACATGTGTCCACTAGGATGTTGGATGTTGCAACCAAAATCATCCTAACGATGGTCCTGCTATCCTCGTGCCAACTGTACATAAATACTCGGAACAGCAAAGTTTCATAGTAATGTACCTTACCAACGGTGAAAGATTTTCGAAATCGGTCCAAACAAAAATAATAATATTTCCTCTTTATAATATTAATATAGAAAAAGAATAACATACCGGCGACAACAAATATTCCTTTCCGTGACGATCTTCAACTTTTATTAGCTCAGCGCCTATACTATCCAATCTCCCCGTCTTCTCCCATAACTCTGTTGATGTTAACGCTGGTAACGATACCCTTTGAGCCCCAGCGGCTTCTATACAGCGTCTGATTATGACTTCTAGCTTGTCTAGAGATCTGCGTGCTAACGGGAGTAGAGAGAAGAGTCCGGAACTTGTTGGTCGCACTAAACCGCACTCTAAGAAGAGCTGTTGATAAATACATAATAAATATGCCACCTTGTAATTTTTTACATAAGCAATAACGAAGTTTGTTCCGAGTAGTTCGATGGTGATCGCTGGTGTCGCACCCTAAACAAACACAAGTCAAGCAATGGTGACCCTAGCCAGTCTTTGCATGGGTTACGTTATTGAGGTTCTTCGTGCTTCGGAACATACGTTATGCCGTCCGTTTTGATGAGTGACAGTCGTAGACAGACAATTCGGCGGCATCGACGACCTCCGCGGCGTAATGGTTACCACGCCAGACCGCCACCCAGGAGGTCCCGGGTTCGATCCCCGGTCGGGTCATGATGAAATACGAACTTTTTCTGATTGGCCTCGGGTCTTGGATGTTTATCTATATATGTATTTGTTATAAAATATAATATCGTTGAGTTAGTATCCCATAACACAAGTTTTGAACTTACTTTGGGGCTAGCTCAATCTGTATGAATTGTCCCTTTACATTTTATTATTATTATTATTTATTTCAGGCAGCTTGATAACACTGGCCTCCGCCAATTCGCATTGGCGCAGCGTGGCAAAGTACGATCTAATCCCCTTCGATTGAAGAGGGACCCGTATCCCTGCAGTAGGGTGAAATTATGACTTGATATGAAGATTAGACTTACTTTTTGACTTTTACACGTAATTTCAGTGTTTTTTATTTTAGCATTCTTCGGTATCGTTATTATGGGCTGAAATAATTGTGATACATATCTCATTGTGTCACAAATTCTTTTATTTACAAACTTTTTAACGTAATTTCTAGGTTATGTTTGAGTAGAAACACCGAACAGCTGATTGTCTATTTTGACATTTATGTAATCAATGTTGCCAGCGTCATTAGTGATTTTTTGGCAACCACGTATCTTTTGAATATAATTTTGGCCAATTATAAAGCGCTACACTACACGATTTCTCGGGCCCTGTCTCTCGGGTGTCCTGCCTACCAGTTAGGGTGCCGCTTATTACACTACGCTGGAAACCGCACCCGGTGAATTTGGCACTTACTACATCCATGAATATTATAGAGGAAAAAAAGAGAAGAAGGATCTGGGTCAAGCAATACTTGAAATTAAAAGGAAAGCACTCAAATATGCGGATACCTACTCAATATTCTGGAACCAGCGGATTTCAAAAACTATTTAAGAACTAGCTTTTGCCCGCGGCTTTGCTCGCGTTAATTTTATGACATAGGTCTCGTTTGACAACAAAACAACCCATAGCGCGGCTTGTGGCGCCATCTGTCGGCCGATACAGCGCCCTCTACAGTAGAAAAATTATTTTCCCATTGGAACGACATACTTTCACGGGATAAAAAGTAGCCTATGTTGGGCTCTGTACCCCTAACAATATGTATGCAAATTTTCATAATGATCGGCTGCTTAGTCAAGCCGTGAAGGAATAATAAACAAACTCACTTTCTCATTTATAATATTACTAAGGATGGGAGAGGAGAAAAACAACAGAACGTGTGAAATCTGCGCTCACGCCGGCGCCGCAGCGACTGAGCTCCCTGCCTCCCTGTTTCTTATTACACTACCCAATCGGCAGGGCGGCAGGGAGCTAGAAAGATCGGAACCACTCGATCGCCCTGTTAGTTCAGTTAAATAATTCAAGTTGTATACTCTCGGCGAGACACGCCGAATTAAAGAGCACAGATAGTAACAAGAGTATGCATGCAGTCATGCAGTCAGCCAATCAAAAAGGCGAGCAGGACATTCCTCCTCCTCGCGTCGTAGTCCTCATTACTGAGGGTCGTGAACCCCCTGGTGAAGTGTCAATTTTTGTTTCACGATGTCCCTCCATCGACATCGGTCTTTAGCATAATGGAGTGCGTCATGGAGTTTAGTGCCAAGCGTTGAGCGGATTTGATCCGACCATCTAGTAGGGCTGCGGCCTCTCGGCCGCTTGCCTTCGATCTTGCCTGTCACCATAAGTTGTTCGAGGTTATGTCCGTCTTTACGAGCTATGTGGCCAAAGAACTCCAGAACCCGTCGTAGGCATGTGGTGAAAAGCCTGGTTTTGACGTTCAGCTCACGGAGAATCGACACATTTGTGCGGAATGCTGTCCACGAAATCTGTAACATTTTTCTCCAGCACCACATCTCGAAGGCGTCAATGCGGTCACGGTCAGAGCAGGGCATTAAGGTGAACTTAATTTACTCGATTTTTTATTTATCAATAGTTTTCATAATGAAAGATAATAAAGTATTTTCTTTCATTATACATATTGTAGGTACTTACTTGTTTTTATAACGAATAGCACAAACATCTTTGTTCTTAGTTCTCTATCGCTCACCTTTTCCGTTACTTAATTGTATGCGATAGGTTTCGGGGTTTCGGCTCGTTTTGGCGACGACAGCTGTAAGTACCTGCCTACTACATGAAAAAGTTTGAAAAGGGCGACTAATCTGGTAGGTAAACACTACCATTATTTTATTTAAGTACTAGCTTTTGCCCGCGGTTTCGCTCGCGTTAATACTCACAAATAGTCCGCATACCCATTTTTAGCCTTCTACCTTGAAAATTGCGGAATGCTCCATACAAACTTCCAACCCCCATTTAGGGAAGTGGGGGGTTTGAAAGAGACAAAAGGTAGCCTATGTCATTCTCCATCCCTTCAACCAAATACTATAGACGAGTAATACGCACAGCTTCGGAAGAATTCGGGCAAGACCGCCCGAGCGCCCCTACGGCATGAGGGCGGCATGAGGTGAACGATTTCAAAACTTTTGTATGCAAAATGTTATAGCGCCCCTAGCGGCATGAGGTGAACGGAGGTTGCCAAGTCATTGTATGAGAAACGTCAAGAGCTGTGCGTATTACTCGTCTATAGTATTTGCTTCAACTATCTCCACTTAAAAAGTCAAGTCAATTCGTCGCTCAGTTTAGCCGTGAAAGACGGACAAACAAACAGACACATCCCATTAAAAATATTAGTATGGATGGATAAGATCTTTTGTACATAGCTACGGTTGGTTCGCAATAAAAGATTTGATTTGATTTAGATAGGTACTTAATTATTGTGATGATGATAAAATCTTCATGTGGCCAACCCAACTAATTATTTTGCATGTTAAAAAACAGTTTATGTTACGTCTAGGCAAGTTTAAAACAATTTTATTTTATCTACAAGCTCGACTGAAAAGAACCAGTGAACCGGTCGTCGGCTTATCTAGAGTTCATACGCCATTTAACCCAAAACGCGTTACGTTACAAAATGCAGTCAGTTCATCATGTTTTCAGTGTGAAAAGCGCGCTAAAATGGTTTACCATGACTTGCGTGATCTCTTTGTTCAATGGACTTTATATTTATTAACCCTATTATAAGACTCAGTTGCGGTTGTCATCTTGGGGGACTGGTCTTGTCTTATTTTTCTCTTTGACTGGTCTGCTCGTTTCATCAACACCTACACCTACCTACATATTTAGGATTTGACGATAGCGTTTTCTGAATTCACATTCCGCGTGCGTGAAAGAAAACTGGTTTTCTTTCGCCATTTCTTTTACCAGGGGTCATTTTACTTTTGTTTCCGAAATGGTAGTTTAATTTGCATAAATAATATTTATTACTGTAATGTAATCTTTGTTGAGAGAAAGTGTCTGTGACGACCTACTCTGAATAAATATTTTGAATAATGTTGACAATGAGTGAGAGATTCTACTTACTTATGTTTTAGGTGGCCACAGAAAATCAGAGTCGAGGTACTCGTTGCCCACCACGCCACGGCATCTATGCTGAGTGGAGATTTGGACATAATATATAAGTTAAAATTGTTAAAAAATTGTGTTCCAAACAAAAAAAAAAACTTTTTTTTTCTATATTTTGTTTTTATTACGGTTTAAAGGTAGTAGCTAAAATGAATGTGTACTGACTGATAGAGACTTTTGTCGACAGATCATGTCGCTATAGAAAATGCCTTTTCAATGCTGTGCTAGGCTAAAATTTAAAATTGCTTATATTTATCGAATTTTCCTTTATGTTAGGTATTTAAGCTATGATTTTTTCATGTAAAATGCGTGATTAATCAAAAAAACTAGACACTTTTGGTTCTTTACATCAATCAACTTCCTACAAAATACTATAATATAATGAAAATAAGTACCTAGGTTTTTAATCAGACAGATATACGTACTACAAATGATAGTTTTTTCAATAATTCAGCGCCACCTATATATTTTCCCCGGAAACGATAATTCTTTATACTTTGCTCGGCACCTTATCGCGTTCACAGGTCATTAAATGATGTTCCTGAATAATCGTTTAGCGTAAAATGACGGACAAAAACCGGATAGTACTCCGTTAATTGTCTCTGATAAAGACCCAGTGAGCCGGAACTGCTGAGGGTGGCTTCCGTTTCATAAAGTACTTACGCATTACATGTTCGTGTGTGTAGAGATTTTTTATAAAACTTAAAGCTAAACAAGCATTCGGTGGCTCTTACAGTAAACCCTTTATGTTATGCCACGGTCACCAAGTCTGTGCCGACAACATGAACCCGTATCCGTCGTGGTCCACCTGCCTCGTTCACCGGGGTGGACAACGGGCATTTTTTCTTACCAGTGATCCACCTAACCTAAATTATGAAGTAATTACCTATGCAAATCAAAAATGCTATGGGTCATTGTGTATAAATAATATTATATGTGAGAAAGTGAGTTTGTTTGTTATTCCTTCAAGGCTTGACCAAGCAGCAGATCATCATGAAAATTTGCATACATATTGTTAGGGGTACAGAGCCCAACATAGGCTACTTTTTGTCCCGTGAAAGTAAGGGTGCTGTATCGGCCAACCGATGGCACCACAAGCCGCGCTATGGGTTGTTTTGTTGTCAAACGAGATCCATAAAATTAACGCGAGCGAAGCCGCGGGGAAAAGCTAGTTGTGTATAAATGTGAAATAAAACACCATTATTGCTGAAAATCAAAGTTTATTTCTTTTTAAATACAGATAGGCGGTAAAACTTATAACTAATATTTTTAAGATCAGCAATGGCATCTAGCCTATTTGCTATTTAATATTTTTTTATTAATTTTCAAAGCACAACCACTTCATAACCAAAATAAAGAGACTTGTCTACTTGTAATTATTTTATTGTCTGTTAAAATGTATTGAATTTTTCATTATTAAAATAATAAAAATTACGCGGGAAAAATAGAAGAAATTAATGTTTTCATTCAATCGAATGATTATAAAAGGGTGTGCTTTGAACGATTAATTTATTATCTATAGCACAACGTCAATCGTATAGAATTAGTAAAAAATCTATGAATACGAACCGATATTTTTATCAATCTACAATAATACCAATAAGTAAGGGTCATAAATTACTATAAAATTCGTGGGCACTTTGTTCATCAATTCATTAGACGGCGGCCATTTGTAAAAAAGAAAAACCATAGATTCGAAAGAAGTGACTAGTTTTTCCATCTCCATCAAGTATGACTGGTGTCGCCATCTGTTAATTTAATCCGACCATTTAAATTTTACCAAACTACCGCCGCCGTCGATTTATAATATCAAGAGATTCTACATGAAATACATAGAAAAAAACTATTTTCAAATTTTATAGAGCAAACGATTGACTAATTTTAAATTTTTTTAAAGTTAATATTTCGTACAGTATTGTATTGTATCCTAAAATAAATGTTTTTAAATATGCAAGGCTATATTTTTTTATGAATCTAAAACTCAGGTTTCCGGAAAAAAGGCTTAAGTACGTCCTGCGAAATAAATCTGTGTTTAGTGCGATACGCGCACAAATCTTTGGTATGTTTTGAAAAAGTTATAGATTTTATATTGTGAAAATAAAAAGATTTTGACCTAATTTATATAAAGCGATGAACTGTACGAAATATTTGACTTATCTCATCCAATATCTAAAGCGGGCTGGCTTTAGATATTGGATGAGATAAGTCAAATATAACTTCAGTATATAACTCATCATCATCATTCAGTATCCAACTTCAGTACATTGTAATACACACGTTAAACTTGAACAAACTTACATTAATATTTACAAGAACATAACTATTTTATCGCATTTTTGTCACTCAATCTTAATATTCTACTGATTTATTATTTAAGTAATAGACCGACTAACAATATTATTCGTTCATAGTATGACGTCAACACAAGGAGGCTAAGCTTAGACCCAAGCGAAGAAGACCTAAAAAAAGAAGGATCAAATATTGGTGGGAAGCTTTCCCTAAGTGAAGATACCGGGTAAAAAACAATAGTTCGAATTCAAGGGGGGACAACAAAGTGTGACTGACCCATAGAGTATGATAGAGGCATCGCTAGGCCCATCCAGTTTGATAACTTATCTAATGACAATACAATCGTTTTCGCGATTTTCAGTATTTTCAATTTTTGTCTATTGCACCGCGTAGCCATTTACAGTTTGGTGGAAAAAAAAATCAATCAATTTATTAATTCTCCTTTACACATTCAAAAAGGAGAGCAATTTGTGACAATAATGTGAGGTATATAAAAAAAGATCAACGTGTGACGTCATATAAGAATGGTCCTTTCAAAACGTTTTTTTAGTGAGAGACATAAATACAATTGAAATTTACGAAAAAAAAAACTATTCTATGTTTCAAAATAATGTTTACAATCTAAAGTTAAATAATAACTAATGAGTATTATTAAGAAATTTCAGGTATTATTGGTGACTAGTCATAAACATACCTTGATCATATTATTAAATTAATTGATAAATAATTATTATAACTGTAATGATTACTTTTAATCTTGTATAGCCAGAAGTATGATCTTGCGCAGAAATTGAAAAGATGTCGTACTTTCTCTTTAATTTGAGAAAATTGTCTATGAATTCAATTACATAGTTAAATTGTGATATAAGTACATACAAAAAAGACAAGTGCTTCTGATTGTTTTTTTTTAGATTAATAACAATATTAGGCGTTACGAGACTAACATGACAAAAACACGCCTAGACTTATTTTGACTTTGTTTTGTAAAAAAATCCCATAACTCGTAAATTTTCGAGTCATTGCATCATTCAAGATTTTACTTTACATATTCTTCTTAGGTAAATTGAATTGTTTATACTTAATTATCTGTAAAGCTTTATGTTATGAACAAGGAGTGTTATGACGTTTTGTAAATATTGTCACGCTACAGGCACTGTGCTTTACATTACATCGTTGTACTGGGATAGGTTTACACTACTGAACACGGGAAGACTACAACAAGATGCCCTCTCGCATAGAAAAGCACTTTTTCAGACCTTTTTTTTAAATAAAAAAAATAATGTTTAACGTTGAAAAAACGCGGGAAATTATCGATCTAAATAAGTGCCCTCACAAATAATTTTAGTGCATCCCAGGGGGATTGAAATAACGTAAGTTCTTCAGTCTATACAGGAAGACAAAATGTCAAATTGTCATTTTTAACAACACTCACAAAATACACTTTTGTACTACTAAAATTGGGGTGCCTACATCATTTTGTATATCTATTACATTTGTTTATTACTAAATACACTAAGATATTTGAAAAATTGCTAATTCATTGTGTTCTTTTTCAACAATTCAACAACGTAAAAGCGAAATATTGTACAAAAAATATCTCTTTTTACCAAAACAATTGTCATTTTTTGGTCCTCCGTCTAATCTACGAAATGAAATCTACTTTTTCGAAATAGAGAAATAATTTTTACATTTAAAAAACTAACATAAGGCACAACGTTTGATTGTGTCTTTGGATCTCTCGGATGATATGCGTATGCGTTTTTTAAAGTAAACGACATTTAAATTTGCACATATTCCCTCGTTTTTGTGATGCTCCTACTGCTACTTCTGTGATACTACTATTTCGATAATGTAATGCTATAAAAGTATAATGTAACACAAAAAGTACTTGTAATAATAACTAATAAAATTTATTGTATAAAAAAAAACAAGAAAACACGTCCTTGTCAGTAAGTTCGTGTATTCTCCTAATATAAACAGTTACGGTCAAGTTTTAATCTAAAATACTATCTCTCTCATTTCATATTGTCAATTAATATTATCAATTGACACGCCGACCGATAAATCAATATGTATTCGTATGATTGTGATAATTACGGCTGGTTTCACCCTTCCCTAAAAATAAAATATTTATGTAGGTACCTACTGTTTCTTTAAATAATAAACTGACAGTTGTTATTTGAATTTGACGTTTCTTATTATTTCGACAAAAACATGTGCAGGACTTTATGGTATAATGGTGAAACCGGTCCATAAAAGTTATAAATTACTCCAAATAGTGGCGCGCTTTGGCAAAATAGATTTTTTCATTCAGCTTAATTATAATACCTATTTAAAATTAATAAATTAACCCAGATAAAATAGTAAAGTATCACAGAATATATCATGAAAGACAAAATGATAGTTTTTATGTGCAAATTTTAACACGTAGACTATAAATTCAAACTACGATACTAAACTACTCGAGATTAAAAAAAATATAAACTCTGAAGCGAGCGAATTGTATAACATCACATTATTTTTTATTGTTAAGGAGTTACGTGTAATTTCGACCATCCATACTAAATGCTAGGGTCGGGCGAGTGTAGCCATAGGAGGGGCAGGCGTGGATATTGCCACATTTAAAAACAAACAAAAAAAGTTCTGCAATCCCCTTTTATGTGATTGTTATAAAAAGTTCCAGTTCTGTGGATGTAGCAGCCGAACAGCTTTTTTGGTCGTTCTACTCTTCATAAGAAGTCGAGTAGATCTCCTTCCGTATCGCACCAAGCAGCGGGACAAAAGATGACATAACAAATTACATTTAAAACTCTCTTTGGCTGTACGACTTTTACAATGAATGAAACACTAAAGTAAAAAAGTAAACTAACTCAAAACAAAATAACTTTTAATTAACGTTAATTTGTAATGTTTCTAGTGTGAAATTGATTCAAAAGGTTGTTTTGATGATGTACACTTTTATCAAACTCTAAAGTTAGATATAGATACGCTACTCGCAATAAATTCGACTTGTATTCGACAAAAAAACTTGGAGAAAAAATGTAGATGGCGCTTTAAATAGTTCCGGATTTAGTTACGTCCTATTGTAAATTGATTATTTAAAAAAATACAATATCCACCAGCCAGCTCGCTCATAGACTACCCCACACACTATCTACAGCTATTAACTTACTGGGATGCACTGTAGTTACTCATTACTGAAATAAAAACTAAGCGGTTTACTGCGTATGTACAATACTGATATTTTTTTTATTAAGTGTAAGTTTCACACAGAAAATCTAAGTGTCCCCGTGACCACGGCTGATACAACTCTGTCGAAACGTCAGGTGCAAAAACAAGTTTATGTGCGCGTATAAGCCCCGTTAATAAAGTACCTATTGTAATGAATCTAAATAATTTGATGAAAAAAAATCTCAAATTAAAAATAATATTAAACATTCACCGACCGTTATCATTTGACATGGAACTGTCCTCTTCAATCGAAGGCTTAAAAAAAATCTACCACGCTACTCTTGACGGTCACCGACTTAACGACTATCATCTAGGCGGGACTAACAGCTTATCCTGTGATGCGAAACGCTGTACAATAGTTTTTATTTAAATATCTCGTCCATGTTAAAGATTTACGCGCAATCCCAAAGAAGTCTTCATCTATATTATTATAACTTACTGTGGAAACTTATACTTTAAAATCAACTTACGCTTACGACATTTATGTATGATATTAATAATGTCCTCCCTCAAATATAATATTGTTAAAATGAAGAATAGGTACTATTTTCATTTAACTGTATCATTGAATATTATATATTTTTTTAATGTTATACGACAGACAAACAGGCAAGCGAGCCACCTGATGGAAAGTGGTTCCTCGTCCCCCTACGACATTAACAATACCAGGGGCATTACCAATGCGCTGCCCACCTCTAGGACCATGAAAAAACGGGGGCAAATTCGTGCGTATATCATTTCCTCGTAAGTAAAGCTCAAATTTCAGTATCGTAAAAAGCAGTAATGCTCACCGCAAACGACCCCGAAGTCTTGATCTTCATATCTTGGAAGTCCGTCGAGCATGCACTGCTACACACCTCTCCGAACTTCATGCATCTATGTCCAATGTTGTCCACACTAAGGCGCTGTGTGACGTGTAGCTTATGATGGCTTATTTTATGTATGATAACTACAGACCGTTAAACTTTAAAAATCCGGCTGTCGGGTAAAATCGGTGATATGAATGATTGCAAAGGTTAGCGGACCTGCACACAACATTGACAATACCCCTTCCTCCCCGTAATAAATTCGAAATTTCTGGAAATGTGTAATATTGACCACCAACATACCGCCCGCACACACACACAATAGTCTAAATTGTGGGTGTGGGTAGCGAATTACTAGCAACACCGCGCGCCTCTACGCGCTATGGTCCGTTTTTCCCATATGGCAATTAGTCTTTTTAATTAGCGCCTATAGATGTCACAAATATCACCGTGAAAAGAAAACGCCTAATACGTATATAACAAATTTCACTCGACAGCCGACTCTCATTCCGACTGGTTTTTCATGTGCGATGAAGCTGAGCCGTGAATGAGAAAAAGATCATAGAAATCTTATCACTTAATTTTCAGTGATGATGCTCAGCAACCTCCCATATCAATGATAAAATAGCCTAATTAACGGACTGTGTTATTGGCTTACTCGAAAAACGGCTTAGATGTTATTAAGCTTTTAAGACATGCTCTAAGCTATACGTCACAATATAAACTACCAATCGGGGGTCTGTCTAACTAAAATAATCCTTTACGCCCACCGTAGGAGCTGAAGCTCTATGCTACGTCCGTATCTACACCAAATAACTAACAGGAATGAAAAATAAAAAGCGATAAATGAAAAACCAGCGTTTGTGTTGTTACCATTTATTTTCTAACACTTGTCTAAGTGAAGATGATTTTTGACAGATAAGTTTTAATGGCGTCCCGAGGCTTCTACTGCTAGCTATGGCACTAGTGTTGCCATGTTCAATATTGCTCATGCTGTGTGCGTGTGCGGCATAGACAAGTCGAAATGAGAACTCTCGTTCTATAGTCAAAATTATAAATATATGAATGAAATATTGTTTTTTTTTTAATTCCAAGGCATTTTTCCGTTAGTCGCGGAGTCGCCCACGCACATAACACAACCGCAGCACCCCAGAGCCTGTTATAAATAATACAATGTTTATATTGCACAATAATCTATATCTATAGCCGTGTACGATGAAAAAAAACAGCCCATCGCTAAATATACGGAAGTACAATATACTACAATAAGATGCAGTCATACGAATTATATACTTATAAGAAAATTGGGAATGTAACAGCGACATAGTTTCTTTTACAAGTTTAATAATGGGTGTTCTATGAAATTCTTTAGAATACAGAACAAAGCTGATCCAATCACATTATCTTCCACCCACCCGCCCGCACTACACCAGCGTAGTATTCTTTTTTGCAGTCTCGTTATTCTCGTAATAAAAAGTCAAAATCTAATATAAATCTCTTCATACAAAATACAAAACGAGACAAAGAGTGCTTGATACTGATAATTACATTTTGACTATTTTTGTTACAGGCCCGAAACTACCGTTCAAGTTTTCACCGTGTCACATTTGATCGCATTAATGACTTGTTAGTTCTGTATTCTGAATAAAATGCACGTTCTTTTTCGTCTATTTTACGTCTAGACTTGAATATTTTGTAAGGATAATTTATTAAACTTGTACTAAATACTATTTACCGCTAGAGCGTGCCGCTATGTTATAATCTACCTACGATAATATTTTTAAGAAAAAACATGCAAAAACTGTTAGTCTTTTTTACACTCACCGCCTTAGTGTTAATTAACACGTTTATATCCCAAATTTACCTATTCAAACCACTTAATTCTTATACACCAGTAAATTGAAGAGAAACTGACGTTAGTTCATAGAAGATAAGAAAAACTATAAACAGTGTTATTTCGACCATTTTGATACGAAATCACTACAAAATATCGCTTTCGTATTTTCTTTCTACAAAAAAACCCCTCAATTTGTGCTTGATAATAATATTTTTCAGTGGATTCTGTCATGCATTCCCGCTACCTATTTTTAGTTTTGACACATTTCATTTCTACGACGTATAAACCTACAATAATACGTCAAAATGTCTAATACAGCAAGTACAACATAGCGGCACCCATCGCAAACACTAAAACAATGTCACAACTTACTTTATCATTGCATATCACTTGAAACTTTCAAAATATAATACCAACTGGCTACTGAATACAATGTCCTATAATACAAAAATATCGTAATATTTATATTGTTTAAGTTGTGTATAATAATTATAATATAGTCTAAATGGAGCGCGCGCTGCCGCGTAACATTTCATCTGTAATTTTTATTTTCCATTTTTCTAAACAATTCCAATACAAAACTTCTGTGAATCTTACTTTTATTAGGCCACTGCGTAAACTACAGATCAATTATTCATTCAATTGTTATGTTTTATTCTCGGGACTAACTTATAGATGGCAGCACTTTAAATTTTTTTTTGGTACATAGTCCTCTCAAAGTTTGTGTTGCTATTTTTTTTAAGTATACCATAGACTATCGTTTTTTGAATGGTAAAATCACTCCTTTACGGCAGCGTGCGCGTGCTGTTATTATTAAATTATTATTGCTTCTTTAATGTACTTATTATAATAACTTTATATGTATGTAAAACTTCAAAATGTCTACACTACATACTACTCTAGCATCGCCATACATTTTATTTAACACACAACATTATTTTAACATATTATATTATACCGATCCAAAAATTGTATATTTATTTCATGTATATGTATAATTAATGAGTGTTTTACATTTTGGTCCAGTTATCCTGGAGCATACAAGCGTACGGTGGTATGGCGTATGGCACAACTACAGCGAAGCTTAAACCAACTACTATCTAGCAGAGTATTGAGCAAGAAATACCATAGTTTTCGCCTAATACTGAACAGAATTAAATGACTAGAGTATAGAGGAATGTATCGTTTTTATGGCAACGAATTCATTCGTTACGTTCGCACTTGTTCCCACACTAATCACTACACAATAAATTAGGTACCAATTAAATCTTTATATTTCCATGTTGGCAACATTGTTACGCTGAAAAAGAGGTTATTTAAATTCTTCGACATGACATTAAAACAATTTATTTTAAACTTACGCAGTTGTAGTTGGGAACAAGCGCGTACGTTAGCGTCTCGATTGGCAATGTCCCATCTTATTTTATTGTCACAATCTTAAGCTACAGCGTAAAAAGAGCGGTTTGGCAAATTGCTGACCATAGAGTTTTCCCGCGCAAATCCGCCATTATGGCGCCATTCCACGTCGATATATCCATGTTGTTGAAGCTAAATCCAAACTGGAAATGATTGTATATTAAGTTTCGTCAAATCAACTAGGCTTTTATTATATCAAGATCAACCTAATACTAAAACTTGTTTTGCCTTGCCATAATTTTCTCCTCAAGATAGTGGCGAAATAAGTTTTAGTAAACCTTGGTTATGGGGTTAAGCGTGCGCTACAGTTTTATACCTAGTTTGAAACCTCTTTGTCTACACTGTTTCAAACCACGTTTTTAAACGTGTAAGCGCTGGCTTTATTTGTATTACAACCTAGGTACATTTTACTGGCTTTTGCCACATCAATAATACCTATTCACGAGTCATATTAGAAAAAAGTCCTAGTTAATTTCACGATTTCGTATGTGGTTTTGAGCAAAAACTTTGGCCCGTTTTGGCTATAAAATTTTTGGCCCGAAATTTTGGCAAAGAAATCCCATTTCCCCGTACAATTTTCAACAAGACCTAGGCTTAAGCGAAGCGTCTACATAGGTCTAAACTACGTGTCCTAATAACCAATATCTCTTTCAAAGTCAGGACTTGAGAAATAAGACTTAAAGTGACTAGATTTTTTATTTATTTATGCCTAGTAGCCTTTATTCGCAGTCGCACAAGTTCTATTCAAATACGTACTTAATTTGTCCGAATATTTTATTGGAACAAAAATAACAAGAATTAGATGAAAAATACTCGGAAATTATTTTATCCCAAACATTTTAGTTACTTGGCAGTATAAACACATAAGTGTACGCATAGACGGCAGCTATGCTTCCTAACTTGTTCCCATACACGGGTTACTTTTCACTCCTTTACTATACTACTCGCCAAGTTTCTATAATACAAACCAAGTGACTACTATTCGTCAAGTTTCTATATAACAAAGTGACTTCATCAATCAAAAAATTGTAATTAACCAATGAAGTCTTTACCTTCAATTGAAAGAGATATCTTAATAGCACGGTTCACAACCATGTGTGGGAAAAATTGACAGTGTGG
The DNA here is from genome assembly GCA_905163395.2 of Endotricha flammealis. Lineage (NCBI taxonomy): Eukaryota > Metazoa > Arthropoda > Insecta > Lepidoptera > Pyralidae > Endotricha > Endotricha flammealis. Next base: position 217,960 of record LR990881.1, on the reverse strand, counting down.
TACTGGAAGAGAATGTTTTTTACGTATGAAAAAATGCTCGCATGCATCGATGCCTTTGCTGTTAGTCACTTCAAGACGCTTCTAGAGCCAGCGTATATACCTAGCAATGTATACTGCGCATCGGCGGTATGTATTCTACGAAATTAATCGAAAATATGTAAAAAATCTAATTTTAAATAATCACATTTTCAAAATGTCTTGAAATAGTCTAATTGTTATTCAATATCACGATTAATTATGATGAAAAAAGACACCGATACGCAATATTATTTGCATTGTACTGTCCCAATCCTAAAGTTATTTAGGCCCGTACGGGCAACACACTACAGCGTGCAAGCCACGAGGTACACAGTGAGATGTCAGAGTATGACCGCCTAAGTATATTTTGTTTCGCACTGCACAACGCGGGGGGAAAGTAACAGAAAAAATAATATCATACACCAATAAATAGAGAATTTTTATTTTCAAAAAAAGTTATGTAGAGTGGGGCTCTTTTACAGGGTAGACCTATCACCGCGCTAAGTGAAACCAAAGGACTTGGTATCTATTGTCTAAGGAGTCATATTTAATGTGACATTCCAAGTTCTAAAGAAATGTAAAAATGTTTGAATGTACTGTATGACGATGATGTAATGGAGTAACGAAATAGGATAATTATCCTAAATTCAGTAATAAGTATAAGAAGAAAATACACAGCCATGCTCAGACACCTCACGATCCTTTGTGGTACTAGGTCCTAACCCCGTCCCCCCCGGCAGTCTAAGGAAATAAAACACAAATTTTCTAATAATTATGTAATGACACATTAGCTATGTCTATGTGCTCGATACAGTACGGGCAACTAACTAAATACAAACTACTAAACTAAACCGTCATCCGTTGCCAAGTAAAAATAAAAATAATTTGAATGCAATGGACGACGGCGAAATACCGAACCAGTGTGGATGACGGCCTTCCAGAGGTATTAAATCTCGATACTTGGCTATAAGAACTTGGTTTATAGTACCTTAACTACGAGTGAGAGCTAATCAAAGATACATAATGTAAATCTAATTAGCTTGGCCGTGATATTTATGATATTAAATTATCAGTTACGGTTGGTAGTAACAAAGTAATACCGTATGTCAAGGAATATAACTTAGTTCATCACTTGGCTAATAGTTACTAGGCCAAGTTTGCGTTGGAAGCAAGTTATTTTGACCACCCGACGGTATTCACAGTTTATCATAGTTGCCAAGTATCTAAATACTTGGTCTTTAGCACTGCAAAGCCGCCACCCACATTAAAATTAAGTACAAAATCATACTATGGCGCCGTTCTACAAGTTTGGCAAGACGCGGCCGCCAGCGGAGGGTCGCAGACATCACAATCATATACGTAATACTGTTAGGAAATGATATCATACAAAAGGTGTCGTCAATAGGACGTGCGCGCGCAGTACTCAACATTTATTTGTTGCCAAGTTGACTGATACTTGAGAGTTGGTAAATGTACGTAGTTCTAAAGCATATCTCAAATATTACTTCTTTACTATTAATGAAGTTAGTATTAATTTATAAGCAGTTATTGTAATAAAACATTACATTTAGGGTGCGAATGATACTAGTGGCGGCAATTTTACAATGGAAAAACCACAAAAACCTGATAATTATTTTGCTTTTTCTCGCAAGTCAAAAATTTATTATTATTTGTTGCTAATTGGCGCTAGTAAACATGTCAAATCATTTTCACAATGCATATTTTTATAAATAATTTTTGGTGTTTATTTGAGCACTGCGCACGTATGTCATCTCAGGGTTCTAACCTACATATTACATACTAAAAATACTGCTATAATAAGGATAGTTATGTGTATACATGTGATATAACATTCGGTAGCCGAGATATGTGGAGAAAGCTGTTTTTGAGGGGAATAAAATCATATAAATACATCATTTTTCGGGTGACGTTCTTGGTATAGCTCTTTATTTTCTTTCCTTCTGACGTTCTTGGTATAGCTCTTTATTTTCTTTCCTTCTTTCATTATACTACTTTTGGGGATTTTAAAATACGTTATTATTTACTAGCCAAGTATACAGGTTCAACTTTGTCTACTGTTATAAGTAAATGTAAGATCAAACTGCAGAAGCAATTGTCAAGATCATGAGTTGCTAATTACTATACTTTTTTTTCCTTTGAGATGGCTTTATGATAGTAATATGTGGTAGTACAATTTTGTTTCTTGGCAGTACTTTTTATACCAAATCTGCTATCTGAACATTTGTTAGAAACAGAAAAGATACAATAAATAGTTATTACAAAGCCTATTTTTTAAATAAATTCACTTCTATACTTGTTATTTTTTTTTTCCAAGTTTTTAAGTTAGTTGCCAAGTTTTTAAAAACAGCGTCCACACATCCCGGTTACATTGGTGAGCTACCGCATGCACTTCTACTCGCGCCAGACTCCGCCTGCGTTTTCTAAATATAGGCTTCTGTTAATAATAATCAGAATCAAATTTTGATGAACATTAATTTATTACAATATTATAATTAGGAAAATATTTAAATCAGATCTAAAGGAGTATTCTGCGGGTCCACCAGGTCAACATGCTATCTCGTCCATTTCACATATTGTACGAGCGAGAGAGCGTATAAGAACTCTTGACAAGTTAGGAGGATTTTACCCGCTTTTTTTTGGAAATGAGTAATAAGAAAAATCCATCAAAATTAAAATATTTTTTTCTTCCAATAATAAATATGCTATTGCTATATAAGTACGAAAGGGTGGACCAAGTCCAAATAGATAGTCTTAACAACTAGAATTGCACAAACACAACCGCTTTTTGTCTTTTTAAAGTATATAATCGTATTTAAATCACAGGGAAATTTAAGTATTGCTTTTGGGGACTACAACTATATTCAAAATTAAGTACTATACGCGGATGGGACCTATTTTTAAAATCACGGACTGCTCTCGAAATTGAAATAAAGTCGTCTAGCTCGAAATTCGTGTTTATGCCCGAATTGAGATATAAAATACATCTGTATTTTTGGAACTTATAGTATTATTGATACAGAAAATGTCTTCTCCGGTCTGCGGGTCTATTCTTATTAAAGAGTTAAAATCTAGTCTCAATCTCAAGCTCTATCTCGCTCTTTTTATATTTTGTATGAGAAAGATGGCTCTTGAAATTTATACTAGAATTTAACTGTTTTTGTTACGAGATTAGGTCTCCTCTGATATTGGTCTGTCAACTTTCTTACGATAGCGACTGTCGGCAAATGTCAACGTTGCCCTTGACCAAAGGAGTTTGGACGCGTTAGACCAATGCCGTATAATATAATCGTACGTAAGTAATGTCCCATCCACTTTTAAAAATATATAAATAGCTCGACCTAAAGTGGCAACAAACGCAGGCAAAGTCGGGCGGCGACGTACTACAGCTAATACTTAGCTTATTGTCACCTAACAAGTGTTAGTAGCATTCCCTTAATGTTTGCTAATCTAAATTAACCAATTTACGATCTAATCTGCCGTTTTTGGGTTCGCTCGCTTCAAAATTATTCAATTGTAATTAATTTTTTATTATTAGAACACAAGTGATATTTGATTGACTGGGGTAGTGAATGCAATTAGCATTAAGTCCGCCTATTGTATCAATTGTATATTGTGTTAAATATAAGTTTTTAATTATACTACTAATATTTTCAGATGTTACGCTGAAACTGGATTCGAAGAAAATGCGAGTGATGTACTGATCGCTATCTGACTTTTTACTCATCACCATTATTACTTCAGCCTATGATACTCCATTGTTAAACAAAGTCCTCCCCTCTAGAGACTTTATTGCATAAAGTGACAAATGCTTCGGCCTTTCTTACACTATAGTAAGCCATGAAGCGAGATTTTTTGAAACTGAATTGAAGAGTCAATTGAAACTTGTCGTCTCGTAAAAGGACATACTGTAAAACAGCTTCAAATCACAATTGAAATCACGATTCGCAAATTTTTAAATTGAAAATAGTTACATTTATGTAATAAATAATTTTTAATACTGAATAAATTACACCAATTTTTAAACTGGTCTAGTAAACCCGCTATCTAATCCGCGACAGCCATTTTACAGGCCATTGGGCCCAAACCAAATCTTTATAAGATATAGAGTAATATTTAAGGATTATCCCAAGACTCCCGCCGCAGTGAGCGACATTATTTTGTGCCTACGCGTTGCTAGCATGTGTTGTACTAGGCGTGTTTTCTACACAAACCAAGATACTTGCATACAATTTTATTATCTGCAGCCCATAACACGACAGGGCGCGGGCACGGTGCAGATTCGAACAAGTCTACTCGCGACCACGGCAGATGCAACTCTGTCGAAACGTCGCGTGTAAAAACAAATTTATGTGCGCGTACAAGCCCCGTAAAGTGTTATAATAAATCGATTATTAAACAATACTGCAAAATTGTGAAGCGAGCGAACACTATAACAGAGGACTATAATAATAAGACTACATAAAATCATACATAGTACTATGAGATTGCTTTCCACTCGATTAGATATGTATGGAGGTGAGTAGCGTGACGCGGTTGACGTGTGACGTGCTAAAATACCGAATACTTTTTCTTTAAACGGAATCGGTCAATGGAGAACTAGAGAATTGAGTATTGGAGTTCCACCAGAGACCTATCCGTTCTGAAAGCGATTTGGCACAAATGATTATTACTTTTCAAATTGTATCGGTGTAAATTATTTGGCCATCAATGGCGACATTAAGCATTGTCAAGTTTCAAATCGTTGATGCGTTTTGCCTGTCGATTTTGATTTATTTAAACGACATCTATCGTGACAATTAGGCTTATTTGTTCAAAGTGACAATGTCGTTGAGTTGTATTAAGGTCTGAGATTAAAACTGTACTGTACCACATAGTATAAATAAGTAAAATTAATATGTAAATGTATAAATATTATGCCATTATTTCTGACAACAAGATTTGAAAATTTTGCCAAGTTTCTAAAAATGGCTTTACATGAACTCTTTTCTGTCAAATGTAGGAATAGAAATTAAAAGAACAAACAACTCACACCGACGTACAATTGAAAAGTACAACTGAATTGACGAATGGCACAAGACAAATACTGATCAGCGTGAATTTGGCAGCGCGTCACGGCGTCTGACCGCCTTAAGTACTAAAATACAGGTTTCCAGAGACTCAAAATACACTCGTCACATAAATAATTAATATACTGCCAACGAGCGTGCACTATCTACTTCAAATACTTCAAGAAAATCCAACACAAACACTCGTCCAAACTATATTACTTGAGATCCACGTCTTAAAATTTAATTTTTAACGAAAATGCGTATCTTTGAATCCCTAAACGGGGCTTAAGTATTGCTTCAAGTACACCTTAAACCTACCAAATGAGCCATACTTAACTACAAAAAGAATACTGATCATTCCCTCTGTGGCCACTCCGAGACGCGGCAAGAAAAGCCCCTAAATTATAAAAATAAAAAAGTTATAGGAACTGTTAAGAAAAAATCGAAGAGCTGCCGGTTACCTACAGCCTTTTTAAATAGGCGGGTGTGGGGGTTTCATATTACCGTTTTAGATGTACATTGGGAGGCTGTACATGGCTCCCCAGTCGACACCTTGGAACGACGACATGTCGACGCCCGCTAGAGAGTAGGTCGCGCCGAACTGCGGCAGTGTTGGAGCCGGGGCCGGGGCCGGAGGCGCAACTAGTGCTGCTGTGGCCGCCGTAGCCGCCGGCAGCGCATACGGAGCGTACCTGTACGCGTGAGCTGCTCCCACAGCAGGCACAGCCCCCACCCCACCAGCTGTTGCATACACCAATCCTCTTCCAGGACGCAACACCAAACGCTTGCCCAAAGCAAGTGGTGCAGCAGCTACAGCCTCTTTAGGCTGTGCACGTTTACACTCAACCTTTTTATTCTTGATCGTGTGGAAATGGATATCGCAGACTCTTTCCACTGCTTCCTCTGAATGGAACGTCACGAAACCAAATCCGCGGTGGCGTTTCGTCTGTTGATCCATGAGCATAACAGCGTCTTCAACTAGGCCGAACTGTGAGAAGTATGCACGCACTTCATCAGCAGAGGTATCTTGCCCAACACCTCCTACAAATATCTTCTTGGTTTTGGCTGGGCGTGGTGCAGATTTCGGTGTGGCATGTTTCGGATCAATCCGTTTTCCATCGAGGGTGTGGACAGGTACAGCGAGCACCTTATCCACAGACGAAGCCTCCTGAAATGTGATGAAACCGAAGCCGCGCGAACGCTGCGCGCGGCGATCGCTCAGTATGGGGCCGTTACATCTAGAAGCCATATCCGTGGTCAACTAATTTGGTTGCATTTGACTGCCTATTCGGAACTTAATACAAAAATATTCCTTTAATTTTTAATTGGTTTTGAATCTTTTATTTGTTTGCCGTGTATCACGTTTTGCCAATAATAGGGTAGATTAGTAAATAAATCGTTCTAAGGGTGCGTTCCCATTATGTCGTGATGATATGACGTTAAATGAAATTGCGATGCATTATCGTTTGTCTTTTACAGTTTTGTTTCAATAAAAACATTGTTACGACTTAAATGAGAATGCAGCCTATGGTTAAAAATTTTGCTCTTTTTATAATGTATAATATTACATTCTACTAGTTTTAGAATTAAAAAAAAAATCGTGATCACTCACAAAAATCACGATTATCCTGCAAAAAAATATTAAACCTACAAAATTCTAACATTTTCTTTCAAATATAGACGAGCGGTCAATGCAACCTCATTTGAAAAACCACGTCTATGGCACAGTGAAAGAAAAAATATGTCTTCTTGATTCGTTATTTGTCTATGGAATGGCATATTGCCAAAATTACAATAAAAAAAATCTATGGTATACCAACTAATTTCTGTTTAAATTTTACGTACATTAATGAAAACTAAACTATAATATCAGAAGTACAATAGTTACAGTCAGAATAAAACAAAATATTAACAATTTAGTAACTTGACAAATCAACAAAATGCCGTTGCAAAAGAATCTAGAAGACACAATTTAAATCAATGTTGGTTAGTGTCCGTTTTTATTTCAAACATTACAAGCCAGATTAGTTTACTTTAGGTAGGATAACAGGCTTAACTTTTTTACGATCAGAAAATGTCGCATGTGCTACTTTATCTACTTGGCCAAGCCAGTGTTTTAGCCAGCACAGAAACTTGGCTACTTAGACCAAGTCGCATCACGTTGGTCACCACGCCACGGCTTGTGGCTTGGCCAAGTTTTCGTGCCGGTGTGATTTATGATACGAGTAAGTATACACAATAATCATGATATAGCTGCACTAACAATCATTGATAATTACATAATATATAAATTTAGGAGTTAGATTCAATAACTATATTACAATAATTACATTACAATCACCCTCAAGAGGCCTAGACGAGTTTTTACTGGGTAAATTCATGCTTAGATCAAATTTTTGTGCTATGTATTGTGTTCCATATTATGTTTTAATCATAATGTAAATAAATCTATATTAAAAAAATCAGAATCAAAAGTGAAAAAATGTGAACCCGCGGCAGTGTATATTTACAGGACAATTCCCACTAATCATTTACATTACTATTTGAGATAAATTCTTTAGTTCGAACTCTTTATAGGGCGGGCGGCCTCAGCATAAATCTGCCATCTGAACTGGTGGTAGGGAAAAAATGTGATAATTATTGGAAAGAGCTTGTAATACGCCTATTTGAAAAAAAAAATTATTTTGAAGCTGGCCAAGACGCTAAGTGAATGAATAAATATACAAAATTATTGCCTCAGAACTAGTTTAAAAAAAATCCGCGGCAGTGTAATCCGCGGCAATACATTTAACATATTTTCTAAGGACAATTAGCACTATTTCTATTGAGATAAAAATTCTTCATCTCGAAGCTGGCCAAGACGCTAAATATATAGATATATTTACAAAATGATAGTTGAAACGTAGACCACAATACAATGGACCAACTATATTAGCACATGTTGTAATAACCGAGCAAATAGCTACCCTCATCGACAAAACTACCTTGAGCATTTCAGTGTTACGTCAGTGAAAAAAGTTCTAAATATACAGTTTTCTACCAAATCACTTTTTAACTATTTTCTCTCCTCTCAAATTATCGTATAGCTATCTAATATTAGTTGAAATCAGAGTCCACGATTTACAGGGATTAGTGTTGCAAATTAGTACGGGATACATTCTAAAAAACGATTTGTACCGAGAGCGTCGCAAAAATAAAATGCATTTTTTTATGAAATATTTTTCGTCTTTCTTCAATTTTTATTTTAAAAAAAATCTTGGCAGGCTTTCGCTGAGCAAATTGTTGGGATATTTTATTTCTTAAAAATTATATTCATGTCAGTTTTCACCAACCTGCCTTATGTACTGTATCACAGACCTCTTATTAATAGGGGGTAAAATGTTTGAAATAAGAAAGACTATAGTTCGTATAATTACCTCTATGACTTATAAAAGAGAGAGATAATTTTATTTATTTTAAGTTTTAGTTTTTTTTATTTTATTTTAATTGTTAGATTTGTATATTGTTGTTTTTGTTTTCTAATTCAAATAAAAACGAAGATTTCGTGTTCCATGTTCTATACAAATAAACGATATTTCTTTCAAAAAAGATAAAGGTTTAAATAATATTTATTAGTATTGAATAAATGATTTGACGGGTACTATACTGGACGCCAACGCTCCTGGCACGCGCACGCAGCATTAGCGCTTAATTGTTTCATGACTGCGCGTGCCAGGAACGTTGGCGTCCAGTATAGTTTCACAATACTCTCGGTACATAACGTTTTCCAAATGCACCTTAGACTAGACTTACATACAGAAGAAAACCTCTCTTCAACAAAACTAACTAGGTTTTTAGTAAAAAGGAAAACTACTAACTGATATACTTCTAACAAAAAAAAAACTCCTAAAATGGTAGTTTTTTCTACCATGGCAACACTATATAGATCGGGTTTCTACCATAGTTTAGAAGAAATCGGAAGATACGGTTTTATTTTTATTTCTATAACCTAACAAAATTCTAGAATGTTAGTAATTCTAGCATGCCTGCTCTATGGTATATTAGTGTACCTAAATACTTGATTCCATAGCCCAACTATTGCTGGCAAATTGTTTGGTGTGTCATAGAAAAGATTTAGAACCTATACTATACCATAAATAAACTTAAAAAAAATATTTAAACGAATAACTTTTACAAACTTTAAAAATAAATAAAAAACTACATTTGTTTTATAAAACATAATAATTATAAGCTAAAAAACAGATTTGGAATCGTCATAGAATCTACATTATTTTATAAGGTTGAAAAGATCTCTTGATCAGTCTTTTTTTGTCATATTGCAGGCAAACAAGCAAACGGACCACCACACGATGGAAAGTCACCGCCGCCTATGAATCCACGACTACAAGATCTCGGATGCGTTGCCCACCTATGAAGGAATGAAGAAAGGAAGGACGGGGGTAGGAAACTGAAAAAGGGAGTGGGAAGCAGGAGGGTTCACTCATCGTACGAAACAGCGGCATATCACGTTGATATTCTGTGAGATGAGAGGGTACTGCCCCGGACGTGCCATCACATTTTTTTTTATACCACAAAGTTGGCAAACAAGAATACCTGATGGTAAGCCGTCACCGTAGCCTATAGACGCTTGCAATACCGGGGGTATCACTCACGCGTTGCCAATCTTCCCAACCCCCCAAGTGGAGCTCTGGAGACCTTACTCACCGTAGGAACACAACATGGCCGAGACCAATGCTGTTTGGCTACGGTCTTCTGTAAGGTGGAGGTCCTTCCCCAGACATTTACGAGCCACTACCAGTTCATAGTAGTGGTTAGGCTCTGCCACTCTAAGTACTGAATTATACAGAAAGAGCGTACGGTGAAGGCACGATGTCGCTTCAAAACGTTTTCATACAAAATGTATGAAAGTGACGCGCGGCGCGATGCAAATTATACTGAAGCGACGCGGCGTAGGCATGCCGTATGCCGCTTGGTCGCCTTAATAATCAGGCCTAAAAAATAACAATAAAATTATGACGACCTCCACGGCGTAATGGTTACCACGCCGGACCGCCACTCAGGGTCCCGGGTTCGAATCCCAGGGATTTCTGATTGGCCTGGGTCTTGGATGTTTATCTATATATGTATTTGTTATAAAATATAGTATCCTTGAGTTGGTATTCCATAACACCAACACCAAGTCCCGTACTTACTTTGAGGCTAGCTCAATCTGTGTGATTAGTCCCTTTAAAATTATTTATGAGATCATAAAAGATTATCTATGACACACCATAGACAATATGCCAGCTTACAACTACCTACGCGATCAGACCTAACAACCACTGACTATTTTGTGTTTGCACTGACCAAAATTGTGGTTATCCAAATCTTCCTTCCCTATATGCTGTCTTAAGAAAAAATTATTATTGCTTTTTATGTGTGCTTAATACCTATTTATATTGATTTCATAAAATTCATTAATAAATATAATTTTATATGGCCTTTTCTTCTTAGCGTTAACCCATACAGTCGGCCAATAAAAGACGTGACCAAAGATTTTTATGCTTACATAAGTATTGTTGAAACTTTGTAATTACCACAGACATAAAGAAGCAGACTAAACATAATTTTACATACACATAGACACAAGCTGAAAATATCGCTGTCACTTTTCAGCTAATTAAATCGGTATAACCTTGTCCCTTTCCTCAATAGCAACACTAACGCGCACATAGACAATTTGACCCTTTATTGCCCGTGGTCCCTGTGATAGTCCCTGGAAGGTACCACGGGAAATATTTTACCCGTGGTCCCTGAATTTAGTATAAGCCAACTAATTTAAAGGAATGCTTTTTGGATGGATTAGGAATTCTATTAGGATTATTTTGCAATGTTTTAGGATGGATTAGAAATGGTTTTAAGATTATTTTGCAATGTTTTTAGGATGGAGTAGGAATGCTTTTAGGATTATTTAGCAATGTGTTTGGGATGGATTAGGAATGCTTTTAGGATTATGTAGCAATGTGTTTGGGATGGGTTAGGAATGCTTTTAGGATTATTTAGCAATGTGTTTGGGATGGATTAGGAATGCTTTTAGGATTATTTAGCAATGTGTTTGGGATGGGTTAGGAATGCTTTTAGGATTATTTATCAATGTTTTTGGGATGGATTAGGAATGCCTTTAGGATTATTAAGAAATGTTTTTAGGATGGATTAGGAATGCTTTTAGGATTATTAAGCAATGTTTTTAGGATAGATTAGGAATGCTTTTAGGATTATTTAGCAATGTTTTTAGGATGAATTAGGAATGATTATTTTCGAAATTTTTTGATATGGTTTAGGATTATTATAGGTAATTTTGACGATATTTTTGTTATGTTATTAGAATAGTTTTGTGATGGACTAAGATTGACTTTAGATTTAGTTATGAATAATTTTCAGTCTTATTTTAGAATGCTTTTATGGTGATTCAGAAATGATTTTCATACGATTTTCGGATGGTTCGAAGATGATTTTGAAATGTAAAATTCCTGTTTGTATTATCCATTTTCAGGAGTTTCGCATTTCTCTACATGCACTTGCCCCAATGGTAATAACAGCCCACAATATGTATGTCGGGAAACACTTTTATAATGGCGTTAATTGCGCCAATTTCGTAATCACAATGGATTTTTAATGGGTTCCATTGTTTCAGTTGTGACTGTATCATTTGAAACATTATATAATATGTATGCTCTTTTTTATCTGGCATTAACACATAAATCAGAGGCTTTACATTTGTTTTTTCTTCCGTACTATCTGAAGTTGAAGTTCCGGAAAAGTTCGAGGACTTCATTTTAGCAGATGTATGCAAAAATTCCTAAATTATGTAAAAAAAAATTGGTTAAGACCGAAATCCATAAACTTTATAAGTGTATTTGCCGAAAGACACCGAACAAATAATGTCGCCGAAGGACTAAACGCCAAAATTAACAAAAGAGTTCACAAAAACACAGTTAACCTGATGCGTCTTTTAAATGTATTACGAGACATGGATACCGTAAATAACCTAAAATTAACTAAAGAAAGCAAAGCCCGACGAAATAATAAACTAACAATGAATGACGATGTTATTCGCCATGTTATTTTAGAGCTCATTAATGGCGACATAGACATTGGCCATGCTCTTGATAAACTGCGGTAAACCAAAAGAAGAATTGCATTTGGAACGAACTATAGGACTATGTTTATGTTGTTAGTTATTATAATAGAGCACAAACGCATAGAGTATATGTATGTACTTATGTTTTATTTTGTTGTTGTCTTTAATAATATACAATTAAGTTATAATATAATAAAAAAAGGCATTAAATTTAGAAATACTCGGTAAAATGCGGACATTTGTACGTTTCGTCAAAGAAATTTTACTTCATAAGTTCGTCGGATATTACTCGGTAACTATTAGTGCCTACTTAACCGTTATAGTTTTCCTTGTAGGTTCACTATATGGACTACTACCATGAATTACCATGAAGAGGCCCCCCCCCCTCTATCTCCGAAAACGAATATATCAATCAAAAACATTCCAAAATAGTCCTAAAGTTATTCCTAATCCATCCCAAAAACATTCCAAAACAATCCTAAAGTCAATCTTAATCCATCCCAAAAACATTCCAAAATAATCATAAAGTCAATCCTAATCCATCCCAAAATAATTCTAAAGTCAATCCTAATTCATCCCAAAATAATCATAAAGTCAATCCTAATTCATCCCAAAATAATCATAAAGTCAATCCTAATCTATCCCAAAATAATTCTAAAGTCAATCCTAATTTATCCCAAAATAATCATAAAGTCAATCCTAATTCATCCCAAAATAATCATAAAGTCAATCCTAATCCATCCTAAAATAATTCTAAAGTCAATCCTAATCCATTCCAAAAACATTCCAAAATAATCATAAAGTCAATCATAATCCATCCCAAAATAATTCTAAAGTCAATCCTAATTTATCCCAAAATAATCATAAAGTCAATCCTAATTCATCCCAAAATAATCATAAAGTCAATCCTAATCCATCCCAAAATAATTCTAAAGTCAATCCTAATCCATCCCAAAAACATTCGAAAATAATCCTAAAGGAATTTCTAATACATCATAAAAACATTGTAAAAAAATAAAATTGTAGGCCATACCTTTTTAAATTAGTTGGCTTATACTAAATTCAGGGACCACGGGTAAAATATTTCCCGTGGTACCTTCCAGGGACTATCACAGGGACCACGGGCAATAAAGGAATTTGACAGACGTGACTTGTTTTGGTGGACGCAATTTTTGGCATAGGCAAAAATAAGCGACAAATGGCGATTTGTTTTCTTTTAAAAAGTGACTTTTAAAGTTAAAATTTAGTGAATATAATCAAATACCTAGACAAGAAAATGGGTGTTAAGTGCTGTGTAATACATAATAAAAACACTTCGTACAAAAACAGCCAAGCAAACAGTACAAAAGTTGTCATTTGCGCCTGTATGAGTGACACCTGATAGTGTGTGTTTTTGCCACGATTTCTGATATGGAATGTTGTCTGCTTCTTTATGTCTGTGGAAATTACAGATAATGAATATTGATAAATAAAAATTCGAGTAAATCCCTTAACTCAATATTTAGAAAACTTCTATATTTAAGGCCCTGCTCATCTATTTCATTGGCTGATTAAACAGAGACCACCATTAGAGGGTCATACCCATTCTTAGGTATTATTTAGAAATTGAAAGAATAGTGACTTCAATTATAACTCGTAATTTTTAAAATAATATTTGTCTCAATTTTATTTGAGTAATTTAAATAATTCTTGTAATTATTCATTCTTGTAGTATTTAAACAATACAAATTAACCTTTATGCAAATAAAATATATATTATTAATGAATTTTATTTAATTAGTAATCTTATCACAACAATTATGAAATCATAACATTATGTTTCATAATTTAATATTAAAATTAATTCATAAATGACTATGTTTAATAAAAGAAATAACCTCTACAACAGGAATGCAATGTGTCTCATAAGTATTTTATAAGTACCTTGAATTCTTCCTGACTAATATTATAAATGAGAAAGTGAGTTTGTTTGTTTGTTATTCCTTCACGGCTTGACTAAGCAGCCGATCATTATGAAAATTTGCATACATATTGTTAGGGGTACAGAGCCCAACATAGGTTACTTTTTATCCCGTGAAAGTATGTCGTTCCAATGGGAAAATAATTTTTCTACTACAGAGGGCGCTGTATCGGCCAACAGATGGCGCCATAAGTCGCGCTATGGGTTGTTTTGTTGTCAAACGAGATCTATAAATTAACGCGAGCGAATCCGCGGGGAAAAGCTAGTAAAAAATAATAACTTGACAGGTTTAGTTGTTAAAGCGGTAATACCCAAGAGTTGGGATTGAATTTAAAAATAGTTTTTTTAAGACAGAGGACTAACAAGGTTTTTTTATACCACGCCGGTGGCAAACAAGCATACGGCCCATTTACGAGCTACCACCATGAGTTACCAGTTCATAGTAAATAAAATAAAATTCTTTATTAGTGAATCAATCAATCAATTAAATGTATAACAAATATTTTGGCGATATATTATAAACTATAAGTATTATCCTATGTGCCTGTACTAGGTAGTAGCTTTGTTCTACCATTCAAAACGATTACTTGTGAGAGCCATCATTTCAGAGTTCCGTAGTAAACTAACAAGGAATCTATAATTTAGGAATGTCCGTCTCTCCACCCACCACGCTTTTTATTATTTAATAGTATGTAGTGATTTTTAAACAAAAGTTAAATTTAATTTGTAAATGAGACTGTCAAAACCGAAGCATGGGGTATTCTCATAAAAGCAAATATTTTTTTTTTAATAAACCCACGACGGTTTAAACGTAGTTGAAAAGGGATAAAAGTCAATATGTCACGTTCAAGATAACATGCTCCAAATCAAACCGGAACCTATCACTGAAAACCGTACCAAAATCGGACTAGTAGCTATGGAGATAAATGGCAACATTGGTTTGCACAAACAATGTTTACTGTAGCGCCCCCTGGTGAGTTGTCACCGTAACACCTATCTAAGAACATGCTCCAATCAAACCCGAACCTATAACTGAAAGAAAACCGCATCAAAATCGGACTAGTAGCTTTGGAGATAAATGGCAACATTGGTTTGCACAAACAAACAAACATCCTCTCTCCCCAAACGCATATACCGTCTCCGTTCCATCGTGGGTAAAAAGAAGATCCTTGCAATTATGTAATCTACCTGTAACCTATTTGATGAATAAAGATTATTTATTTATTTAAAAAAGTTAACTATTATTACTATTATAATATCTTCCTGGTCCTTTGAAACACATTGCATCCTATGAACTCTACTACCTTGCATGCGCTCACCTGTGTCACGGGATCCTTCATGATCAGCACATCGGTGACCGGTCCAAACATCGCAAAGTACTCTCTGAGCTTCTCCGAGCTGGTCTGCCAGCTGAGACCGCCCACAAACAGCTTGCTCGGTGACGGTGATGTGGTACCGGTGGTTGCTGTTGCTGCACCGTTGGCGGCTGAAGTCACCGGTGTAGATCTCCCCGACGACGGTGATGTTTCTGTCGGATGGTAATCTATTTTTCAATTAGTGTGCTCTTTTCATTTCTTGTTAATTGGTGTACAATTAAGAAAATTAAAGAAAGAAAATTGGAAAATATTGATACTCTATGGTTTCTATAATGGGTTCATACACAAAACAATTCTTTTTTTATGTTCTGTGTAATCTTTTTTTAAATACAAAATTAAATAAGGATCAAATGTTTTTTATATTAAGTGTATTGTTTCAGAAGTCAGTCCACCTTTTATTTTTAATTAAATTTTATTTCCAGTTGGTTTGCCTTAGTTTTTTTAGACAATTTTACAAAAATAACTGACAAAAAAAACAGTTGCTGTGTATATATAATAATAATACAAGCGTTGCTGCTAGACTAGATGTCATTGTGCAATTAATAATGTTAGAAAATAATTAAATCACATATTACATATTTGTTACACTGTTTTACAACTTTTGAACATGACAAATAAGAATATTTAACCATGCCATCGTTTCAAAAGTTAGAAGACAAAGGAAATATATACATGACGTAGGAAAGAGACCATCCACACTCATTTTCACTCAACTTTGAGACAAGTGTAAAGCTAGCATAAAAATATTTGAAAATTTTGAAACAATCACTGCCTCTTATCGCACCACTGGTGGAAGATAGTCGCAACCCCAATTATGTCATTTTTTTTTTATTACACCAAAAAATCAAGAAAATTGTATTACATCTTGTCAATTTTTTTCATAAAATTTATCTCAAAAATGAAGGAAATAAATGGAAATATTTAAAATCCTGCAACATAAAATTTTACTAAATTCCCATATAATAACGAAGTTGATACATTTGCACTTGAACTAGCAATAAAATTCCATGCGACTATTATCATATTCAATCTTACGTAAATGTTGAACGAAAACTTATGAATAAAACTTGTCACAACTAATTGTTGAATACTTGTTTTAGGATACAATTATGTAGGTGTCGGTGTGTAAGTTTAGTTGCTTATTTCTTCTACGAGACCTATAATGATATTATTTTAAGTAACAAATGTCACTTATTTGAGTTAGTATCAATTTTGAAGTGGTCTATACATAAATAGAGATTTCTACGTTACATTTTATTTTACATATTTCGTAATTATTGAAAATTATTTATTATCCGAGTATTTTAATTATGTTTAATAGCGCAAATACAATTACGTAAAATCAACAATGATTTTAAGTTATAAATCTTTGTAAAGATTTTCAGATATTGGCAGTGGAGCGTTATATAATCGAGATAAAACAGAGGCCCTCTCTATATCTTCACAACCTGATGTTTTCTTTCTTCTTCCGACCCTATTACAACGTTTTGTGTCACAATTATTGGTGTTTCATCCTCGAAGTCATATCTTATCAGCAGGATTCCAGGTGACAAAGGATCTGCTGAAACCTCTTTTACCTTTGTCCAATGAACTTTTTCTCCTGACGCTTCCTTTGCCCATTAGTATTATTATTAGTCTTTTAAAATCCAAAAAGTCTTCCTGTGACATTTTTTTTACGTTATATTTCTGTCCTCGTACTTTAGCATTCCTAATAATTGCGTAAATTTCTTCAGGAATATAAAAAACATGGTTTTTCTTGCTTTTTTCAATGCATGAATGCATAGAGTCAGTCCCCTTCATTCTGCGTATGGCCTTTCTGTAAAAACCTATGCGTGATTTTTACACCCAGTTTTACTGCTGCATGGACATATAACGCAAACACAAATCTGTTTCGGTTTTGCCCACTGCAATTATCCGAGTAAAATGAAACTTCTTCAATTCCTCTGTCCGCTTCAGCTTTTAGATAAGCCCATAAACAGCTGGCTATCTTGTTAGCTCCTCTTTTTGCTATCTCGCCATGCAACGAAAAGTGTAATAGATCATATCAATTTGTTTCCTTGCAAAGAGTCTCATTATCTCCGAAAACAGACTCAAACAGAATATTTGGATGAAAAACTGAATTGTGCGAAAATGTATCGCCTTTACGTGGATTGGATGAACAATAATCCACAATATCCAAATGTCCAGTTGGCAACAGAGCGATGGTATTACCATATCTTCTGCACAAAATTGAATATAGGCTTTTTTCACCCGAAAAAGGGTAAATGCTCTTTGTACAAAGAGGCAGACTCAGAAAGGAAGGATCAATTAAAAGTGGAGTATGAAGTGCATGTAAAGAATAAAGAGCTTGTAAGAAAAATTAAGGACGAAGAAAAGGAGAATTCGGACGCAACTACAAAAACAGTTGCCCGTTTTGATTTAGAAAAGGTGTTGAGTCTGCCCCAGTCTGAAGTTGGGGTATTTAATTATAAAAGAAAATATCCTGTTTACAACTTTACAATTTATAATATTTTGATAAAAAGTGGCTTACGTTTGGCATGGTGAGATAGCAAAAAGAGGAGCTAACGAGATAGCCAGCTGTTTATGGGCATATCTAAAAGCTAGGAATTGAAGAAGTATAATTTACTCGGATAATTGCAGTGGGCAAAACCGAAACAGATTTGTTTTTGCGTTATATGTCCATGCAGCAGTAAAATTGGGTGTAAAAATCACGCATAGGTTTTTACAGAAAGGCCATACGCAGAATGAACGGGACTCTATGCATTCATGCATTGAGAAAAGCAAGAAAAACCATGTTTTGTATATTCCTGAAGAAATTTACGCAATTATAAGGAATGCTAAAGTACGAGGACAGAAATATAACGTAAAAGAAATGTCACAGGAAGACTTTTTGGATTTTAAAAGACTAATAACTAATAATACTAATGGGCAAAGGAAGCGTCAGGAGAAAAATGTTCATTGGACAAAGGTAAAAGAGGTTTCAGCAGATCCTTTGTCACCTGGAATCCTGCTGATAAGATGTGATTTCGAGGATGAAACACCAATAATTGTAGACACAAAACGTTGTAATAGGGTCGGAAGAAGAAAGAAAACATCAGGTTGTGAAGATATGGAGAGGGCCTCTGTTTTATCTCGATTATATAACGCTCCACTGCCTATATCTGAAAATCTTTACAAAGATTTAATAAGTTTGTGTAGAGGTAACCATATCCTATTGCATTATCAGAACTTTTATAAGAATTTGCGCCCGCAATCTGCACCTAATGAGAATAATTCTAATGTCGATAGCGATGAATCCGAATAGACACATAATTTTGTATGATTTGTTGATTAAACACCATGCCAAGCAATAATTTAGAAGTTAAAATGTTGTTGATTTTATAAGTTGATTATAAAAGCATTAATTAAAAATATTTATTTAGAAATAGATTTATTTATTTCATACGTTCCCAACTGACATACACATACATAATAATATCATAAAACAATAATTAAATGAGAAAACCTGAATAAAATAATATACATAATAAGCAGCCACTGTTTCTGAAGTAAGTAAACAAAGGATGAAGTAGGAACAGTCTTATTTTATGTAATTTAATAAATAATTATTACATTTAATTGATTATTAGAAGGAATGTCGCTCGTTTCGTCATGAAAATAGGATTTTCATGAAAAACAATAGATTACTACGCAAAAATCTTTGTAATTTTTCATTTTAAGTAAAGCTATAACTCCAAATGTAACTTTAAGTAAAGGAATCTTTCAGAAGGAAAAAGTGCGCAACTGATCTTACACAAATGAGTTGTTCGTGGAAGAAGCGTGTAAACCACACTTACGCATTGAATGCACTACCGAATTAGGGCATGAATAAAGAGTTATCTACAGTAATATCAAACAGCCAATTACCGTCCCCATGTCAATAATGCAATATTTACAATTACTGCTACGGATAATTTATTATGCTTCGAGGAATATTTATGCAACGCTCTTTTGTAAGTTTTTCTCTATGTACATTGTGTAAATGTTGAACATAAAAATATGGTGACTAGACAGCTAGTTTTTATTATCATTTGCTGTATACCACATATTTTTAGGACAAAAGATGTATTTTCTAGACAGTTTTTTTACGCTCCTGAAAAGTTGCTATTTTTCACTTATGACTTTCTTCCAGGAATGGTGCGTTATTACAATAGACCTCAAAAATTAAGAGTTGGAAAGAAGCTGAAGAACTCTAAATACACTTTTTGCAATCAAATAAAAACAATAATAATTATGAATTTAGATCAGCCAAAATTTTTTATCACAGATTTACTAAAAACGATTTTCAAAGCCGAACTTTAGTTTTCTTTCTGTAGGCCACAACTTTTTAGCTAACATAAGACGACTCTGGCCTAAACTTTGACTGATTTTTGTAGGATAAAAGAAAATTTAAACTCACTAATTTGTTGAGAAGCAATCTGCTGTTGTTGGTGGGCAGCAGCGGCGGCAGTGGCTGCCGCGTGGGCAGCAGCCTGAGCACTCAGGACATGAGCAGTCAGTTCACCACCGACCAGCCCGCCTTCAAGCACCTCCACGCCGCCGAGCGCCCCACTGGAATATAGTCCCATCATTGTCACAAATAACCGCAAACTGATAGAATAAACTTGAATATAGATTATACAACGCTACAAAAAACGTTTAGAATTATAGACGCTTTCACTAGGTGACGCTTCGGCGGGAAAACGGAAAACAAAACACAATCGAAATCTTTACGAACGGCCATCGCCAATTTTTCGAATGAATAAAAACTTTTTTTTGTGTAAACAAAAACATAGTTACATTTCTACATCGACTTGCTCCAAATAAAATAACATTTCGATTGGAAGGTAATTTGTTGGAAATTATTTCGTATTATCAGATTAAAATAGTACGACTTTTTGCACTGTGAACTGTCGCAAATTCGGTTATATTAGAAACAAAACAATGCAATGGCCGCGAAAAAGTTTCAAATGTCAATGACTGCATGTTATAGAACGTAAATGTTTACGTTTAACCGACTGAGTCAAAACAAACGTAGGTACCATTTTTTATCACAACGACAGAGGCAAACAAGGTGATGTATTATCAATTAATTATATTTTTATTCATTACATACGCTCTAATATTATTTAAA
The DNA here is from genome assembly GCA_905163395.2 of Endotricha flammealis. NCBI lineage: Eukaryota > Metazoa > Arthropoda > Insecta > Lepidoptera > Pyralidae > Endotricha > Endotricha flammealis. The sequence goes on along the minus strand of LR990881.1, from coordinate 197,265 downwards.
ATGACTTAAATTATTTTGTAATACAGAGTTTTTATGAAGTTGTAGGGATAAGATAATTTTAAAAGATGGTAAATAATAAAAAAACCAGTGTGATAATACAAATTCGTGTGAAATGAGGAAAATATCGCCATATTTTCTTATGCGACATTTTCACATAGTTCGTCACGTGTACAGTTAAAAACTTTTCCAGAAGTTTCTATTTTATTTAGGTCAATATTTACATGCACTATCTTAGAAAGACGGCGCGGCGTGCGGTTGCATTAATATTTATGTTGGTAAAGTGCCTGCAAAAGCTGTTAATGTTTTTATATGTAAAAACGTATGCGCTATTCATTATTTATGTAAAAAAAATAATACGTAACTTAATCTGTATGTATAAAAAGAAAGTCTTGACAGGCTGATCAAAGCCCAGCAAATAAGTTATAGTGTGAATATTGGGATTTTCTTAAATACCCACGAAATAGCGGCATAACTTTGAAATAATTGGTCCATTTTAAAATTCCCATGGAAACTTATCACATTATAACGTATATTATGCAATGTAACATGATGTTATGACTTCCTCGATAAATGGGCTATCCAATACTAGAATTATATTGAATTTTTCCATTTTAACAAGTACCTTATTCCTGAGATTAGCTCAACCAAAACAAACTCTTCGGCTTTGTAATATTTGCTATACCACTATGTATGGTTGATTTTATTAAAACAAACTAATCTAATTAAAAAACCCGATAATTATTTGAGATCAAAAATGACCTCCGTAACTTCACAAATCAATAAATTTGACCCCATTATTTACGACGGAGGTAACTGTAGTTGTATGTTTAATTCTCTTAGGGTATCGTATGATACAATAGCACAATGGTTTTAATTTCTTGTTCATGATTATAACCTTTTAAAAAAACACTTTATTATTGCCTCGACCCGCATCTAATTTATGTAAAAAAATGGTTACTGAATAAACTATAATTTATTATTATTATAATGTTAAAGTTGTGAGATCAAAATTATGTTTTGTGTTTGTTTCGTGAATAAATTATAAGTAATATGTGAAAGTTCTGATGCATTTAAATCTTTCACGAAAAAGCGGCTTTATTGATTTGGTTAAAACGCACCCTGGATTAAAACATTGTACATCTATTATTACGGAAACTACAATAGTTGTCGCGGTTTGCTAAATGATAACGTCATTAAATAAATTTTGACTACATCCAGACATACACAGTACAAACATCACGAGTTCAGCCAGTATATCTTATAAATGAGTCACCTGATAACGTACGATCAGCTGCAATTATGTGTACATGTATAATAAAATATAGATCTTGCTACATCGACATAAGAACGAACGTGTGTAATTACAGCTGACTGATCATGAGATGTGTTCAATTTCTACAAATAAGTTATTTCTTCCCCTTCAACATGAAAGAAAATTGTAGAACTGTCAGAAAACGCCCATAATATTCTATTTTCTTCAACAATGAGTATTCTCTATTGAAAACGATGTTATACCGACCAGCTGCTAAAAATTTTCCTCTCACGATTGCGCATTTCTCATCTATTAAATGAATACTATTCCTATCCTTCTCTGACACATATCTAAATTCACCCTTATACAAATACTCCTGTCCTTATTTAACAAATCGGATTTCGATATTGTTATCTCACTTGCATTCGGGGGTTGAGGGAGTGAAAACTCTCATGGGTTGGCATTCGCGTGGTTTCAGACTTCAAATATTTGACTTCGTTTGTCAACTTTATTGAATATTTCAATAACGGACTGCCGCCGCCATGCTCACGAGCGTTTTACATGCCACAAATGCTTTGTGACAATATTTTTGTAACTAATTGTAATGTTTTTAATTTAACCATCAAGTTTTATCTGAAGTTATGGTTCTCGGAATCGGTGTCATCTGCAGATTAGCTGGTATTTCTGTTTTTCAGGCCACGGTACTTTTATAGTAGATAATCTTAACATAAATTGGCAAACAACAAATTAATCAAACAAATTGAAAGAAAACCCGCGCACCTGGGGAACGCTTAAGCGATTTACATGAAAATTAAGAACATTATCATATTGCAAACTTATAATCTCACTTCAGCTCATGTAATAGATGTCCGAGCATTATAAATACATTTTTCTTCAAGTATTGCCCCCACCCAACTATAAATCAAGCCGAGAGCAATTTATCTTTTCCCCTAAACATAAAAATCTGCTTTTATTCAGTGACCCATTTCTCTTTTCAAAGAGGACTGAGCAATCTCCGGGCGTATCTGATATTACACTATAAACTCGTGACATTGAAACGTATCATCAAAAGTTGGTTTTTATCATTATTTTTATATCACCCCAGCAAAGTTAACAAATCATTTCCCATGTTTACGCTTAAAGAATTTTGTTCTCTTGTATAATTATATTAGTCGTCAGTTGGACGCTATAAATACTGCTGGTTCGACGAGACACGGAAAGACCTGATAACCAGAGCCTGATGGCCGGAGGCCAGGATCCACTTCGAGTCGTTGCGCCGCAGCAGTAAGTAAGTATATTAGACGTGGCAATCGAAACAAAGGACAACAATACATGTTTTCTCGTTGCTACTCTGAATTCAGTCCAAAGTTTCGAGTTCAGACATTTCAAATCAACCTACTCGTACTAGATCATGTCTAAATGTTTGAATTTGAAGCAATAAAATTTCTAGTGTGTGTGTTTCTTGAAATAACATATATTGTTCTCATAAAATCTCACACATCAACTTGAGTCTACAAGAATCTTGCAAAGGCAAAAAGCATTCAGCGGTAAATAGTTGCTGATGTGAAAAAACTGAACCGTTTATTTAGACACTAATGGTGACGATCTTGACAAGTTCACTTTCATCTTTTGAAGTATCACTCAACAATTTGAAGAGTCTCATCCTAAAATAAGCAGCAAATATTTTTCGTTTCAGAACATTTTCTTTCTCGGTTCACTGTGAGTTTTTCTGGGACGAAAGACGGCAATCACGGTAAAAGCCTACACTCAAAACACAAAGCCTGAGAGATGCTCTTTCTGAATGTGTAATTAATTGTTGTTGTAAATCAGATTTTTTTCTGTAGACGATTGAAATGAAATCGTTTATACAGAGAGAGGTCTTTACAGGGTGTAGTAATGTATTATAATTACATAACAAATCTATAAACTCATACAACCATTACGGAATTAATGCAAAATTATCACTGTTATAAGAAATGGCGTTATTCGGTGGCGTTTCGAGGGGTTAGTTTTTTTATGACAGAGGAGGACAACTAGCGGGTCACACAGCGGGGTGGTAAGCAATCACCGCTGCTCATGGACATCCACGACTACAAGATCTTGGATGCGTTGTCCATCTTTGAAGGAATGAAAAAGGAAGGACGGGGGAAGGAAACTGAAAAAGGGAATAGGAAGAAGGAAGGCTTTAATTAGGCTGTTATGTTAAGGGTTGGTTTGGTCTGGATCAAGTTAAAACAGTTGCTTTCTCTAACTTTAGTCATAGAAGAATAATACAAGTCATTTTCGGACAATGTCATTTCATTACCCCATTTACACTTCAGTGTGGAAATATTTGCCAGGATTAAACCATAATGAATAGCCGCTCGTTTAAGGGATTACCGTTCGGATTGGTAATCCCACTGTCACTTGACAGTCCCGGCTATTACCCTCAAAACTAATGGTCGACGAGTTCACCTTTAACCGCTCTCGACTCCACAAATTCGCCTCGCAATGATGTAATTAATGGTTGCCTACAAAGATTTCTTTTTTCTGGTCAATGCCTACATCAGTTTCGTAACTATTTGTTAATATTTCATTATCCAAGTGTTTGGGCTGAGCGGTCATCAAATTAGTCAGGGTTTTTACTGTTTTACTTAAGATTACTTAATTTAATAATGCTCGAGAATATAGGCGCCACTTCGCCGGATGGTCATAAATGAATGTTAAAAGAAACTGATAGAAATCCTATTGGACTATTTTGTTATATTGAATTTCATATGGCACGAAATAGTTAGATAAAGCCAACATGATATTTGGATATCTCGCTCGACATGAAACGATTCGAGAGAGCCCTCAACATTGACGCACGCGTGGGCCTTTAGGTATTTGCTGCTGAGGTCAACGACCTATAAAAAAAGTGCATTCGCCCTGTGCAATAGTAAACGTAGTAACGAAAGTCAAGATGCACGCGGGATAATGAATTAATTTTTTTGTTGTCGAAAATCGATAGTTGATTGGGGGTGGTTCATTGAGGGTGTGGGGTTAGAGGTAGGGGCTGAGCGCGCCTGCGCGGGGGTTGCGGGGCGCGTCGCTGAGCCACGCTTCCTCACACGCTCGCCGACGCCCGCCGCCGCCGCCTCGCGCGCTTCGGTCATATTGTCCTGTCACAGCAGTATAGTTCTAACCTACTGCTGCGTCTGGACAAGCCGGCCGATTCGTTGCAAACTCATCGGAATATCAAGAACTATCATCATTATCACAAACAACTACCTGTATTTCGTGTGTGTTGTGCTTTTTCCCCAGGTCCTGCAAGGGAGCGGCCAACGAAGCTATTAAATTCTACAGCACCGAGCAGCGCAAGTGATTTAGTGTGTGACAGTGACCACTGAATGATTAAGTGCAATAGCAAGTGTTAAATAATTTAAAAAATAATAATTTTATAGTCCGAAACGTGAAATTTACAGCTTAGGGTTGCATTTATCGAGCGAACCAACGCGCATGCGCGCACCATCGCTGATCGCTGCATCTTCATGGCGCGGCCATTTTCTTATGGGTGGATTCGCGTGGACTAAAATTTCTCAGTATCATTTTCGACAATGTTAAATTTTTTCAGTTAATTTATTGATAAACTTACTAATAATTCGATTATCTTCTTACAGTTAATAATATTTTTCGTTTTAGCAACACTCGTTTTAGCAACACTGTAATAGAATATTTTAGGTTTTTTTTTAATTTTTAATCTGTAACTTCAAGAAGATTTGTTCCGAATTGTACAATAGATAAGTAATAATTATTTTCTTTTACAGCCTAATATTTCAGCGTAACATGTAAGTAGGTAGATTTCGACCCAGACACGAGCGATGATTAATGTCTGTAGCCACTCCCTAAAGGTAGGAGTGGCCTGTAGTCTAGCTAGACAGCAGTTAGTAGTTAGACAAATTAATTTTAGCGCTTACCGGCACACCCTGTTATTCTATTACATTTCGGAATTCTAGAAATGGGGTAGGTTTCCCTTCCCACATTTTTTCCCAGTAGGTAGATTGGTAGGTAGGTTGTCCCTCTAATAAGTCGGCGCACCTTTTTTAAAATTTAAGCAAGCTTATGGTGCGTTGTACAAAATCTCTTTAAAGTTAATGACATGTCAAATTATATCACTGTCAAACTAAACAAGGGAAATAGGCCAGTAAATATAGCGTAGTAAACAATTTAATAAACGCGTTGCTTTTAAATTTTTGGCGTTAAGATATATTTACCTACCTAGCTTGGATTCTGAAATCGTTTACCAACAGTCAATTGATCAAGACTTTTTGTTAATCTTTTTTCACACAATTTAATATTTATCCAACATTTTTTTTGGTCTTACAGATTACAGATTATTGAACAGTTTGCCGGAGGATTGTCTGATTTAGATAATGATTCGTAGTCTGTCTTTTTAATTCTTAATATTAGTTTTGTTCTAGTGAAATTTTTAGTATAAGTAGTTTAGTTTTTTTTAGTTTAATTTTCAAAAGAAAATGTAAAATGTTTATTTGTGATTTTAAAATAAAAATATTTAAATTAATTCATATAAAATCCCTCCTTAATTTCAAAAAGTACGAGAATCCTACGCAGACAAAGCTGATCAAACCGTAGCACCTCGTAGCTGTTCGTAGCACTCTCGTAGACCGTATGTAGTGTCAATCGAAATAATAATAATAATATAATAATAATATATATCTTTATTTCAAGCAACAGGTAAAAGATTACACGGGCTCATATTATAAATACCTTACAGACTAACATACATATTATAATTTTAATAAAATTAACTATTAACACGTAGTGTCGGCGACGTGTAGCGCGCGGTCTCCGCTGGCAGTCGTCCTCGGAATCTCCGGAATACGACTCTCTGCGGCCAGAAGTCCTCCTTCATGAAGGTCTCCAGATGGTGGGTCGGGACCCTCACCACAAAAGAATTGAAGTTCGTTCTGTGGCGGGATTCCAACCTCTCGACCCTCAGCGTGAAGTTGGTCTTCTTCCTGATGTAGTCTACAACCTCCTCGACCGTTGTAGACCAATGAAGTCGGGAGACGTACACCTGCGTCGATGGTGTCTCTGGACGCAAAAGGTGATTCGCTCCGGTCGGTATGTCCGGATAATACATGCTACGAAACAACTACGAGTTATCCGTAGCAACAAAGTAGTAGGTGTTGTTTTTATACCAGTAAAGTGGCAAACAAGCATACGGCCCGCCTGATGGTAAGCATCACCGTGGCGATCACAATAGACCAGTCATGGTCGCAGTGCTACTTAAGCCGCACAAAACATAAATAAAAAAGCATCACCGTAGCCTATAGACGCTTGTAATTCCTGGGGTATCACTCGCGCGTTGCCAACCCTCCCATCCCAACCTCCCCCAAGTGGAGCTTTAGAGACCTTACTCCCCGTAGGAACACAACTTGGCCGAGACCAATGCTATTTGGCTACGATCTTCTGTAAGGTGGAGGTCCTTCCCCAGACGGACTGCTCCGATTTGAGCGAATTATCCGCTGTGCCCTACATCTCATAAAGGTGTTTTTTTTGTGGCAAACAATTGTTAAATAAGTTTAGTCCTCACGATGAAATGACTGCAACTGGGCAATGGATGATGAGACGCGACAAAACACGCGGCGAATTCGCCCTTTTTGGTACAAGGTCTAAGTATATGAAGTACCAGCGCCCCCCCTTGGCACGGGTTTTGGCGGATCCCAATTTTATTTGAAAATTTACCAACGGTGAAAGAATTTTTTCAATCGGTTCAGTAGGTTTTAAGTTTGATAATATTAGTGTAGGTAGATGTAATTCATCAATATCAATTTAACTTAATAATCATATCAACCCATAATCATCCCACTGCTGGGATACGGGTCTCTTCAATCGAAGGGTATTAGCAAATACTATAGAAGACTAATACGCACAGCTCTTGACGTTTCTCATACAATGACTTGGCAACCTCCGTTCACGTCATGCCGCTAGGGGCGCTATAACATTTTGCATACAAAACGCACAAAAGTTTTGAAATCGTTCACCTCATGCCGCCCTCATGCCGTAGGGGCGCTAGTGTCGCGTCTTGCCCGAACTCTTCCGAAGCTGTGCGTATTAGTCTTCTATAGTATTTGGTATTAGAGCGTGCTCTGCTACTCTGCTCCAATGCGGACTAACAGAGGTTGGTGTTTTCAAGCCGCCCGAAGACCACCGACTTGGCTTAACGACATCGACAATAGGACCAACGGCTTAACGTGAGAGAGAGATACCTACCGTCTCTTTTGCTCAGAGATGGAAGGGGTCATGACCTTTTACTCGGCAACCGATCGAAATGTATAATACGAATTTCAGAAACAATAGGCTTACATTGACAAATACATAATTACTTCGCATGCTTTCTGGTTTTGTTGAAACCGATTTCGGTACTTGGTTCAATTATTTATTTTATTGTCTATGGAAAACCAATAGCTTTACATAATGTAAGAAATAATATTACAGTTTATACATTAAATTATAATAAGGAATAGTCGATTTTTTTATAGCACTAAGTTGGCAAACAAGCTTACGGTCCGCCTGATGGCAAATACTATAGAAATATAATACGCACAGCTCTCGACGTTTCTCATACAATGACTTGGCAACCTCCTGTTCACCTCATGCCGCTAGGGGCGCTAGTGTCGCGTTAACATTTTGCATACAAAACGCACAAGAGTTTTGAAATCGTTCACCTCATGCCGCCCTATTTCTATAGTAGCGCTAGTGTCGCGCGTCTTGCCCGAATTCTTCCGAAGCTGTGTGTAGTATTTAGAGTTTCTATAGTATTTGCTGATGGTGAGCGGTCACCGAAGCCTATGGACGCTTGCAACATCGGGAGTATCTTGCGCGTTGATGACCCTGGAAAAATCTTTTAATGCCCCTTTTGAAGAACCCCATATTATAGTCTAAAGGAAAGAACTCGGCGGGGATCTCATTATCGGTATAAAATGTAAAAATAAACTACGAAATAAGAATCGGCAACTACACATTTGCGATTTTGATTATATCCTTTCCTATAAATTATACTAGCTTTTCCCTGTGGCTTCGCCTGGTTTGACAACAAAACAACCCATAGCGCGACTCGTGGCGCCATCTGTTGACCGATAGCATCCCATACAGCGCCCTCTATAGTAGAAAAACTATTTTCCCATTGGAAAACTTTTACGGGATAAAAAGCCTATGTTGAGCTCTGTATCCCTGACAATATATATACAAATTTTCATAATGATCGGCTGATTAGTCAAGCCGTGAAGGAATGACAAACAAACTCAGTTTTTTTATTTATAATATTAGTATGATAGTATGATTAGACTAGCGAAACCCGCACAAATCGTTTGCGTAAATATACATTTGCGAAAAGTTGATTCCCGCTTTCCCGTGGGAATTTTTGTATGTATAAGTTTACATATAGACCTTTCTCTTGAATCACTGTATCTATTAAAGTCACTTGACTCGTTGTCTTACGTACGGCTAATAAAGTAGCAAAATTTCCTAGATTATAAGTTTAGTAATTTATAATAAACTAGCTTTTGCACGCGGCTTCGCTCGCGGTAAATTTTATGATTAAGATCACGTATAGCGCGACTTGTGGCGCCATCTGTTGGCCGGCTATTGCGAATTGCAGCGCCATCTATAGTAGAAAAAGTATTTTCCCATTGGAATGACATACTTTCACGGGATAAAAAGTAGCCTATGTTGGGCTTTGTACCCCTGACAATATGTAAACAAATTTTCATAATGATCGGATTAGTAATGATTAGTTAAGCCGTGAAGGAATAACAAACAAACAAAGTCACTTTCTCATTTATAATATTAGTAAGGAATAAGGAAGTAAGGATAAGGAAGTAAGGATAAGGATAAGGAAGTAAGGATAAGGATAAGGAAGTAAGGATAAAAGTAGGTAGCTAGTTTAAATTAGAATTTAATTTCAAGTCTTAGATAAATTGTTCAAGAATTGACTTTTATAATTTGTATAAATATTATTTTATTATTATGAAGGTGGCCCACCAAAAATTTCCACCCTTTCCAGGGTCCATGTATGTAGCATAAGTTTTTAGATTTAAGCTTTACATGTGCAATTACATAAATAAATAAATTGCTTCAAAATCCGTTGCGGAGTTATAAAGGTCTAAGTATACATAGGAATAGACGGTGAGACTTCATTTTATATAGATACTATGTACTGACGGGCTCGTCTGGGGAAGGACCTCCACCTTACAGAAGATCGTAGCCAAATAGCATTGGTCTCGGCCATGTTGTGTTCCTACAGTGAGTAAGGTCTTCAGAGCTCCACTTGGGGGGGTTGGGAGGGTTGGCAACGCATGAGTGATACCCTCGGTATTGCAAGCGTCTTTATGATACAGTTATGGTTGCCACCTTTGTGTATATATGTTATAATGACTGAGGATAAGAAAAGAGGGGTTTTTAGAAATTACCACGGGTTAGCCAGTATTTTATTATTATAATTATAACGAAGTTGCGATAGACTTTTCATAGTGCAAAATGTAGTCGCTTCAGCAGTCTGTTAGATTACATCTTTTAAACTACTAAATGGATTTTAATGCAGTTATCAGAAATCTACAAGGATTCTCCGAAATTCCCACGGGAAAGCGAGATACAGGCAAACGGATTGCGCTGGTGTAAATAATAATAAAAATATTTCTGTCCTATTATGAAATAGTGTTCCTGACCTCGTTTCTGAAAGTGACTTTAGACCTAAAACCCTTTGTCATGATTTATATACTCTGTGGTAGAGCTCTATGTATAGACCTTACGTTATTTGGCGCCAAAACCATTTTGCTTCATTGAAATATTGGCGCCATTACTTAGCTGTCAGTTGGGAATAACATACGGCGGATTTTCACGGTCGAGAGGATACTATATTTTGGAGAAACTACTCGAAAAATTGGTTGTTTATTCACACGGTTATATTTCAGTAGCTATTCAATATTATTAAAACATGAAAGCTGAAGTCATCAACAAAGGCGACCTCAGATTACCAATCTATATATCTAAAAGGAGAATCTGACTGACTGACTGACTGACATATCAACGCAGGGCCTAAACTATAAGGGTTAGAAACTTGAAATTTTGCACAGGGGTTCCTTTTATAACGTAGGGGAGCATTAAGAAAGGATTTTTCCAAATTCCCACGGGAAAGCGAGATATACGCAAAGAAGTTGCGAGGGATTTACTAGTAAACAATAAAGCTTATAGACGTCCGAGGAGAGAAGTTACAGCTGTCTTGGAACTTACACCGAATTTAATCAGAAAGAAATTAGCCGGAGGTAAAACTATTGAAAGGATAATGATAATATATAAATATTCTTATAGTAGGTATGTTGGAAATTGTGTATAAAGGTTTATGTCTATCATGTTTTATTTTATACAAAAGCCTATCGAGCCGCCCACAGCCATACAAGTCAAGTAACAAAGAAAATAAACAAGTAATGCTATATATGGTTGCATTGACGTCGTGTCGTAAATGTCGTAAGAAAAGCCCTGTTTATAGTTGACAAGATGATAAGGAAAGGATATTTATACATAAACACATTTACAATAAAAAGTATAACATGCATGGTTGCCAAAATGTGAATGAGTCTGACAATTTCTTTACCCGCCATTTTTGCTAGATTGCAAACGAAACTTTTTTTCTTCCGTTTGGCAATTAACAATTTTGTTTGTGAAACATAAAATTTTAAGCAGAAAGCGATACATAAGCACGGACTTCTAACTATACCTACTTAATTTAGTTTCCATGATAAAAACTATGGAGTAATCTAAGTTCTCTTCCCCAATAGAAGTATCATTAAGTAGGGTAGGGTGATATTAGCAAAAAACCTCGTGACAAAGCACTGCAACACAGTTTCTAGTCACTGTCAGTTTTTTTTTGCAGTTACCCGAAGGCTACTTAATTAAATGACTTGTGCTATTTTCCAAAATGGTGTCGTTACTCGACAGATTTTTAGAGTTTAGGTGAGTTTTTAAAGGTTTTGTATTTATACATTAGATTATCGTTATTTCTGTCAAGCAACCAGTTTTTGAAACACGTTTTAATTTCACATTAAGTCTCAACCTTGTGGATGGGATGATGATTTACGGCCGAACCCAATATGCGATCTCAATCCTTTATCAGGCTCTATCGATGATTGGTCGTGATTGACTGAAGTATTGATTCGTAGTTTACTCTCATAGATTAAAAATATAACGCATCGATTGGTTATAGAGACTTGTAATGTGACTTTTCAATCTGACATAGGAAAAAATGAATTGAGATCGCTTATTGGGTTCGAGTCGCATTATTTTGACAGTAATAGCTATAAATGTGTCGTTAACTTAAAAAAATAATTAGCTAAATAAAGTAAAGAGGAAAAAGTGGCTGTGTGACGGTTTATGACGAATATGTGAAAGACGGCAGGCGTCTTAATTTTTGTTTTCTCTTCTAACTTCGTCTTACTTCACCTCGGTCAACTTCGCGTGTTGTTTAGCCGAAGTAAGATAAATTGCCAGTTTTGATATGATTTATAGACCATTTATAGTTATATAAACTAATTGGAAATTGTCAGTAATCTGCTTGTAATCTGGGCAAACACTGCAATTAGTTCTTAGAAGGATAGTTAGCGTAAAGTGATAGTTTATGATGATAATTTTAATTGAAAGTGAAAAGGTAAATATGTAGATACTTGATAATGGCAGAAACATTATTTTGACGAAGAGTAGCAACAAAAAGAGAAAAGGTTTTAGATTTCGAAAAATTTTTTTGTTCAGTTCGATACTGGCCAGAAAGTAAAACATCTCATTGATCTAATGATACTGGCCACTTAAAAAAATAACGTTTACATAATTTAAAAAAAAGTCTGAAGTCTGCTTGCCATACAAAAGAAAAAAAAGCACTTAGCAGAATTGCCAACATAAAATTCTTCATTTTCAAAAAATAATCCATTTTTTTTACTTTTTTACGCTGACTCGATACTGAGGTGATTGGCAAATCGATTTAGTTTAACGACTTGACTTGATACTTCGTTGTCCGTCTGAGGCAAGCAAAAGGCGTGTCTTGGGACTTTTTTGTTACGATAAAAAAAGGAAACATTGGTTAATGCAAGCAGTAGACCATAAATCTTTCTATTTCGTAATGTTTTCACCGTTTTGACACTTTTTAAAGTTTCTTGCCCGCAGTTTCACATGCGAGACCTCGCTGTTCCCGTTCCCGAAATGATATAAATAAGGAATTAAGTGTTAATATTCCTATGTGTCTGTGTTTTTAACCTACCTGTGTTCCTTTCAAGCAAATCTGTGTAGCCGTTTTTCATCCTCACACACAACCTTTCGCGTGTATAACATGTTTATAATATTAGTAGGATTCTAAAACGTAATTTAGTGTAATGTCTTTACAAAATATAGTTCAGAAAACCACGCCTTACGTGAAATTGAATAAAAATATATTTATATTACTACAGCCTACGAATGGAGTTATTGTAGAACTTAGGTATTCTGTACAAAGTAGGTTTTATGATTGACAAAGGCCTTTGCAAACCACACTATGCCTATAATATAATTTGTTATGGCTAAAGAAAAGTCGTTATAGCCAGACAACATCACAAAAGTAATAATGCTAACATTATGGAACTCTGCGTCGGCCATTACGTTCAATAAATATACCCGCCAACTTTTATGTCAAAGTTTTCTAAATGGCGGCCTTCGCGCGTAAATCGAAATAAATATTAGCGATCGCTCACCTAAATGTAATTTTTGTTGATAATTATTGATGGTGTAATGTTTATTTAATGTATTTCGGTAATATTTTCAATATTTATACTGATTTATCATGAACAGCTTGGAGGGTAATTTTAAATCAGCCGAGAGCTCGTTAGGTCCATAGACCATAAGCCAATGAGATTTTATATATTTTATGACAAGAGAAGTAACGTCATACAAAGCATTCGTAAAAAGCCGCAACCACTTTAGAGTGTTATAGACGTAGCTTTGAAACCGATACATATTCCGAGCATATGCCAAAGTAAAATATGTTTGTCTCTTTTTTTCTAGAGTCAAACTAATTATGTCAAAATGAGACAAAAGCATTACTCCCAGAAAAATGGTCAGAGTTGCCAGCTCATGAATAATTTTCCCATTGAATGAATGTTATGAGTCTTTTTTTTTTTTTAAGTTTTTATACCATATTATTGTTTTTTAGGTGACAGAAGAATTAAAGATAGGAAGAAATAAATATATAGATGCGTAAATATAACATACATATTATATTTCAAGAATGAATCATGGCGGAATGGAGAAGTTTCCATTTTTTAGTCATTGATGAATCTAACCGATGCAGACCTACTACTATTATCTATTCTGTGCTACTACTAACTTTTAGCAGAGATTTTTTTTTTGTTCTTCACCCATTCTGGGTAGGCAAAGGGAACTATGCCCATACAGCCAAGTCTTCAGTAGATTTTTTTTATTGTTAAGAAATGAAAATGAAATTTAAATAAAATAAAATAATAAATTTAAATAATTTGAATAAAATACAACATAAAACAAAAAAACTATTGTACTCAATCGAACATTTGATAATTGCAGAAACAATTTAAATTAAACACCGTTACCACAATGAAAAAGATGAAATTGTTACTTCACTGTCATAATAATAATATCATTATGTCAAATGTCAGTTAAAAGCCATATCAAAAAGAGGAAAATGATTTGTTTTTTCTTGTCTTGACGTGCGTAGCACTAGCGATTGATTTTAGTATCAATCAATTGTAAGTAAATAATTAATTCTAGTTTGAGCCTGGTTGTAGGTTTACTTCTACTGTGTTACTAATGATACATAAAGGCGTATGAGTTCGTCATTGACTAAACTCCCAACATTTGGGAAACTTAAAATCGTTTTTACTGGCAACACTGTTGGCAAAAACAATGCGTAATATATTAATTTCGATTTTAATACTATTTTGGTATAATTTTAACATAATTAAGCATTCTTATTTGTGAAAAGTGATACCACTTGCTTTGTTATTAGTTTGGGATCACGACATACATGTTTTAACAGTGCATTTAACCATTTTTGTGATATTATTGTGAGATACGCATTCACTGAACGTCAAACTACAACTAAGTCGGAAGAAATTCAACTAAGGCTGTGGCCTCAGTCGACGTGGCAGCGGGTATGTGTCAAACATTACGAATCTATAGTAAATAACAGATCACTGCCATAAGCACTCTGCTGCGGTTAGGTCTCTTCAATCGAGGTTACAGATCTAAATACTAAAACCAGAATTGCTTGACGTTTTGGAGTGGTAGAGTATTATGAGATAGGCTATCTCGACCGAGAACATGAACTTAGAAAAAAAGGCTTTTTTTCTAGGTCCATGACCGAAAAAGTAACTTTTCACCATCCCTTTCTTTCACAGGATTTCATCGTGATGTAGCGATTTTTTTTGGAGGAGCATTATTATGGTGTGTGTAAATGTTTGTTGCTCTCTAAAAACGCAAGACGCGACGTCTGATACAAAAATCAAAATACCAAACTACTTATAGGTATATCTTAGTTTTCATCAAGTGCTTGCTTTTGACATAAAAAAAGAATGTCTAAACTACAAATTTAATGATTGCTTATCAGCAATATAGGATTGCTCGGTTAATCGCTTAATATTTTAAATATAATAATATATTATTGTTTAATAGTGCAAAAAGAGACACATTCATGATTAATGCAACGATCCTGCCATCCCCATACAGGGGTTGGACAAGGGTGAAAGATTATGTCTGCGTTTGATAGCCCTCTTATAACAATAGATTTCGCTGATCATAATATATTTTAGATGCACTTCAAAACAGAAGTCTGTGACAATAATGGCCAATGCCTTCAGCAGAAAAAAAAATTACACTTCTTGTATGGTATTGCCAGTTATCAAAATTTATGTTAAAAATAATAATTCCATAGTGCATTTTGGCGCCAAGTCAATGACGTCAATAGAGCTCGTATTAGACTTTAGAGAAGAACAAGATAGATAATTAGTATCCACATAATATTATAAATGCCAAAGTGTGTTTGTTTATCCTTCTTTCAAGTCGACAGTAACGAACGAATTGACATGTTTTTTAAGTGAAAACTTCTTTAGCGGCTTGGCACTTTTTTTAGATGGGGAAAAAATGTAAACTCGCGTCAAATTCGTAGCCTGATTGAAAAAGCGTAAGATTCCCTAACCATTCCGAAATATTCAAAAATGCACAACGTTGATGTTTAAGTTTTCACTTCTGCCGGCACTCCCGGAGTGCAACCCGTCCTTTTTTTTTGGGTATAGGGTCTATGTAAAGGCCTGGAGAGAGACGTAGGTTACTTTTAATCCTAGGAAAACGTCTTATTCCCACGGGAAAAAATTAGTAATCAATGGCAGGTCGTCTGGACCACGCGGGCGAAGCCGCGGATAACAGTTAGTTTTTATTTTTCACACTTTCTACATTTTATCTAATTAAATGAAATGATGTAAAACACCTGATAGCTAATTGAAACTTATCAGAGACCTGTAAATTCAGAGGTATATTGTACTTAAAATATGTCCACGTTTAACAAAAATATTCAAAATGATTATTGGATTCGTCAAATTACATTTTTCTGCTTTTAATTTTATTTTTATAAGTAAGCAATTAAAATTAAGCATTGGTCTTTAGTTAAAATATTTCGGTCCAAATGGCAAATTCGATTTTAATGAGATGATAAAAAAATTGTAGATTAATAAAAAATATTTTAAAAACTATTCGTTACGAGTTACGATAGAGTAAACATAATAATCATCCCACTGCAGGGATACGGGGCTCCCTTCAATCGAAGGGGATTAAAGCGACTCCGCCACGCTGCTCCAATGCGGATTGGCAGTCTGGTATTTTCAAGCCGTCTGAAGGCTACCTACCGACTTTGCTTAACGACTTTTCTACGTGCTTCGAAGGGTACGTTAACCTATCGGTCCCGTACCGACTGTTGTCTATAAGTAACAGTCATCTAGACAAGTAAGTGATTTGAAACCAATGACACTAGCTACACGCAATTGGCACTAATTCCGGGAAGCGCACAAAAAGAAGAAGACGAATAAGCCCTCAGCAAATTGATGTTAATAAAAACCTATTATATTAATTTGATTATTAATCATTTAAATACTTACAGACGTAACGCAACAAAAGAATACTTCATAAAACAGCTTTTATTATTTCATTACATACCTGTAAACAAAACATAGAAATTAAATTAAAAAACTCAACGCCATCTATGAACGAGACGTAAACAAAAAGGTTTATAACAAAGTCGTTTAAGATTTAGTACGTCTTCGCGCCGCTAGGTGTCGCCCGGCACAATACCCTACTTTCGCCAGTTGAAGTAATTGTATTTTATTGATTTCACCCCCTCAGTAAGGGAGGGTGGCACATTTTTGCCCCACAGACAATCTCGGTGTGTCTCCAAGCGAAATTTACTGTTATGGAGGTTCAAATTATGTATATTTTTTATCTGTCGCCTTCGGCGGATTGATTTTCGCGGTAATAGATACGAACTCTTTTGTTTTGTAATGTTGCCTGCCAGCTCAATTTAAAATTTTACTTTTTTATATTATATATTTTAATTTCAGATCTTCTTTATAACTTAAACAATAAGTTAAACATTATGTTATTGTTTAAGTCCATAACAAATATCAAAAAATGAGTAAAGGGAGGAAGGAAGCTAATAAACTACTAGGTACATAATAACATTAAAATTTAACAAAAAAACTAAACTAACCTTAAAAATGAAATTATGCCAAAATATTTTGTTATTTTACTGTTGAAGAGTGATTGACTCACTCTTCAAAGTAATTTTTTTAAACCCTTTATCACTTTGGTAACTAAAGTTTCGTAACTGCGACATTCGTTATGCCAAGTCAATGATCATCAGGTGACTTGAAACTGCAAAAGCAATACCGTAGATGCAAAGAAAAACCATTTTATACATAGTTGTAATTACAGTATCTTGCAAAACGTTTGCTTGCAACGGGATGCATTTTTGAATGCGTTTAAAGATTTTAAGCGCTTTTACAGTATCCTAGAATGCAGTGAATTGCTGCGGAAAATTAAAAAAAAAACTTTAAAATGTTTACTTTTTCCATCGAGGTTTCTGTTATTCTTTTGTATCATAGATTATTTTATTATAATTCTTGTGGACGTATTCATAAATTATGCCGCCTTTGTCATAGTTTTTTTAAATGTTATACAGCAGACAAACAGGTAAGCGAGCTACCTGATGGAAAGTGGTCACCGCCGCCCATGGACATCGTCAACACCAGGGGCGATACCAATGCGTTGCCCAACTCCATAGTTAAAAAATAAATAGAGTTCTTCAATGTTATAATTTGTCATCAATTTATCAAACCCGTAAAACATATACACAAACTAAAACACATCATTCAAATTTCTAAACACGTATGCAGTGCGAACGAACGTTACAAAAAAACGCGCGCCATTTTGCAAAAAAATAGAAAAATGTTGCCAGTTTCCAATTTTTTTCCTACTAATTGGGCAATTTGTAATCCAAACGTTAGACGCATTAGCCCACGGGTCCACACGTGGGCGTAACGGGGAAAATATTCTAATACGACCATAAATCATATAGCATTCTTCCGGGTCGTTAATTTTTGCCACCTGCCCGATGCCTGCCTGTGGCTATTAGGACGGGTGTCGTGTATATGACGTCCCTTTATAATTAATAAATATTTTAGGTTATCGGCTCTCTGTCAGCTATAAACCTATGGTGTTTTTCTTAAAAACGTAGACTATGGCTTCAACGAGAGGTTAGTCACTTCGAAAGCCGACTAAATAAAAAAAAATGGTTCATATTGTGAATTTACTAGACGTGGACAAATCTAAGTTATTTTTCGGCTTTTATAAATGTATCTGTCTTGCGGCACTTCTCAACTGGCTACTCACGTCGAAGTTCTAGTAGGATTTCAAAAAAATTTATGTGTGACAAAAGTATTTCATTTGTACCTCCCAAGTTTCGGCCTCTAAAATCAGCTGTTTAGCCGTGTTGATACGTTAGTCAGTAATTTACGATTGTAAGGACAAAGCATTTTAATAAGTATGTATAGATTAGTAAGGTAGATAAGTAATAGGGAGGAGCCCGATGCGTTTGGACCGATCTGATCCGCGCCACACTCAACACAGGCATTGCTGAAGCGGTACACGCTGCAGAAGAGATGGCGGAACATCGTACGTGACCAGCTGATGCCTTGATGGGTCACGACCCCCAGCATTGGGGAATGGACGCAAGAAGAATAGATTAGCAACGTGCATTGCAATGAATTAAAAGCTTTCTTAACATTGGGATTGTGGGAAGATCATTTTAAGTGTTGTAGCTTCAAGAGCTGATTTATATAAAACTTTTACACTAATATTGTAAAGAGATTATTTTTGTTTGTAAAGAATAAACTCATAACTACTGGACCGATTTCAAAAATTCTTTCAACGTTGGGAAGCTGCATAGCCTGTTTTTCTTAACTTGACCCATATAGTAAACAATCTTAGCGTGTCTTTTTATTCAATTATCCACGTGTAAAATCGACAAGTCGCCAGAATACTAAGAGTGTTGTGTTAAATGCCATTTCCAACTATATTCTTATTATTTGGGTGTGAATGATAATTTTACTTGCCTATTTTCGTTAAAAACACGTGCTAAGATTGTTTACTATATGGGTCAAGTTAAGAAAAACAGGGTTTACATCATCTACCCTCAGGTGACATAAGCTGTATTATATTTTCAAAAAATATAGAGATCCTTTATATTTTCTGATAAGGAAAAAGGAAAACGCCTGTGAAGGTCAACTCTGAGTAAACGATTTCATTTTATTATAAAAATAAATATGAAATTCTTTAATGTTTCTTTGAAGACTCGAATCTCGTGAACTAAAAGTCGTATTAAAAGGATTCTTTTTGCGTTTGACAGCCCAATTATTAAGGAAGATTATGATTATAGGTTGTTTACATAGCAGATTAAAGAATTTTTGACTTTATGTGTACAAGACATTCATGTTTCATACCTAAGTCAAAGTCACAAATAAGTACTTTCTGTGGATGTTTCCTTTAGACACGTCATTTCCAATGAGGGTTACATCATTATTATACTGTATTAAATATCACATAAATAAGCTACGTACTTTAAACAACCACAACTTATATCAACGTTGACAATAACATTGTTATGTCATATTACTATGTCTGTGTTTCTAGTGTGAAATTGTTCGGGAAAGGGCAATGAAAGAAATTGCAAAAAACCAACCATTGCGAGTTTTGTCTACTAGTGGCGCCATCTATTATCGAAAATATGAACTAAACCCTACATACGAAACAATACATACTTAATTCCTGTATTCTACACTAAATGTTATTATGTTATTCTTGTCCAAACGATTATTCAAGCATAACATTAATAAGGGCATTTCATTCTGACAATTTAGATCTTACATGAATTAATTACAAGGTGTTGGGCCCATGATTAATAAGATGGATGTCTGACCCAAAGATGTAATTTGTGGGACGAGACAGGCCATTTAATTATTTTAACGTTATATTCGACAGTTTCTAGAAGGGGAAGGTTGGATTCTTGGAATGCTTACTTGCTTGACATAAAAAATAAAATAAAATGGTGATTTTATATCTAATCTAAATTTGGCAGTCAAAAATAAGTATACCCGGATGCCGCCCCATTAGCCTTTACCCGGAATACGGGTACATACTGTTATATCCGTACGGATACACAGAATGGGGAGCGAATACCCGAACCCGTTGTTTTATACCCGTAAAAAAGATAAGATTTGCAATACATTGGTCCTTCGGAGCCGGATTTTGTGACATGCAAAGTATCAGGTTTTATATACTAGTAATACGACCCGGATTCGTGTGGATCACGATATCTTTTGATATGAAATTAAGTCACGCCACGGCTGTTTGAACGTGATAAATTTTAAATCTATTGAACGAATTTTCACGAGGTATTCGATTTTATTAATGCCTTCACAGGTACTACCAATGAAAGGGGTGACCAGGGTAGAGACCTAAGAACAAATATTTTTATACCTAACAGTGTAGTACAGTCAGCCAATGAAAGCAGGAAAATATGACTCAAGTTTTCTGAATATTGCGTGAAAAAGGATTTAATCAAATTTTTATTTATCAATTATACAAAGCTTCATAAGAATGCTCTCTACCTTGGGTCACTTCTGTTATTTATTAACTGTATAGGTATGTTGTCTGACACACGTCCTACTAGGAACTGTAGCTCGCCAGACAAGCCGTCTCCTTTATAGGGAAATATACATAGACATAACTGTTCGTAGACATGAAAGTGGTTAAATCTATGGTATTTAAAAAATAATTGTGGACTGTATCCAGTGACATTTCGTGTCTACCTACGCAGCTTCTGTCGCAGCCCGTCTGGGGAAGGACCTCCACCTTACAGAAGATCGTAGCCAAATAGCATTGGTCTCGGCCATGTTGTGTATCTACGGTGAGTAAGCCCTCCAGAGCTCCACTTGCCAAGTGGAGCTCTGGAGACCTAACTCTCGGTTGGGAGGGTTGTCAACGCGCAAGTGATACCCCCGGTATTGCAAGCGTCGACGGTGATGCTTACCATGAGGCTTACATCATAAAAAGAAATAGCTACGCTGTATATTATTAAGGACGAGCTGTTACCCGCGACTTCGTCCTCGTGAAATGTTAAAATAAGGATAAATCCTTTTCCTGACATGCGATTTAAATGAAACAAAACCTATATTCTGCTCCATCCCGAGCTCTATCTTCCGGTGAAAACAGCATTAAAATCCGTTCAGTAACTTAGAAGATGTGCGCGTTCAAACAGACAGACAAAAAAAATAAAATAAAAAATTTTTCTTTTATTACCTTACTCTAACTTTTCCCTCTCCATTTTTGCCAAATATGTCAGACATATCGGGGTTTACTGTTTTATTATATGTATAGATATCGAACCGTGTTCTAGAGGGCGTTACAGCCGCCTATGACCATGAATATCATCCTTTCTTATCGAATGCCTGTCATACTAAGAACACACCTTTCAAGTTTGAGGTCTCAACGAGAAGGCTCTGTGTTAATCCATCTGTCAGTCAGTCATTCATTCAGGACAAAGTATTTTATGTATAGACTAGTGAAACCAGCGCCATCTATATCAGACTTTTGATCAAATCCCACGGGAATCGCGTACATTTCGCGTTAAAAGGTTCCCTATGTGTTAATCTAAGGTATTAGCTACCTACATACCAAATATAATAAATATTGGCCCAGCCATTTGAGCGTGAAGGAGTTACAAACATGAAACACACATAACATGTTGTACATATTATTATTTTGTCTATACTAATATTATAAAGAAGTAAAGTTTGTGTGTTTGTATTTTTGTTAAATTGTAAGGGGTAATCTCGGGTCTACTGAACCAATTTTAAAAATTCTTTCACCCATAGAAAGCCACATTATTGCTGAGTGTCATAGGTTATATAAAAAACCGAAAAATAAAAAGGCTTTTACGTGGTAGTCGGTTTTGCAAAGTAAATCGGAGAAAAAACGGTCGAATGAAAGCGTTTCTTACGATCGCCTGTACTAAAAAAGAATTATTAACATTATGCCCAACGAAGTGGGCACGGGTCAGCTAGTATTAAATATTTAATAAATAAGCTACTCTATAAACTATCACCATTTCGGAAACGAAGCAAAATGACCACCAATAAAAGAAATGGCGATTGAAACCCAGTGACCTTTTTTGTCACTCAATTCATATTCTCAACGTCTATCTTAGATAGTTGGTCCATGTGTTGAAGTTACGAGTTGCTCGCAATGATCGACGCACCGAGGGGTCTTGGGCTCCATCGATTTTCGCCACTAGTTATTTGTGCCTACATATTAATGCTAGCTTTTGACAGAGGGTCATTTAAACATAGTCAGGTTGAGTGTCAATTTCGCATATATGTCCTATCTGTCAGTTAAATACAATAAATAAATATATAGGGACAAATCACACAGACTGAGCTAGCCCCAAAGTAAATTCGAGACTTGTGTTATGGGATACTAACTCGACGATATTATTAGAAACATCCAATACCCAATGCCAATCAGAAAAACTTAATAATAAAGTCGTATAAGACTATATATAGAAAGGTTCTGTGAAAACCTGTAAGTGATTTATAGAATTATGTTTTAATTAGATTAAGAGGAGATCTGTAACTTAGAGCCAATTATAATACAATTTATTTATTTATTTTTTAAGTTTTTAAAGCCTTGTCTCTAAATAAAAGTTTAAATTACTGTGTATTATATCTTAGCGACTTTAAATAATTTAAACTTAATTACTTGAAATTTAAGTTTAAATTCTCTAAAGTCGCTAAGATATAATACACGTTTCGCATGTTTGCTTAATAGTTTAAAGTGAAATGCTATTTACCATAATGGTTATAACACGCGTGGGTTTACGGGAACGTGATACCCTTGTGTTTGCACGTCGACCGTGACAGAGTACAAATGAAAATCTTGTATGCTACAAGCATTTTATCTACTTCAAAATTTAATAAGAAAGAAAATAGAAAAAAAAAATGCTAGGTTAGATTTTGGTTAAGTTTTATATTGAAGTTTCATCTATACTAATATTTTATAGAGGAAAGATTTGATTGTTTGTTTGCATTGAATGGGCTCCAAAACTACTGGACCGATTTCAACAATTCTTTCACCAGTAGAAAGCTACATTGCCAGGGAGTGACATAGGCTATAGCTTTTCCCGAAATTCAATGTGGTTCCTACGGGAACGGGTCCGGAACTTCACGCGGACGAAGTCGTGGGCAAAAAAGCTAGTAGTCCATATAGTGAACCTACAAGAAAAACTAAATGGTTAAGTAGGCACTACTAGGTACCAAGTAATAGCCGACGAACTTATGAAGTAAAATTTCTTTGACGAAAAGGTACAAATGTCATAGTTTATGGCATTGTACTCGTCTGCAAGCAAGAAATGCGTAGCCAATACGGAACCCTGCATTGTGCGTGGCCCGACACGTACTTGCCCGGTTTTGTTAAACTTTGTGCAAACAAAAATAAATTAGCAGCTAAAAGAAGGCTAAAAGAAATGGCGAAAGGAAACCAGTTACGGCTTTTTTTGTCATTCAATTTCAGAACATAGGAACTTATTTTCAAAACATAGCTGTCCATTAAATAAAAATACAACGCTACATGCTTTAAAAAAGAAAAAAAGGCCGTAACAGGTTTTCTATCGCCATTTCTTTACAAGTGGTCATTTTGCTTTTGTTTCCGAAACGATGGTGGCTTACGAGTACCTTAATTAATTACACAAATCATTTATTATCGTAATGTAAATTTTGACTAGAGCTAGTGCCTGTGTAAAGGCCTAATTTTTAAATAAATGTTTTGAATATCCTAATATTATAAATGAGAAAGTGAGTTTGTTTGTTTGTTATTCCTTCACGGCTTGAAATGAAAATTTGCATACATATTGGTAAGGGTACAGAGCCCAACATAGGCTATTTTTATCCCGTGAAAGTATGTCGTTCCAATAGGAAAATACTTTTTTAATTATAGAGGGCGCTGTATCGGCCAACAGATGGCGCCACAAGTCGTGCTATGAGTTTTGTTGTCAAACGAGATCTATGTCATAAAATTAACGCAAGCGAAGCCGCGGGAAAAACTAGTTGAAAATAAATAGAATATGCTTTATTTACAACACACAACAAGATAATATATTAAACACTAATTTGGCAACAAGGCGGCCATTATTGCTGAGAGCTATCTTTTCAAGGCAAACATAACAAATTTTTATGTGCAGGGCTGGCTAAACATCCGATTACTGACCAGGGATCTCGATGCTTAACCTGCGTATTCGTTTTACGCGCTATAAAATAATAAAATAAAACATTTATTTCAGGTAACCAAGACCTATAAAAATTACAAATTGAAATTATTATTACACATAGGTACAATAAAATTTAATTAAAAATAAATAAATAATAATAGATAAAAAAAATATCATATATATATATATATATATATAGTTATACCATCCGACTTCTCGAAAGTCCCATGGTAAAATATATTTACGGAAAGCTCCAGTTTTGCTGCATTATTTATGACATCCCGGGGCAAATAAAACTCGAGCGTTCTCGATTTGTTTCCACAAAGAACATTCGGGAAAGTTTCCCATGGGAATTAAGGATCTTTGTTGTGTAATGGAATGTTTAAATAGGGCTTTAAATATTTAAGCTTTGGAATTAGCATATTTTATAGCTTTTAATAAGTGTAACCTAAATCTAGGAAGGTTTACCTCTCGGGTTATGGAGGCCTAATGGCAGTTGCAAAATGGTTAAGAATTTAATTATGCGATAAGATTTTTTTATTACAAATTATCTAGCAGTTTGTGGTGGGAAGTAATCACTCTGTCTATTCTATTCACAACTACAAAAGGGGTTGGAATAGAGTAACGAAACCGGGAGAAGGAAGAGGGTACTTTTTCACAAATCATTAAAAACACAGAAACATATAAATAAATAATAAATAAATATATAGGGACAATTCACACAGATTGAGCTAGCCCCAAAGTAAGTTCGAAACTTGTGTTATGGGATACTAACTCAACGATATTATATTTTATAACAAATACATATATAGATAAACATCCAAGACCCAAGGCCAATCAGAAAAAGTTCGTTTTTCATCATGACCCGACCGGGATCGAACCCGGGACCTCCTGGGTGGCGGTCTGGCGTGGTAACCATTACGCCATATGACCGCTAATTTCACATAGATATTATGTGGAATATTCGTGGAGCTCGATGGCGTCGCTGTGTCTGTGTGTCGCACTCTAAACGAAAACTCAAGTTAAGCAATAACGACCCTAGCCAGTATTTGGATGGATTTCTGCATCTCGACATTCTCCGTGCTTCGGAGGGCACGAAAAACTGTCAGTCCCGGCTGTTGTCAATGGCTAACAGTCGCTAAGTCGGTGGCCTTCACTCCGCATTGGAGCAGCGTGGCAGAGTACGCTCTAATCCCCTTCGATTGGAGCGAGACCCGTATACCAGCAGCGGGATGATTATGGGTTGATATGGAAAAGCACTTTACTCGTCCTGATTTGTTATTTAACATACAGAAAGTCAACTAATTGAGTTAAACTATTTTAGAATATGTATTGATTTAGTTATTTCGGAGCAGACTGCAGTGCTGTCGCATTGAGCCGAGAATAACTGAGCTGGAAGCGTAGATTAAGCTGTAGCTTGACAAAGAGACGGTATTTGCAAATCAAATATTATTTAAAAAAGATAAAAGGCCGTAATTGGTGTTCCCCGTAATTATTATTGTTATTCCCCGTAATATTTCTTTAACCAGCGGACTTTTTTTCAATTCGATTGTGTTTCGACTAATTTTGAAATTGAAATAAATTGTATTCTCAAAATAAAAGTCGTGACTGTTTACTTTTCACTATTTTATTAGAAGCGTGGCCATTTTGTTTTTCAATAATGGCGGTGGTGTAACTTATTGAGAGTACCTACGTGCACAGGTACGTGGATACATTTTAACCATGCACATGTATGCACAGTTTTTATGCAAAATGTATGGATCTATGTAATATTTTTGGTGAGAAATAATGATTTTGATCATTCAATTCTCTCTAATAATGCTTCGGCTTCGCACGGTTTCAATAGGGGGGTTTTTTTTTATCTATGTCACTTATGGACAGTTCAGCTTCTCAACGATAAAAGTATTTTTCAAATCGCTCCAGTATATATAGCGAAAAACAAACAATCAAATTGTTGTTTTCATGTCTCATGTGCTGTACTGGATAAATGTTTTTTTTTTAAATACACACAGAAAAAAATACATATTACCCATGAAAAACGTTACTATAGCTTTAATAAACATACTCTACTCGATTTCCTCGCATGCACAACACTATACTGGAAATTAACAACCACAGACTATCGAAATTTAGTCGATTTAACAGCTAACGCGGCGGCGCATAATCAGCAGACGATTTACGATTCGATATCATAATACAATCGATCATTTGGTATGTTTAGTCGATTTAAATGTTCAATACGATCAGTTTATTGAGTTGATTTAGTGTTAATGCATTGTGATAATGGCACAACGTGATGTAAATATAATCGACGGGGTAGGCAGTTTGCTCATCATTAAATAAATTAGAAGAGAACTTTGATAAAAGAGATAGAAAATAGTTGGGGAAAACTGGTAGGACATCTTGTAACATGTCGTCTTTATCAGAAAGAATAATGAAATCCCCGTGCGAATTGAAAAATCCTTTCTTAGTACACCCCTAGACGTCGTCGTAAGGAACCTACATTCCAAATTTGGAATCTCTAGACCCAGCGGTTTGGGCTGTGCGTTGATATATAGTTAAGTCAGTCAGGACTTTGAATTATTATATTTAGGTAATTTACATGGATCAAAGGGAAGAAAAGGCAGGCGTCGCGTGGTGTCTAATAGAGAGGTCAAAGAACTGGGACAAGAGAGACGAAAATGGAGGCTATTACAACAAAAGAAGTTAAATTAAAATGCTGATACAGACTGTAGTTATTACAGGAATTTTCTCTTTGTAGGTAAATAATAATAATTGGCGTCACTGTGTGTCACACTAATATGAACACGCAAGTCAAGCGACGTCGACCCTAGCCAGTGTATGGATTTCGTTATCTCGAGCTTCTCCGTGCTTCGGAGGGCACATTAAGTCGTGTCGGTTCCGGCTGTTATCGGTAGATGGTGGCCTTCGGGCGGCTTCAAAACACCGGCCTCCGCCAATCTGCATTCGGAGCAGCGTGGCAGAGTACGCTCTAATCCCCTCAATTGAAGGGAGACCCGTATCCCCGCAGTGGGGTGATTATGGGTTGACATGAATATGATGATGTGATGGAATAATAATAATAATAATGTGTATAAATAATTCACTCTATAATTCAACTACAATTTCGAAAAGAAAAGCGAAATGGCCACTTAAAAAAGAAATGGCGAAAGAAAAGCAGTTTTTGTGAAAAAAACTATAAAAGCTACTTATTTTTTATATGATTAAAGTAACGCAAGCTAGTTAGAGAATGTCTGCAAGTACTAAACACAAAATAAATTTATTGATTGTAATTCCAAACTCTCAATATTTAATAAACCCTTTTCGCATCGTCGAAATCCGCCACTCGAGCGCCACCTATCTCCGGATCTCGAGAGGCTGGCTCGGCGAATATTGAACAATTCGCCTTAAAAACGTGCTTTATCGATATTAAAAGCTGATGTCATCGGTCATTCTCGACATTAGGCGTTCTTCGCCTAATTACCGTACCCTTTTTTATTTTTCTCTAGTTTGTTTTAAAAGGATTGAAATATGTAACTCATGAAACATGCGAATGTAACAATTAAAATGGCATTCGTTTATTAAAAGCGGTTTCCGAGTTAATGAGACTTAAACATTTCATGGGTACGGTAATTAGATAAATCTATTACTTAATATAATGGTAATTAGAAAAGATCATTATGTCTATTTAAAATAATAATAAAAATGACATGTATAACATGTATAGACACAACTACACGATAAGAGGTATGAATGTTGATGCTAATTGGAAGGAAATGGCTAAAGCAATAAGAACTGCTGCAAAATAAGTCCTTGGGGAAACACGAGGTGGGCGAAAATTGAAAAGGAAACGTGGTGGTGGAACGAAAGTGTCCAAAAAGCATTAAAAATCAAAAAGAGTGCATTCAAGGAATGGCAGAGTTACGTGACATGATCATAGGAAAACTGAATTGAGGGAGAGGTATAACGAGGCGAGGAGACGGGCAAAGGTGGTGGTTGCGAGTTCCAAATCCGGGGTAGAAGAAAAAGTATATAATGAATTAGATAATGAACTAGATCAGAAAAAACTATACAGAATGGCTAAACAGCGCAATCAAAGATCGAAAGACATTTGTCACGTAAAATGTGTGAAGGACGAATGCGGTAAAACATTGGTAAAAGATAGTGACATTAGAGACCGATGGAAGGGATATTTTGAAAAATTACTTATTGTTGAGAATGATTATGATGGAAAAGAAAACTTAATGACGTAGATATAGGCATGATAGCTAAGGTAGATGAATTAGAGGTAAAGAACGCCTTGAGGAAAATGAAGAATGGAAAAGCAGTTGGCCCGGACACAATACCAATAGAAGTCTGGAAGGTTCTAGGGGATTATGGATGCAAGTGGCTCACTTTGTTTCTTAATGAATTGTTGGTTCAGGATGTCATCCCAGAGGAATGGCAAGACAGTTCCTTGGTACCTATTTTTAAAAGAAAGGGGGATGTCCAGGAGTGCAATAGCTACAGGGGGATTAACTTGATGTCACACACATTAAAGCTGTGGGAGAAAATAATGGAGGTACAACAAAGTACAAAAGAGCACACAAAAACCTACATATGGTATTCGTGGACCTCGAAAAGGCCTACGACCGGGTCCCGCGTCAGTACAACAGAATGCTTTTCTGTTGATGTAGGTGTGCACCAGGGTTCAACGCTCAGTCCATACTTATTCCTTCGGGTTATGTTGCTGGAGGATGCTGAGGTGGATGGATGTGTGGAGTGACGAGAAGGGACAAAGTCAGGAATTTACACATAAGGGGGAGTTTAAAGGTGGCGCCTGTAACCGATAAGAGAGGTCAGAGACTGAGATGGTTTGGCCATATGATGCGCAGGGTGGACAGTCTGGACAGTCATGTGACCCAGAGGGTGCCAAGAATGAATGTGGATGGATGGAAGGGCAGGGGTAGGCCAAAAAGAGATGGAGTGATGGCGTGAGAAATGACATGAAAGTAGCTGGAGTAACTGAGGAAATGGAAGGAGTTTGGAACTAAATCGGCACAGCAAAAGTTTAATAATTTCATACAACGGTAGTTAGAAATACATGGTAATTGGTATACGGTAATTAGAAAACGCCGATTTTTCATAAAATTTTCGAAAACCTACAGAGTATTGAAATACTGCATTCCAACACTGTACTGAGACCAAACCACTGTCTCTATTTATATAAGCAATTAGAGTCTACCTTAACCAATCTAGTATAAAATTAAGTACACGGTAATTAGAAAAGTTTTGAACGAAGGATACGGTAATTATATACTAACGTGCTTCATTGACTTATACACTAACGTAAAAGACCTGCACCTGCTGCAAGACCGCGGCAGAAACTGAGGGCTTGAGACGTGTACAAGTAGTTATGTGCCAAATATCGTAATTAGGAATGTGCACCCTCGAAAAGAAAACGTCACGGCAATTATAACTTTAGTTCGGACATGCGGTTACTCAATGATAATTATTTACAGACTGATTTTATTGAGTGGATATTTTTTCATGTGATACCCGTTGCCTAATACTCATTAAAATGTTGAATGGAAAAAATAAAATCCGTACATCATAAAAGTTACAAGCAAGTTTTAACCACATTTTGGGGTGCGGACAGGGCACGGTGCTTAGAGAACAGAGGTTTGTGAAATTAATTTAGCCAGATAACTATGTAATCGGGGCCTATGTTTTTCTTACCAGCTAGACATGGATGCTAACTAACATATAAAAATATTTCCCTTTTTGAATTTGATAATAATACGAATATACAAGCCCGGACGCACAAAATCTAGCTAATCGAAGAATGGCCGTCATCATTCAGGGTCGATTGCAGCTTTCGAAAGCTCTCGAAAAGCTGCTTAAAAAGTCTTTCAACACTTTCAAGTACTTATTCTATGTCTAACAATTGCAGTAAGTACTTCTTCTTTTCATTTGACAGCCCAGTGGTGCGTCGGTTCGGCAGAGCGCGTGGGTTCCATTCCTTGGGGAAAACATGTTATATGTGATTGTATGTATTTGTTCTCGAGTCTATTTTCTATCTATACTAATATTATAAAGAAGTAAAGTTTGTGTTTTTGTATATTTGTTAAATTGTAAGGGGTAATCTCGGGATCTACTGAACCGATTTTAAAAATTCTTTCACCAATAGAAAGCCACATTATTGCTGAGTGTCATAGGTTATATAAAAACCCGAAAGATAAAAAGGCTTTTACGTGGTAGTCGGTTTTGCAAAGTAAATCGGAGAAAAAAACGGTCGAATGAAAGCGTTTCTTACGAACGCCTGTACTAAAAAAGGATTATTAACATTATGCCCAACGAAGTGGGCACGGGTCAGCTAGTATATTATAAGTCTAGTGAAACCCGCGCATCTTCGTTTGCGTGTTATTTTAGCACAGCAGCGCCATCTATATCAGACTTGATGTAATCCTACGGAAATCGCGTACGTTTCGG
This sequence comes from Endotricha flammealis, assembly GCA_905163395.2. Taxonomy (NCBI): domain Eukaryota; kingdom Metazoa; phylum Arthropoda; class Insecta; order Lepidoptera; family Pyralidae; genus Endotricha; species Endotricha flammealis. The sequence goes on along the minus strand of LR990881.1, from coordinate 166,645 downwards.
GATAATAAGTACCCTTGTTAATCCAAGGTATCGCTACCTACATACCAAATATTATAAACTAGCTTTTCCCCGCGGCTTCGTTCGCGTTATTTTATGACTGTACAGATCTCGTTTGACAACAAAACAACCCATAGCGCGACTTGTGGCGCCATCTGTTGGCCGATAGCCACCCCATACAGCGCCCTCTATAGTAGAAAAAATATTTTCACATTGGAACGACATACTTTCGCCGGATAAAAAGTAGCCTATGTTGGGCTCTGTACCCCTAACAATATGTATGCAAATTTTCATAATGATCGGCTGATTAGTCAAGCCGTGAAGGAATAACAACCTAACAAACTCACTTTCTCATTTATAATATTAGTAAGGATATTGGCCCAGCCATTTGAGCGTAAAGAAGTAACAAACATACACATAACTTTCGCCTTTATAATATTAAGTAAGATTTACAATGTTTTAATTTGTACAGTTGCAATATTTTTGAAGGCGAAGCTACTGCTGATATACTGAACACGAAAACATATCTATATATATAAAAGAGAAAATCACTGACTGATTCATCACGAAATCTCCGAAACTACAAGTGCCAGGAGTCTCAAATTTTGCATGGGGGTTCCTTTTGGGGCGTAGGTGCTCACTAAGAAAGGATTTTTGGAAATTCATCCCCTAAGGGGGTAAAACGGGGGTGCAAAGTTAGTATGAAACTTTGCCGTTTTTGAAGTTATTCGAATGAAATTCAGCATGAAGGTTCTTTACTGAAAAGCATGAAACATGAGTAAAATATTTTTTTCAAAATTCATCCCTTAGGGGGTTAAACGGGGGTGCAAAGATAGTATGAAACTTTGCCGTTTTTGAAGTTATTCGAATGAAATTCAGCATGAAGGTTCTTTATTGAAAGGCATGAAACACGAGTAAAATATTTTTCTCAAAAAACATCCCCTATGGGGTTAAACGAGGGCGCAAAGTTAGTATGAAACTTTGCCGTTTTTAAAGTTATTCAAATGAAATTCAGCATTAAGGTTCCTTACTGAAAAGCATGAAACATGAGTAAAATATTTTTTTCAAAATTCATCCCTTAGGGGGTTAAACGGGGGTGCAAAGATAGTATGAAACTTTGCCGTTTTTGAAGTTATTCGAATGAAATTCAGCATGAAGGTTCTTTATTGAAAGGCATGAAACACGAGTAAAATATTTTTCTCAAAAAACATCCCCTATGGGGTTAAACGAGGGCGCAAAGTTAGTATGAAACTTTGCCGTTTTTAAAGTTATTCAAATGAAATTCAGCATTAAGGTTATTTACTGAAAAGCATGAAACATGAGTAAAATATTTTTTTCAAAATTCATCCCTTAAACGGGGGTGCAAAGATAGTATGAAACTTTGCCGTTTTTGAAGTTATTCGAATGAAATTCAGCATGAAGGTTCTTTAATGAAAGGCATGAAACATGAGTAAAATATTTTTCCCAAAAATCATCCATTAAGGGCGGTAAAACGGGGATGCAAAGTTAGTATGAAACTTTCCGAGTCTAAATTTATAAAAGAAGAAACTGACTGATTGGCAACTGACATATCAACTCACAGCCCAAACCGCTGGGTCTAGAGACTCCACATTTCGCGCCTATGAAGTCTGGGGGTGCACTAAGAAAGGATTTTCAAAACTCATATCCTAAGGGGGTGAAACGGGGGTCCAAAGTTTGTATGAAGAAACTAGATTAGTTAGACCATTTTATTTGAAACTTCGCAGGAGAATACTCCTGGCGGTAAATGAGTAAGTACGTGTTTCAGGATTTTTCCAAAATTGAACCCATATAGGGATGAAATCGAGGGCGCTCAACCCAGAAAGCTGAAATTTTGTATGAAGATTCCCTTTGTGATGATTCCCAAGGATAGAGATGTGACTTTTTTTAAATTCCCACGAGAACAGGAATAATAAGACTACACGTGTTTTATGAGGTACGCTCAACTTAGAACGCTGAGATTTTGTATAGAGGTTCCTTTTATGATGTAGACAAGGATGAAGACGTATTTTTGAATTCGTTTTTTTTTATGAAGTCGTTTTTTTTTAATTCCCACGGGAACGAACTTATTGGCATTTTCGCTTGACCACGCGGACGGAGCCGCGGGTAACAGCTATTAAAATAATAAAACAACAGGATTTTGTACACAGTAGGTAGCCAAGATTAACAGCGGCGAGAAAATAGACAATGAGCAATGAAGAACACTGACGTCTCGGGGAAAACTACAGTAATAGGAGACTGTTAAATCCGTCTATACTACTAATTAGTAACAAGTCCAATTCCACGCGGGCGAAGCCGCGGGCACAGCTAGTAATACATATTTTGTTGCGGTCTCTAACTGTGACTAAATAATAACTTGCTTAGCTCCCCGTTTTGCTTTCGATTTTGAGGAGTCAACTAGAAATAAAATGTCATTTAACATGATGTAATTAAATCTCAATCTATACCAATATTATAAATTCGAATTTAAAAATTATTTTTGTGTTGGATAGTCCATTTGTCGAGGAAGGATATACGCTTTATTATATACGCTGCGACCAATAGGAGCGAAGCATCAGTGAAAAATGTTGCAAAAACGGGGATTATTCATATCGCGATAGTGCTTTCGACAACAACGCGAACGAAGTCGCGGGCACAGCTCGTTTAATTAAAGACGAAGACTAGACTGAATTTACATCGATATTTTCAATTGTTACATTTTTGCTAAACGTTGCAGTCTTTAATTTTTGTTCCGCTAAATTTGCCAGTGTGTATAGCAGATTTTTTCCACTTTCGTAACTATTTTAATGATTATTATTATATGTTTAAACAAAATCGGGACAAGCCCACCACACATTCCCACCACTGTGTCTCCTGTGTAGCCAGGATCAACAACGGCGACCTCAGATAGACAATAAGCAATGAAGCTTATTGACGTAAGTGTTATAGATTTGCCCTACATAAATTTAAATCCACGATTAAAGGTTGCTTGATGAAAAAGGGTTATTATAAAGTGGAAGATTATTTTAAAGATAAAAATTTGTGGTTACTATAATTTTCTTTTATTATTAAATATTTTTTTAAAATGTATAAGTAATAAAAAAAAATGGCTTTAAAAAAAAGGCTATAGTTGAGTTTCTTGCGGCACTTCTTCTCAACAGGCCATTCACGTCTGAAGTGCTAGTAGGATAAAAAAAAAAATGACGTGTAAAAGTATTTCTTGTAAATCTACTTGCAAAACAAATGATTTTATTTTAACGTCCCGGGGAAGAAATCTAATGTCTTGGAACTCACAACGAATTTAATCAGAAAGAATATAGTCGGAGTAGGAAGTATTGAATGGACTTCCCTCCTTAACAACTACGTGAGAAACAGCAATTTGAGGCAAAAGGCATTATACCTTAAAGAAATGGCAAATCAAGTGAGGCTATGTACAAAATGTCAATTTAAATACAATTCGGACGAAACCGGGAGCTTCATATAGTGTCGTACAAAATTCTTAAAGACATAATAATCCTAGGATGAGCGTCGTTTCTCTGACGACCGACGGATTAGCGCTAAGTATCACTTCACAACACTCGCTTTGTTGGCAGAAGATCTTGTACACGTACTGACATATTTTTATTTTTTTATTTATTTATTTCACACATTCTTCGTCACTTACAGTTGAACACCAATACATAACGCAGAGAAATATAGACATAACAAAATTAAACTTAACTAAACTAGGCAACATAGACTATACAATAATTCTATGACATTAATATTCACCGTAATAATATATGTAATTAAAATAAATTTCTATTGATCACTGAGATACCTCAATGCCGTGCCCACAAACTCCGCCAATGAACAATTAGATAAATCTATTTTCTCAGATAGACATATTTTTTAAGAGTTCAAATAAAACCTAAAAAGGAGGTTTTATTATTCTGTAAATAGTAGGACCAGGCGAAACAGTCCTCCCTCGTGGTCTTAGTAAAAAAACGGGGGAAAAAAGGTCTTTGATGAAAGTAAAAAAAAAAAAACGGGCAAGCCGGTGTCGGGTTCCGTATTTTTTACACTTTGCTCGTTCGCTTGCCCCAATGTAATATTCCAACGCGTTTTGTTCAATTAAAATTTATTTTACACTTGCGAAACCCGCGCAACTCCTTTCTCATGTATCCCGCTTTCCCGTGGGAATAACGGAATGTATTATACATATGACTTCCTCTTGAATCAATCTATCTACATAATAAAAAACACATCAAAATCGGTTGCGTTGTTTTAAAGATTTTTTTTATGCCAAGTGGAGCTCTGGAGACCTTACTCACCGTAGGAACACAACATGGCCGAGACCAATGCTATTTGGCTACGATCTTCTGCAAGGAGGTCCTTCCCCAGACGGGCTGCTCATTTTAGCGGATTATCCGAATCTATCTAAGCATACATAGGGCAGACAGACATCGGGAGCGACTTCATATTATAGGTACATTTACTATGTAAAGATCTTATTTTTCTGAGCCTTGTTTTCCACTTTCTTTTTCCAATCCTTTACAATGAGAGTAGCATAAAATATAAATGTCTATTAAACTACTGCAGAGCTCACGGGATCAATATTGTGCGATATCGCGGCGTGGCGTGCTGCAGCCCCCCGTCCCTGAAATGCTGAAACTCTTTCGAGTTATGATAATTATCTTACTGAAACCCCCGTCATTGTTGAGTTATGCATTATGTAAAATACGAAACAATAGGCCTTTATTGATGTTATGTTCGTATTAAACTAGTAGAACCAACAAAAGTCGCGTATAAATGGAAATTTCGGAAAATTCTTGTATAAATACATATAAACCTTTTGAATCACTCTGTATTAAAATCCGTTGAGCAGTTTAAAAGCTCTAAGCGAACAGACAACGAAAGCGACTTAATTTCAAACTATGTAAAGATTGAAATGAAATGAAATCGTTTATTTCAGAAATTAGACAATTTTTCTGGCTTTCACAGACACTTTTTCTTGTACACTAAGAAAGAAAATAAACTACGTTATAAACTACCACCATTTCGGACACAAGCAAAATGGCCACCGGTAAAAGAAATGGCGTAAGAAATCCGGTTACGGCCTTTTTTGTCCATCAATTTTTTTTTTTCAATGTTAAATAGAAATATACTAGTATGAAAAACCACGGATTGTCATAAATAATAGTGTCGTGTTAAACTTAAAATAACAATGATGTAAAAGAAATAAAACTAAGAATCATTACCGATGAAAATGAGCAGACCAGTCCCTCCAGGCGGCACCCGTTCACGAGTTGACGCGAGAGCCAGCCATCGCCGTGCTCAACCATATACAGGTAACTCGGCGACCCGACTCCCGGATGCCACCATAACACTAGCGAAACTCCAACTTCGTTTGCATGTTTCCACTGGGAATTTCGGAATTCTATACGTTGATTGACTTAGTATCATATCAGTGCATTTGTAACTCGCCTATGTAGCAACTGGTCTACTTATCAACACGTAACCACAACGTAACTGAGATTCGTCAGTCAGTCATTCAGGAAAAGGCAAAAGCGCTTGCAATGTCTATTCGAATAGATTTTTTTAAAACTTCTGAACGGTTTTTAGTGCAGTTTTCTGTAATAGATGTGATTCAAGGGGAAGGCTATACGTATTATTTTTTCGAAATTCGAGCGGGATAGCCAGATATATGTTAACGAAGAAGCGCTTGTATTGGTATTAAAATAAAAAATAATAAAAAAATATAAAAAATAAAAAAATATTTCACCAACAAGATTTAAAACTACTTACAACTAGATGCCGAGACCTCCTTTTAGGCAATATTAATGCCTGTGCCTGGAGATCCCAAAATGAATCAATATAATTAAATTATTGATTCATTTCAAGAGAGGTAGGGCACAGCGGATAATCCGCTCAAATCGGAGCAGCCCGTCTGGGGAAGGACCTCCACCTTACAGAAGATCGTAGCCAAATAGCATTGGTCTCGGCCATGCTGCGTTCCTACGATGAGTAAGGTCTCCAGAGTTCCACTTGGGGGGTTGGGAGGGTTGGCAACGCGTGAGTGATACCCCCGGTATTGCAAGCGTCTATAGGCTACGGTGATGCTTACCATCAGGCGAGCCGTATGCTTGTTTGCCATTTTGTGGTATAAAGAAAACAAGTAGATTTACAGGAAGTACTTGTGAATTTACTTGCAAAATTAAATTTGGCTTTGTTAGAAATATCGTGTCATAGAAAGCAAACGCCAAAATGGAATAAGCGAGAAATAACTATACGAACCAATAAAAAATATATCCTTCTTAATACAATATGTATAAAGTTGATAATCCTGTGGCGGTGTTTGAGGAAAATCTTCCACAAATGAATCAATACGTGAGAGACTGTCTGGCGCCAAGTTTATTATAGCGTGAATATATCTTTGCAAACAATAACATTGGCTCCCAAAATAGTATTTAGGGAGCCCCTTTGACTTCATTGTGTTCAGACGACTTGCTTTCTTGCGCCATTACTTTTCCTAGTGGTCATTTTGATTTGCTTCCGAAATGGTGGTACAAGAGTAGCTTATTTTTTAGCTGAACCGGCGAACTTTGCTCCGCCTTAGAGGCACTACCACTACCCTACCCTACCCTATGTCCTTCTCCTGGTTCTAAGCTACCTCTCCACCAATTTTCAGCCAAATCGCTTCAGCCGTTCTTAAGTTATAAATAGTGTAACTAACACGACTTTCTTTATATAGCTATGAATTATTTAATATGTAAAACATGACATGAGAATGTGAAAGCCTACTCTCTGAATGAAGGTTTTTCATTTGCTTGGCTTGTTGAATGACAAAAAAGGTCGTAACTGTGTTTCTTTCGCCATTTCTTTGCCCAGTGGCCATTTTACTTTTGTTTCCGAAACGGTAGTAGTTTATAGAGTAGCTGAAGAAAGTGTTGTATTATAAAATAAAATAAAACAATAAATTAGATAGATAAATCATCTTTACATAAACCCTGTTTCTTTTAACTTGACCAATGTAGTAAACAATCTTAGCATGTCTTTTTAACGAAAATAGGCAATTAAAATTATCATTCACACCCAAATAATAATAATATAGTTAGAAATGGCATTTAACACAACACTCTTATTATTCTGGCGATTTATCGATTTTACACATGGATATTTGAATAAAAAGACACGATAAGATTGTTTACTATATTGGTCAAATCAAAAGAAACAGGGTTTAGTAATAAAATGAGGTCGCTTTTGCTCTCTGTCTGTGTATCTGTGTGTACCTATGTATGCTTAAATCTTTAAAACTACGCAACGGATTTTGATGTGTTTTTTTAGTACATAGTGAGATTTAATGGGAAGGATTTAAAGTATAATACAGTCCAAAATTTCCACGGGAAAGCGGGATATGTAAACATAGTTGAGCGGGTTTCGCTAGTTTATTAATAAAAGTAAACAGAAAGTTGTCAATAACAAAAATTGCATTAGAAAAGTGTGTGCCGCAGAGGCAGCTCAGTGTATCTGCTCGGCGAGCCAATCACTGATTATCAACCAACAATTAAAAGAACTCTTGTTAATAAAACTCATTTTTACCAACCCCTTAATTGTACAGTGGCCTACATTATCATTTTTGTAATATTTAACGACAAACGGGAACCGCAGAAACAAATTTTAAATTTTCGGGAAGCGGCGGCGCCCATTTTTGTTAAAAAAGTTTGTATTGGCCGCTCCGAGGGCACCGGTGACCCAAATGCTACGTTAGGGATGGGAATTATATCGATAAGCTATAAAAAAACCTATATTTTATCACAAAGACGACTTACGAATAACTCAAACTCAAATTCTCTTTATCTAAATTCTATTCAAGTAGATTCCATTTTAAGAGAGGTAGGGCACACCGGATAATCCGCTCAAATCGGAGCCGCCCGTCTGGGGAAAGACCTCCACCTTACAGAAGATCGTAGCCAAATAGCATTGGTATCGGCCATGTTGTGTTCCTACGGTGAGTAAGGTCTCCAGAGTTGGCAACGCGCGAGTGATACCCCCCTCCCGGTGTTGCAAGCGTCTATAGGCTACTACGGTGATGCTTACCATCGGGCCGTGTGCTTGTTTGCCACTTTAGTGGTATAAAAAAAAGTAGGCCAATTAAGCTGCCGCGGTCCGGGCAGCCTATACACATGCTTCAAGCAAGTTCATTGTGGTTTAGATAGCGCTTCTTTTTGCATTTGTGACAAATACAAAGAGAAGCGTTTACTATATTTATATGATTATCCAGTAGATATATTGTATTTATAGTCGGGAATCACATTTTATGAATGTGCAATGAAAGATTGACTACAATTTATTAAAAACTTAAGAAAATTTCAATTTCGCGGGCCGTGCGAAACGAACCAACTTAATAACGTCATGTTTTACGTTAACGTAACGTAACCGTAACGTATACGTTCACATAACGTTGACAAAGTATTTCTTAATCAGTAAAACACATATATCCGACACTCCCCTTCTAATAAGGTGTTGTAAATCCAGTGGCGTTAATCTAACTGAATTGCTGACTCTTCGGTGTGGAGTGTGAATGGGGTTCCTTTTTATATGTAAAGTAAAGGTGAGATATATATTATGGGGATGGCATTTTATCTTGTAAATATCTGCCAGTCTCACAGACGTATTTATTTATTTAATTATCTTTATTGACCACAATACACTAAGTACAAATACAACAGGCGGAATTCGTTCGCGTGGTTGTCGATAACACTATCGCGATATGAATAATTTTCCCCGTTTTCGCAACATTTTTCACTGATGCTTCGCTCCTATTGGTCGCAGCGTAATGTTATATAGCTTAAAGCCTTCCTCGATAGATGGACTATCCAACACAATAATTTTTCAATTCGAACCAGTAGTTCCTTGGATTAGCGTGTTCAAACAAACAAACAAACAATTCAGCTTTATATATTAGTAATAGATATAAAATGCTTTGTCCAGGATGACTGACGACGGATCAACGAACAGTCAAAACCACTGATCGTCTGAAACTTGGAGGGTGCTATCTTTCTATGAAGTCGGCAGAAAGGATTTTCCAAAATTCCCAGGAGAAGCAGGATACACGTATCAATCTCACTTTTTCTCAAGCCGTTTTACCTCAAGTAGGTATTAAGATAATATCTTATTAGCCTTCGACTTACGTTTTAATGTTGTTGGAATATTTGTGTCAGCAAATTTTATCGACAAAATTTACGGATATATAGACATCACTATTGAAGCCGCAGAAGTGTAATCCCGAAGCCCCGCGTTGTAGCGCTGCGATACATCCCTACTATTGGATCTGCTAAGTGGTCTCCTTGGGTAGTGTTTCATAGGTCATACTTTAAGCTTCTTGTCAAGTTCTTAATATAAATCTAAAAAAAAAATCATTTATTATGCAAGTAGATTTCCTACTAGCACTTTCGACGCGAATGATCAGCTAGGTTACTCTGCATAGCAATCGCTATTTTAATTTCAATTCTTTATATTTTAAAATGCAAAATTAATAACAAATCCTAATTCGTATCCTTGCTTTTTTATACTTTACTAACTATTTGGTTAGCATACAATCCGATTTCATTTAGTTTAGTATTTAGTTAGCGCTAGTTTAGCTGTAAAGAGTACCTAAAATTAACGATCCAATGGCGATCGAGCGGAATTATCTTGAGTAAGGGGGCTGTTGAGAAGTGCGCCTATAGACTGGTGGTAGGATAAGAGAAGACGATTCGAAATAGCTTGTAAATAGGCCTATTTTAATAAAAATATTTTGTATTTGTATTTAAAATAAACCCTAGATAAAGTTCACACTTTTCACATTTAAAATTTCTATATATAACTCTACTCTACAAGTTACCACAATGGCCGAATCCGATTTTTTTTTAATTTTGGTTAATTGTTTCGTATTGCGGACGTGTTTCGTTCCGACGTTTCGGATGGACATATTCATGGTAGACCAGCAGAAGTAAAATGGCGACTCGTAAAAAAAATGGCAAAAGAAAACCAATTACAGCCTTTTTTAAATTAAACATTATTTTTGTATAGGAGATTGGTAGACGAGCACCTGATGTTTAAGTGACCACCGTCACCCATGGAGTACAGAGGCACAGGGGAAGTCGCAGAGATTTTAAAGTAAAAAAATTACATAAAAGTATGTTAATTTATCCCTTTGAGTAATGGGAAAGGGAAAAATTACTTTCCGTTATGATGTAGGTCAATGGAAATAAAAATCCCCGTTGGTTAGCAACCAGAAATTGTTAATTCAATATCCTGTAAATTTATTTCATAGAGTTCACTAGCGAAACCATCGTAACTTTGTTTGTGGTGTAACCCGTTATTGGGAATTTCGGTAAAAACTACTTAATTTTAAAGATTTAAAACATTTATTTATAGAGTTGGTCTTTAAGTCTTTACAGACAGACCCTTTCTCTTGTCATACAGTAATAAATAGTTTGTGCAATTAATCTACTCTATAAACTACCACCATTGTAAAAAGAAAAGCAAAATGGCCACTGGTAAAAGAAATGGCGAAAGAAAACCAGTTACGGCCTTTTTTTTAAAGAAAATAAGTTACGTCATGCAATAATTGTGTTTCTAACGAAACCTAACAACCTACGTGCTACAGCTACGCCGTAGCGACACGTGTCTACGCATATGCTACGTTGAATATTAAAGATTTCGTGTAGAGGGCGTTATTTGAAAAAATACATACATTTAGAAACGATATTTTGAATATTTTTTTATAAAAAATGGTCTTGACACGATTAGGATGGATGCAACATGACCATAGCATTTTTTTCGTCATGGCGCAGGCAAACAGAAACGCATTACTGCTTTACGCGGTCGAGCGATTCCATTTCATATAATATATGATCTACCATGGATGTACCACTCTAGATTTCAGAAAATGATTTGATTTCTTTCCAAAACCCGCTCGCCACAAATCCATACTAATATTACTAGGGGTGCATGGCGTAACGCGATGCAAAGTTGAGCTGAGCGAATGTTGAAAGTTTTGGCGCCAAAAATCAGCTTTATTGGTTTTGGCACATTTTGGCACATTTTGGCACATTTTATTTTCATTTTTATTTTTTTAAAACCTTGCCACAAACTGTCTCTTAAGATGTGCCAAGTTTGGTTCTAATTGGTGGAGTAGTTTGGGAGGAGAAGACGAACAACCAAATGAGGAGAGTCTGGTATGGAGAGCTTCGCTCGCCTTCGGCTCGCTCAGCTCAATAAATGTGAAAGTCTGTTTGTTTGTCCTCCCTTCACGTCGAAAGTAATGAACGGATTGACATGATTTTTTTATAGTTTAAGGCAACTTTTTTCCCACGGGATAAAGAGATTTATATGGGAAAAAATATTGAGATTTTCCCTTGACCACGCGGCTGCGGGTAACAGCTAGTATTATTTATCCCGTTCTATTATAAAATTATTAGAATTTCGGAAAATTTTCTTTTCTTTAGCCTACGTGATACAAAGAGAGCCTGCAATTTTCAAGTCTCCACGATCAGCTGTTTGGGCTGTGTTAATCCGTCAGTCAGGACAAAGCATTTCATGTATTACGTATGAAATTAATCACACTTTACCATAACATTAAACGTAAATCTAACGCACATTGCAACTGACATTACAAGTTATCTACGTCATAGCGGCGTGCGGACGAGTGATGGCGATCATTAGACGCCTGCAAATGCATTTATGGTTTGCATATAGACGTAAGTTATTGCAAATAGTACTTAGTATTAGCAAATACTATAGACGAGTAATACGCACAGCTCTTGACGTTTCTCATACAATGACTTGGCAACCTCCGTTCACCTCATGCCGCTAGGGGCGCTATAACATTTTGCATACAAAAGTTTTGAAATCGTTCACCTCATGCCGCCCTCATGCCGTAGGGGCGCTAGTGTCGCGTCTTGTCCGAATTCTTCCGAAGCTGTGCGTATTACTCGTCTATAGTATTTGGTATTAGACCGTCGGTGTGGTATTTGGCCGTAAAGTCCTATTATTTTTATTCAAATACATACTCCTTCGAATCGTCACATTTTTTTTTACCACCTGTCAATTTATGCACTTTTATGTCATGAAAAAAACCGGCCATGTGCGAGTCGGAGTCGCGCACCGAGGGTTCCGTACAAACCCCTTTTTGTTTTTTTTTAATATTTTTATTAGGTAAATGATGTTACCAATTTATTATTTTCGCAATTTTTTTCTTTATGTGTACTATAAGACGTTGCTTTGTACCAAATTTCAAGATTCTGAGTTTACGCGACTTAACCTGTACCGGTAATTTTTTGATTCCCTTGCGAATGTCGAAAATGCGAAATTTCGTTCTCATCAGTTTCGATCTCGTCTGAAACTCACGCGCTAACCCGCTCAATTCCTATTTTGTATGAGAGAGACAGCAATTGAGATTGACACTAGATTTTAGCTGTTTTGTTACGAGAATAGACCCTCAGATAGGCTATTTGAAATTTAAATTACCCGGGAAAAGCGGGGGCAAGTAGCTATTATACATTAAACATGTTTAATACTATCGTGGTAATAAAACTAGAATAACACAATGGTCATATGATACTCCTAGTAAGGTCTGGACGCCTGGTACCGCAGAGACGGTGAATGACGTGGCCTAACCGCATTTCCAAGTGTTTTTTTTTAACAATAATGGTAGTAAACATGTTTATTCAGAGAGTAGGGTTTACAGACAGAATACAGACTAATACTATTCAATAAATTATAAAATGATTTATAATTATATGCTACCACTCTGGTCTTAATTTTTTTCGGAAACAAAAGCAAAATGGCCGCTATTAAACGAAATGGCGAAAGAAAACCAGTTACACGTCTTTACGTATCTTTAAAAAAAAAGATGATTTTTAGTTACTTTCCAATTTAAGTTTTAAAGTCAGTTAATTTTGGTAAAATTTTAAATCAGAAATATTCAAATAAATATTTGATATAGTTTCATGTAACCAGAAATCCTTTAGCGTTCAATTATGAGCTTTGTGTCACGTGATAATAAATCATAATTTCGTACAACGCCCATTGCGCAGTGTAATAAATTTATTTCATTAAATTTTCGAAGTTAAATTAGGTTCTTGCGAATTTATGTGGCCCTGGTACACAAAGGCCCCGAGTGAGTAATATCGTCACAAAATCTATATGATGAAAATGATAACTTTGTTTTCTTTAAACGGATCATTACAAAGAATTTATGAACCCTTAGTAGGTCGGTCCCCTCCTTCCATTTGGATCCCCTATCTCTATTCCTATCTAGTCCCCTAGTGGATCCTAGGAGACATTTAATTCCACTTGAATCCCTTGATGGTTTTTCAATCCCTCAGAAGAATGGAAAAAATCGCATTGAAACAGCAGAGTGCGTGGCAGAGTACGTTCTAATTCTCAGCAGAGGGATAACTATGGGTTGATATAAAGGTCAGAATTAATGTGTCATTAGTTTAAAATCTATTTGTGCAACTCAACAACACACAGTAGCAGTTGGTCCAACAGGAAACGGTGCATTTTAGTACAAGCTTAGTTGCATAGTTTGGGACTAGATGGCGTTGTGTGATTCGTCCAAGAACTCACTTTTAGTACAGTAGGCATTAAACGTTTTGTTAGTACAGCCTCTAAAATTTATTATAGTACAAGGGCTCATAGTCCTGCAAATGTCATTGAAATAATACCCCGCATTGTGGGCGCAATATTAATGAGGTGTGGACACACCCCCCGGGACAGGGCTCCGAATACTGTGACCATGGAGTCCGGGAAAATCCGGAAAAGTCCACGACTTTTTAACGTGAAAATTAAGTTGGTTATTTGTTTTGTATTTGGAGTTTTTTGTTGGTGTTTTTCAAATGTTTGTTTTTAGAGTAGATTTTGTTTGTGACTTTTGTGAAATTGAAGTGGTATTAAAGCGGTTTCAGACACTTTCAAAAATTCTCAGTCATAAAATATTAAGTTTACCACACCCGAACCGAACAGTCTGGATAGATCACAACGCCTCCTAGTGGTAGAAATAACTTTGTGTCATTAAATGTTATGACAAATAGAAATAACCTAACTGGAACACTTATTCCTGGCGCTAGGAGGAGTTCGTGAAAATGGACATTAGTTGCCGCCAAAATACGAGACGATTAAAAGTACCATTCAAAAAGAGCAAGTGCTAAGTTCCCTGCCAGTCTTCTTCTTTATAAATACAAAAGATTATCCCTAAAATACGTGTGAACATGGCCACCCCAATCCCGGGACTGGCCGCGACATGTTCACTGACTCCGGTGTAATTTGAACAATCGCCTGCGTTTGGCGATGTCGCGAATTTTTTGTTATCCTTTTTCACGGTTTACTTATTTCGTGTCTGTTGCACGCTGGGCAATGGGAAAGGTCTTTTCCTCAAGTTTTATGACAAGCCGTGGCACTAGAAGGCGCTGCTGGTTCGATAGCACAAGTTACTATCAAGTCGTAAGCCTATTATAGGCGTTATTACTTATTAGATGCTATGAAGACGGATTGCTATATACAGAGTGACAGGTTTTAAGTCCTATTCCTTAAAACTGGTTAAACTAGAGGTCATTTGCAACAAATTAGCCCCCATCAATAGGGGGTCGAAAGTGACCGGTTACCGAGATATTGGTGTTTTTAGGTTTTTCCGACTTGCAATGGAAAATCCCCCTTAACTAAAATAGTATTTGTTTCTCGGCACTCAAGTGACACATTTTTGAAAGCTGATGAACTAGCAACTATTTTTAACCAAAATGCGGGTTTTAAATGTTTAATATCCCCGAAATAATAAGGTCTTAAGTGACAAAAGTTAAAGTACTTTTTTCGCACCTTCTACCATCGACATGGATTGCACGAAAGAATGTATGACACTTGGCGTACAAATTATGTAGATAACTGAGAAATTTCATGACCTTTCCAAAAAGATAAAAACATTGATTAATTTTGCACCAATAGAAAAAAGAAATTGTCATCAGACGTAGCAAGTAGCAGTTTTCCCAGATTAAAGATACCCTACTTACTGTTCCATTTTTTTTCCTTAAAAGGTACCATTAGTAATACAGGAGAAGTCGAGAAGCCTCCCCTGGCATCCCATGTTAAAGAAAATCGAAATGTATGTTTGCAGTTTGAAGATTTTTTTATTTTATTATCTCTATAACCGGTCACTTTCGACCCCCCATTGATGGGGGCTAATTTGTTGCAAATGACCTCTAGTTTAACCAGTTTTAAGGAATAGGACTTTTAACCTGGCACCCTGTGTAGCAACTCGTCTACAATTTTGAAGTGTTTTTGGTTAGGTTAAGGATAGGTTAGATTTAGGATTATTTTCCAATGTTTTTAGGATATTTTGCACAGGCAAATATTTATGTAAATGGTGTTTTTCTCGACTATGTGTGTTTTCTCGTTGTATAATTGTGGAAAAAAAATATTTTAGTCGAAAAATTGGTGTATAGAAGACAGATAGGGCGAGAAAGAAAAAGTGAATGACAGGGAAAAAATATGACTTAAAAACAGACTAGATTTTGAATTGTCTGTCAGTCAGACACATAAAATGTAGTTTTGATACATCGGCACAGATCACAGACATTTTGGCAAACGTAGGTTGGAGTGATTTCCGTGCAATCCAGTTTTGATTTTATCTTACGAGATTCCACATTGGGATTGGGAGCGAGTTGTAATGATTTCGGGACAGGTCAGGGTGTGTGGCTCTAGACTCAGGGCCTATTTTTTTTTTTTTTTAACTGCGGCTTCATTTACAGCTACTTCTTGAAACGCATTTTTCTAGTGTCATCTGATGGTAAACAATCACCATTGTGTCAAATCATTTGTGTAGGTACCAGATGAAGGACCAACTCTTATATTGTTATGCCTATGTTTGTTTTCCATGTATATAATACTAGCTGTTACCCGCGGCTTCGCCCACGTAAAATTAGCCTATGTTGGGCTCTGTACCCATAACAATATGTATGCAAATTTTCATAATGATCGGCTGCTTAGTCAAGCCGTAAAGGAATAACAAACAAACAAACAAACTCACTTTCTCATTTATAATATTAGCATGATGTATGTGTAACGTCCGTTTAGTCTATACTAATATTATAAAGAGGAAAGATTTGATTGTTTGTTTGTTTGTTGGCATTGAATAGGCTCCGAAACTACTGGACCGATTTCAAAAATTCTTTCACCAGTAGAAAGCTACATTATCAGGGAGTGGCATGGGCTTTAGCTTTTCCCGAAATTCAATATGGTTCCTAAGGGGACGGGCCCGGAACTTCACGCGGACGAAGTCGCGGGCAAAAAAGCTAGTGACCAATAAAGAAAAACAATTATAGCCTCAACGTGGTAATACATATAATGCATTTCAGAAACTGACTATTAGTATTTTAAGGTTAACTTAACTGACTTTGACTGTACAATGTCAGTAAGTTAGTTAGCAGTGCACTCTGGTAAATCTGCAAACAGAATTATTGAATGACCTCGTTCGGAACCTAGTTTACCGGAGGCTGACAGGTTAAAGCTAAATCCCGACTCGTCACAGTTTCAATTGGTCACAAAAATCTCAATTCGTCACAATTTATATTCTCCTGGTTAATCAAACTAAAATAGAATAAAAAAATGAATGATAAAAAAGGCAGTATATGTGTTTCTTTTGCCATTCCTTTTCCAAGCGGTATTCGCTGCTTTGTTTCCGAAATGGTAGTAGTTTATCTGTACCTGATGTGTCCTTTTTGCGTGCAAAGAGTGAGGCCGGATTTCTACTCCAGTCAATATACTTCGGTTTCAATAAAATTTTATTTCTTATTCAAAACATTGCAGTGTCACTTACATAAGAAAACAATAGTAACAAACTTAAATGTTACAATTTATTTTATTTTATTTTGCAATGCCTCCAGGAAGCCAGCCAGAGACTTGACGTCGCTGAGTATGTTTTATTTTATTTATAAAAAAAAATCTATTATGCCACCTCACATCTAATATTCACCAACAATGAAAGTTAAGTTCAAAAGTCTCCTAACAGATTTTTCTATGTCCAAATCATTTTGGTACATATATGACATAAAATAATCAATACATACAAAATACCTACGGTTTTATAATATCTATATTAATAGGAGATATCTTAGGAGACATAAATTTTAGAAATTGTTTCTAAAAACGGGCCTTAGTCTCTAGTGTGTCTGAAATATTTAATACAATACATTACAAAACTCTTTACCATTATACTCTTTTTTGAGAGTGACCTTTTTGGACGACCTGGGAACTGTGACGAGTACAGAATAACTAGACGGTTAAAGGCTTTTAACTCTACCTTGGTGTATATTCCTAAGCCTTAATATTATTTCAAAGTGTACTTCCATTTTTATTTAATGGAAACATCTTAAAGTTCCGAAAATAGATAATTGTATTTTATTTTAAAAAGTGGCTCGCCCCACCTTAGCACAAGTTTAGTAAGGGTCTCAATCTTTTTTGAAAAAACGATGTAGCCGGCGATGTCACCCGAGGATGGTATTAATGTTGCAATGCCCTAGCAGGGCTCATGTCAAGGAGTTACTTTTAGATATAAGACCAAATTATACCACATGAAGCAATAAACAGTCCGGTGTCTCAGTATAGGGTGTCAGTACACCCGAAGCTGATTAGTCCATCCAAAAAAAAATAAAAAAATTAAGCAATAAATAAATTAATATGAAGCTTTTCGACGGTGAAAAAATTTTCAAATCTTTCCAGTAGTTTCGGTGTGTCAGTCACATTTAACATTTATTTCCACTAGTCCCTATAAATTCCAAATGTAATGTAATTATTATAATGTGTATAATATTAGTATAAATAAAGACTAGCGGTCATACATCTTCCAACCTCGATAAACCTTGGAAAATCTTGTACTTTTTCATACCAAAAGTGATTTAACAAGTCAAAATCGTATATTCTTCCCTAGCTCTTAAACTATCTTACATAAAAAAAACATCATTAAATCTATCTTCCGCTAATCACCAACAGATGGCGCTTTATCTAATCGTCTTATAAAGCGGCTTTTTGTCAAAATCTCAAAGATTGTTTAGCAATTTGCACTTTACTAAGGAACAGGGACTCACTCACTGTTTCTTTGCATAATTTATTTAAATTTTATAATTTACATTAAACAGGTCATACAGGATGTCTCAAAAAATAGTGTCAAGCGGAAGTCCAGAGATAGACCCTTAGAGGGGCACCCAAATCGAAAGGCGAAAGAAACCCAGTTACGGCCTTTTTTTGTTGGCCATATTTGAGTTAGGATAATAAATCATCCAGTCTTTCGAATACAAAAGAATATAATAAAAAGCTATTTAATGAATAACTTGATTGAGTACACCAGATATCATGATTTCGTAATTTTGATAGACTAGCGCAATGTGTGCGGGGTATTAATAGGACGGTCGCGGGTTCGATTTCCTGACTGACAGTTTGGCAGCGGCGCAGATCGCGATACCAACTATGTATATACAACTATGTTTGTATGTATGAAAATTGAAAAGTAAATATTTATTTAGAAACTAGGCTTTCAAGGTTATTTTTTGATTGACAGAGCCAAGGTGCTGCGATGAACTGGAGCCGTACCATGACCGCTTAAAACAAAACAAGAACGACTGAGTAAGGGAGACAACGCAATACCTGATGTAAGGCGACGTCTCGTTTACACAACCGTTTAAGGATAGTCATAAAAGGTCGTGGTACGGCCCCTGTTAGTGAGAGAGCCAGCCCATTTGCGAGCCAGAACCTATTCATATTAGTATCTATCTAGGCTCTACCACTCAAAATAGACAAGATATTTTGGCTCATCGCATTTCTATTCCGTTCATGGAGGTAACGCTGTAAGCAGTAGTATTTAATTTCTGTATGTACCTGTATCTGTAATTTATTTTATTTTTAACGAACATTAAAAAAATATGAAATGAATTGTTAAATGACAAAAAAGGCCGTAACTGGTTCTCATTCGCCATTTCTTTTACTAGTGGCCATTTTGCTTTGTTTTAGATTAATTTACACAAATAAAATATTATGACGTGAGAATGTATCTATGAAGTTTGAATCCCTTATTTGAATTATTGAAGAGGGGGCCTATACCCAGACGTAATGAGGAGGAATGATAATAAAAGTTAGGTTACAGATAGATGTTTACTCGTCAAAATGGCCGCCGCGTCCCGTATGGCGATAAGATCTCATTGGATGTCACCCAACTCCAAAATTAATGTTATAAATCAGTTTTATTATATTCAATCCAACTCATGGTCGCTATTAATTAAGACTATATATAATATGTAGGGCGTGTTTACGGCAACAGTTGCACGCGATAGTTGCGCAACTAACGCTGTTAAATCTGATAAGAAACTGAAACGTAATATTTGACTCTCTCTTCTAAAAAGAGCGGCGCTCTTGTGTGTGTAGTAGCCTCCATTTTTTCTTTTCTTTTTTTCCCTCTTTCATCTCTATAAAATACACGACGGCATTCCTTCACTTGATTCATGTAAGCTCTTCTATTAAATATAACATGTGCCTATATAATGGTTTCTGGTTCTAACGTACGTCAACATTTTCAATCAAATTTTGAAATGACTGACATATAACATAAATATACTTTTGCATTTCTATTGCACGTTTTTGTGCCCTGCCTTTTTAATTTTAAATATTAGTTTTGATCTAATTTTAATGTTAGTTTAATCATTGTAATTTATACTTTCCCAAAAACTTTTCATATCAAAACTTACAACCCTCCGCATCGTGACGTCAAACTGTGATATTTTCTATAATGTAAAGTACCTGAAACAAATAAATATAACAAATTACATTATTCATTGATATAATTGAAATTATTATGTTGATAATAATAATCAATCATCTTATTGTTAAATGACAAAAAAGGCCGTAACTGGTTTTTTTTTTCACCATTTTGACATAAAAATTGCTCTCTTTGTAATTAGTTTTAAATGAAGTTTAGATTTATAGTGTTATATTTATTTCTTATCATCATACATTCTACATTAAAATGTGTCCATATTATAATGAGGTATTTTTGCATCTCTTCAGTATCGCATTAGGTAAACCACTTTATAATGATAGCTGTAAGTTTGGTTGAAAATAAATAAATAATATACATATTTTTGTGGTACTGTGTTAATATGTTTGTACAGAACCAGAAGCGTACATAACTATGATGAACGGGGGACTTTTCTCTTGGTTTTGTTCTTAAAACGGCACTAAAACACATTACACCGCTTTTAATGGTCGGAAAAACGTTTCTAAATGGTTTTACACGAAGGGGACATTTTTTTTATGTAATTAATAATGCGCACACACACTTTTTCTAAGGACAAACGGGACAAAGTGACCACATACATATTCCCACCGCTGGCGCTGTGTCTCCTGTGAAGCCAGGATCAACAACGGCGACCTCAGATTGACAATAAGCAATGAAGCTTATTGACGTCCCGGGGGAGGAACTACAGCTGTATGGAACTCACAAGGAATTTGATCAGAAAAATATTAGAGAGAAAGTATTGAAAGGACTTCCCTGAAATATAGGCAGATAAAATAAAATAATATATAGGGACAAGTTACACAGATTGAGCTAGCCCCAAAGTAAGTTCGAAACTTGTGTTAACGGATACTAACTCAACGATACTATATTTTAATAACAAATGCATAATATATGTAGATAAACCTCCAAGACCCGAGGCCAATCAGAAAAAGTTCGGTCTTCATCATGACCCGACCGGGATTCGAACCCGGGACCTGGGTGGCGATCTGGCGTCGTAACCATTACGCCACGGAGGTCGTCAAGATAGTCCTTATACTGGCTCTCTTTCGCCATTTATTTTAGCAGTGGCCATTTTGCTTATGTTTTCGAATTGGTGGCAGTTTATAGAGTAGATTTATTTAAATATATCAATATTATTTGTACACTTCGACAAGCTGTAAAGCGCTAGTCTGTGAATAAAGATTTTAATATCATTTCAGTGAATCTAAAAGGAAAATCACGGTTAAGTAGGCTGAAAACACGAGAACGGTTGCTGCCTTGCGGGACTTGCGGGCCTGGTCTCCTCCTGTCTTCAACACCATGCTACGACAAATTAATGGCACTATTTATTGACATTCCGTGTACGTAATGTTGTACCTATTACCTTGTTTTAAATTTCATGCAAAAAAATGTACGATATGTTTTTAAATGACAAAAAAGGCCGTAAATGGTTTTCTTTCGTCATTTCTTTTACCAGTGGTCATTTTGCTTTTGTTTCCGAAATAGTAGTAGTCTAAAGAGGAGATTAATTATATTATAAAATTATTTATTACTGTATGTACTCTTGACAAGAGAACGTGTTTGGTAAAACGTATTCTTTGAATAAAAGTTTTGAATTTTTGAATTCTATTTCATGAGTATTAGTATGGTGGTGATGGTTTTCAGATGGTTTTCTATGAAAACTATTAGAAAACCATCTGAAAACCATCCCGAAACCATATAAAAACCATCCCTAAACCATCCATAAACAATCTGAAAACCATTACGAAACAGCGAAAAAAAGATAGTTGGTCCAACAAGAATACTTATTTACAACTTAGTTGTGCGAACGGGATTTTTTTTTTGCGTATTGTTCCTGTTGGACCAACTAGTTGTGCGTAATAGTTGGTGCAACAGGAAATGGTGAGTCTGTCTACCACGATGAGTGTTACAGGCGTGGATATACGTACATTTCAAAGATAAATCCCGAAACATCCCAGCTTCGTAGTGACTACTAATTATAGAGTCAATTAGTGTGTCCGTCCGTCATTACATGGTTCCCGGTCAGATTTTGCTAATTAGAACATTTCCGTATCGTGTTTTAATAACACCCTATACATATTTTTTTATTAAAGTTACAAACAGGCAAATAATTAAAGAAATAAGTAAATTCTACACGATTCACACGGTGCCAAAGTAAGCTGCCTGTGTTATGGGTATTTTTATGCCACAAAGTTGGCAAACAAGCATACGGCCCGCCTGATGGTAATCATCACCGTAGTCTATAGACGCTTGCAATACCGGGGTTATCACTCACGTGTTGCCAAGTGTAGCTATGGAGACCTTACTCACCGTAGGAACACAACATGGCCGATGCTATTTGGCTACGGTCATCTGTAAGGTGGAGGTCCTTCCCCCAGACGGGCTGCTCCGATTTGAGCGGATTATCCGCTGTGCCCTACCTCTCTTAAAAGCAGGGTACCGGATAAATTATTGTAAATATATACTTATAATACGTAGAAAACACCCAGATTGGGACTCGAGAACAAACACGAATGCTATCCCATAAATGTTTGCCCCAGGAATCGATCCCGCGCCATCTGGTGCCGAAGGTGGGGTCACTAGTAATCACTACATCGCACTGTCGAAAATAAAATTTAATCAAAATATACTTCGAAATGTTCCCAACATTGTATCGAATTGCACAAAATACGAGCCGTTTCGTGAAAATTGGAAAATGGCTATAAAATTGTCATCGGCCTAATTGGACACTTTGGTTAGTTGTAGTCAGCGGTTTGTAGTTAATCTTCACTGTGTTATTGAGAAAACTGATCTTGTCTGATGAATAACGCAAGTAAAACAACAACGTCTCCAGTCAGTATTCAGATGGGTAGAGAAATTTATAAAAAAATATACGCAACCGTGAAGTTGGCGCAAAAAAAATTTTTTTTTCTAGATTTTCTTATACCATTTTGTTAGCATAGGTAACAGCCACATATCATTATCCAAGGCGGTGTTGCGATCATTCCATCGTGACGTCTAACATACAAAGAGCTCAATGTAGCACGAAACGCGCGTCCTCTGCGCGTATAATATACGCCGTGTGCTGTGGCTCTAAGACGTGCAAAATTACAGCTCCTACAATTTTAGATCCAATTCCAAGGCGGACCGCACGCCGCAGACTGCAGCCAACTACTTTCTATGTATCGCTATGAAAGTGCCGCCGACCGCAGTGTCGCCGTGCTTGGAATCACTTTCATAGAGCTGCATTGAAACAAGTAGGTCACTTGCAGTCAGTTACAGTCAGCAGCGTGCGGTCCATCCATCCTAATTGTACCTAACACCCCTTCCACACGGTCCAATCTAATTGGCCAATTTGTATACCTGTCTTTTTCTTTAGATATCACAAAGAACAGGACAATAGATCAAATTGGCCCAAAAATTGGGTGCGTGTGGACGGGGTGTTAGGCGTCTCGGCGCTAGACCGCGGACACGGCGGAACTAGATTTCTTTAGTTTACTACGGAATCCTTAAAAGGATTTAAACCCAGAAACAGTAGGTTAAAATAAGCCAATAATAGTAAAACATAGTGACAAACAGTTCTAACGTGCCAGTCGCTTATCGTTCGATCTGCAGACGTTTTTGGCTAAATTCCAAAATGGCCGAATAGATACTGAGCTTCTTGTCTGGCATTCTGTCTTTTTAATTTATATTCTACAATCAAATGACAATTTTAACGCTGTTCTAACAATGAAAATGACAAAAAGTAATGTATTAAAACTCTTTAGATCATTCTGGAATGTAAATGTACATTATTTAAAAGATTTTCATGTTTTACTGAAAATTTAATGTTTCTTTCAAAAATTTGGCTTTCACCGGCACTTTTTCTTGTCATTTGCAACTTGTATATAAAAAAAGAAAATAAACTTATAAACTAACACCATTTCGGAAACAAGCAAAATGGCCACCGGTAAAAGAAATGGCGAAAGAAAACCGGTTACGGCCTTTTTTGTGATTTAACTTTTTTTTTCACTCGTTACAATGTAATTACATTTACAAGAAGAATACGCGGAATGTCTTTGCATATTTACTTGTTTGTATACGGAAAATCCTTGTATGTATAATACATATAAATCTTTCTATTGAATAGGTGTAACTATTGCTGAAAAATTCAAAAAATATAGGTAGTTTAAAAGAACTAAGTGAACAGGCAGCGAAAGCTTCAGTACAATGTTGACGACCTCCGTGGCGTGGTTACCACGCCAGACCGCCACCCAGGAGGTCCCGGGTTCGATCCCCGGTCGGGTCATGATGAAAAACGAACTTTTTCTGATTGGCCTCGGGTCATGGATGTTTATCAATCAATCTGTATGAATTGTCCCTAAATATGTAAAGATTTGTTAGAGAAACCCGCGCAACTTCGTATGCGTGTATCCCGGATATCTCCGATGCCCGCGTCATACAAATAACACGGAATTCACGTTACATCTTACAAAACACACTACTATAAATTTACTAGTATCCAAAAATTTGTCCGATTTGCCTACATCGTTTGAAAGTAGCAACTCGGACCAGTTCTTTAGTGTCCGAGTTGCCCCCTTTGTCATTTAAAGACTGCCAAATGTAGGTCATTTCAAGGAATGTCAATACACAATAAGAACTGCGGTATTACTATTTTCATATAATTTTACGACTGCTTTATCATTACTGCACATTTTCCATCAGAATTTATGACGCGAACCACGCAACTTTATAAGAGTTTTATGTAATTCTATAATAGAGTAGTTGGTTCTCACAGAATAAAGGCGTTATAGCAACGGCAACAGCCGAGATTGACTTAACGTACCCTCCGAAGCACGAAGATGCTCGATATATAAAAAAACATCCAAATACAGGCTAGGATCGACGGTTCTTAACTTGAGTGTTTGTTTTAGAGTGTCACAATGACACCTTCGAGCTGCTCAATGCTCAATATTACACACAGAAAAAAATTAATCATAAGTTCGATACGCTATCGTAGTTGACGCCAAAATACGATCTAACATTTCGAAACCAACGAAGCTAGACCCAAAAAGGTCTCATAAACACCACATATATTAAAATCTCGAATTCTTTCTATTGTTATGCCACAATGCATTACCGAGGGTGCTGTAACTCACGCCGCCAACATTCTAGGGGGCAGACAGGACTAATTAATTGTTATTCTATTGTTGTGTGACCAGTATATCAAAATTTATTAATAGAATTGTGGAATAGCTTTTGGTATTTGGGTAATGAATTATGAAAATTGTTTTATGATTTAATTGAATTTCAGCGTTTAGTATTGTTAATTTAAGCTGTTTGAGGTGTTAATAATGTTAAACTGATTGAGGGTTTCGGGACAAGCCCACAACACATTCCCACCGCTGTGTCTCCTGTTTAGCCAGGATCAACAACGGCGACCTCAGATTACAATAAGCTATGAAGCTTATTAACATCCAGGGAGAACTACAGCTGTCTTGGAGTAGGAAGTATTGAAAGGACTTCCCCCCTTAGCAAAAACGTGAGAAACAGCAATTACTTAACAGATAGGCCAGCAGTGTACTTCCTGAGGCTGATACGATGATGATTGCCTACAACCCATGATCATCCAACTGCAGGGACCGTACCCCTTCAACCGAAGCCTTTGTAAAATGACAAAAAAGGCCGTAACCGGTTTTCTTTCGCCATTTCTTTTACCGGTGGCATTTTGCTTGTGTCCGAAATGGTGGTAGTTTATAACGTAGTTTATTTTCTTTATAAATATAAGTTGTAAATGACAAGAAAAAGTGCCTGTGAGGGTCTAATTTCTGAAATTAACGATTTCATTTCGAAGAAGCTTAGATAAGAGAGAAACTCATAACGCCCTTGAGTTGATAATGGTTATATGATGTGGCGCCAAAATCCCCGCCAATTTTAACGAATGACATTTGGAAGAAGAAGATTCTTTAGTTAGATCAAAGTGAAGGCTTTATTGACTCGAATACCGTACTTAATTAAAAGTAATAAAATTACACATACGAGTTCAGACGACTGGGCTGTTAGTTTTTATTTGACTGAGAAATTTAATTTTGCGAGGTGCGAGGCGCGGCTGTGACGGAATTGAAACAATGGGATTGATGTTTGGCGGTGGAATCTTTAATTTAAATAACATCTTTATCTACCTATACACATAAAAAATGCTTTGTACTGTATGACTGACTGTCGCACATCCTAAATCGCTGACTGTAAGTTCGGATTTAGGATTCAAAACTTTTATACAGAGAATAGGATTTTATAAACACGTTCTCTTGTCAGAGAGTACATGCAATAATAAAAGATTTTTGTAATTAATCCACTCTATAAACTACTATCATTTCGGAAACAAAAGCAAAATGGCCACTGGTAAAAGAAATGGCGAAAAGAAAACCAGTTACGGCCTTTTTTTATCATTTGTAAGTACGTCGTACATTTTTTTTAATGATTTTTTTATCGAATAAAATATAAAACTAGGTGCATACTTTACGCGGAATGTCAATTTAAATATCAGGTCATATGTTTGTCTGTCATCTTATAGTTTATAAAAAATACGTCTCTTTAAGTACTAAAGCGACACGTTTTATTATTGACTTTCAAGACTGCACAATATTCCCTCGACGCCTTCGTACCTGGCTTCATTAAAATATGAATTTATTACCTTAAAATAACTTGTGAAACTAATAATTAAGTCCCGTCTTATAGTAAACGTATAAAACAATAATTTTTAGTATATTGCCTGAACAATTCGGCTCGAATGTGAGAATTATTTACGAGGTCCCACTACTTGTAGACTAGGGGACGTTGTATTTTATTTGATAGAAATATTTTACAGCAAAAACTATTTAAAAAAAACTCCTTACGTACACTTTTGTAACTTTCGTAACCAGTTACAAAAGAAGACCTATCTCGTTGGGAATATGTTAAAACTGTGTCTGGATGAAACTGTATCAAAGATTTCATTGGTCATGATAAAAATATCATTTCCAGTATACATTTAGGGTAGGCACCCCAAATAAGTTTTTTTCAAGAATTTGTTCTACCATCTTGTTAGCATAGTTAATATATTATGACAAAAAAAATACAGCTTTCTGGTAACAAGCATTTAGACGCTAAACCGCGGACAGACGGACATGGCGAAACTATTATGGGTTCGTTGTTAGTTTACTACGAAACCGTAAAAATGGATGGAAAAGTAGAAAGGGCTTTCGGATTTCTCACTTCTATCAACTGAACGCATTACTGCTTCATGCCGATATTCTGTGAGAGGGTGGCACTTCCCCTGTCGAGCTAACTCTATTCCCTACCACTCCAAATAACTCTCTGAATAAACGATTTCCATTTCATAAAACTTCATTCAACAAACACGCTCTCGGCCTATTCGGCTTTTGGCGGTCTTCCAGCATCGCAAAGTAACGAGTGAGCGTGTCCTGACTCAAGAACGGACTATTACTCCAGTCGTTTGGTACATGTGCTCCTGGACTACACGCCGGCTTGGCTTCACGCCAGCGTCACAATAAAAATATATTATAATGACTTAAGTTAAGTACTAAGTTGGACAAGTTATTATAAGGGTTTTTAGGTGGTACAATAAATTGAGTTCGTATTATAAAAAAGGCCGTAACTGGTTTTCTTTCGCCATTCGTTTCCAGTGGTCATTTTGTTTTTGTTTCCGAAATGACTTATAGAGTAGATTAATTACCAAAATAATTTATTACTGTATGTAGGTACTCTTTGACGAGAAACTGTCTGTGAAGACCTACTTTATAAATAAACTTTTTGTATCTTTTGAATTCTTTCAGAAATTGGCTGTGAATCTAGTCTATAAGCTACCACCATATCGGAAACAAAAACAAAATGGCCACCGATTATAGAAATGGCGAAAGTAAACCAGTTACGGCCTATTTTAGCTTTCAAGATGACTTGAAAGAATAACTTTGTGTATTGTGGTCAATAAAGATAAATAAATAATATCGGGATTATTGTTATAACTTTACGTAAAAATTTATAATAAAATTGGAGAAAATACAGCAAAACGTGTGATAAAAACGTGCTTTTTATGTCACATGTCGTTGTTTTCATGAAAGGAGCCCTCCATATTGTCAATCTGAACTGTGATTGTGGTTTTACAAAGGGAAAACAAGAAAGAAGATCTTTGGCGCCATTTTTTAACGACGCCATCTTGCTTTTTTCATTGTGGCGGTAAAAAATGACAATTCCTTGCATAAACACTAGATTTTTTCCTTTGTTTTTTCGTTTTTAAGGTTCCGTACTTAAAGGATGCCAACGGGATACCCTATTACGAAGCTTTCGCTGTCTGTCTGTCACCAGGCTGTATCAAATGAACCGTGGTAACTAGACAGTTTAAATTTTCACAGATGATGTATTTCTGTTGCCGCTATAACAACAAATACTAAAAAGAGAATAAAAATAAATATTTAAGGGGGGGCTCCCATACAACAAACGTGATTTTTTTTGTCGTTTGTATAGATAATGACACGAAACCTTTCCTGCGCGAGTCGGCCTCGCATCTGCCGGTTTTTTTACTTTTCTCAACTAAGAAATCAGGCTATTAATGTTAAATAGCATTAACTTAATTCCAATCTAGGAACTCTAAGTGTACAGATAATAATAATTTGTTTTTACAATCTACTCTACAATAAAATTTATCCCTCCTTCCACTTGGATCCACTGGCTCGATCCCCCAGTGGGTCCTAGGACACTTTTATTTCCACTTCGATCGAGCGGTGAATCCTGGTGGAATTAATTCCACTTGAATCCCTATCACCATTAAATAAATAAAATTTCTTTTTCGTTTAATTAATTTATTTGGATTTAATTATCGTAATAAAATGATATAATGAGTGTAGGCTTTCCCGATAAACATCAATATTAATTATGAAATGATTATTCGATTAAAAATCGCTCTGTTCGCGACATGTCGCGATGGCGTGTCGCGAGTGATTAACGACGGACATGTCGTTCGCATGCTTTTTTTAAATACCCAGTGATCGAGTGGATAGTAATGGCTGTTATGATAATATCTTAAAATTCGCGGGTTTGAATCCTGTAGAATCTACAGTGTAGAGGATAAAAGGAATGGTATGTCATAAACGAACTAGAATAATTAAAATAAAAACAAGAATGAATGATAAAATGAATGGAATGAGAAATTATAAAAATATAATGTCATACCGACACTCTCTGTCGGACGGTGATCGCGCGCTTTTTTTTAAATATATCAATCAACTGACATTTTATTTTTTAATTATGAAGTACAGTCAATGAAGGAGTTCTTTAAATATTGCATGAATGGACTTACTCGAATATGCTTACATTATTGGCATAAAGTTCTTAGTTATCTACCCTGGATACCTGTTTCATTGGTTGACTGTACACCTAAACATGTAAGTGGTAAAAGAGCCTATATGATCGTATAGAAAAGGTGGCACCCTCTGGCGGACTTGTGGCCACCTGCGACGCGTGATAAATTACACCCCGGGTTACCTAACGATGTGTTGTGAAGTATATGTAAGCTTAACACATAGGACATTGTAATATACATAAATGCTATGTCCTGAATGACTGCACTGATTGACGGATCAATACACAGAATAGCTGATCGTAGTGAACTGAAACTTGAAAGCAGTGTTCTTTGTATTTTGTGAAAGGATTTTCTGAGAATAAAGGAAAATACATAATATGAGCCTGTCTTTACACTACTATACTACTATTATTATAAATGAGAAAGTTTGTTTGTTATTCCTTCACGGCTTGACTAATCAGCCGATCATTATGAAAATTTGAATATATATTGTCAGGGATACATAGCCCAACATAGGCTTTTTATCCCGTGAAAGTATGTCATTCCATTGGGAAAATATTTTTTCTACTATAGAGGGCGATGTATGGGATGCTATCGGACAGATGGCGCCACAAGTCGCGCTATGGGTTGTTTTGTTGTCAAACGAGATCTATGTTATAAAATTAACGCGAGCGAAGCCGCGGGGAATAGCTAGTAAATAATAAAAATTATTGGACGAATCACACAACGCTATCTAGTTACAAACTCAGCAAAGCTTCTACATTCAAGAGCATGTCGACTTTGTACCATTCTTAAGGGGCCCGATTCTACTAACACAAATGCACCAATGGAAATGGACTCTCAATAGTGTCTCAATCGTGTATCATAAGAATGCTGATAGTGTATCAGTGGAATAGTTTTTGATATTTAAACAATAAATTAAACATTATGTTATTGTTTGTTCCCACACTAACCAAACTCTTAACGTAATCTTAAATGAGGAAGTAATACCAACTCAATGGACACTATCACACATATCACTTTTACACAAAAAAGGTGATAGAAATAATATCAACAACTATCGACCGATAAGTTTGATGTCAGGCATCTATAAGACTTTTGCTAAAATACTCTTGAATAGAATAACAACAGTTTTGGACGAACACCAGCCAAGGGAACAAGCGGGTTTTAGAAGCGGTTATTCTGTGATCGATCATATACATGTAGTTAAACAGCTTGTGGAAAAATCAAAGGAATACAACATGCCTATATATTATTCATTTGTAGACTATAACAAGGCATTTGATTCCCTGCATCACAACTTAATTTGGTCGGCTTTAAACGAACAAGGGGTCCATGATAAATACATAAGATTAATAAAAACGTCTATGTTAATAGCAAATCTTGTATACAAATCGACAGATTAGGACCGCATATAGATATTGAGAGAGGTGTGCGTCAAGGAGACCCATTGTCTCCAAAATTATTTTCAGCGGTTCTTGAAAAGGTCTTTAGAAACCTGAATTAGGACGAAGAAGGTATCAATATAGATGGAGAGAAAATAAGTCATTTAAGGTTCGCCGATGACTTGGTATTATTTGCCAGCACACCAAAAAACCTAGAAAAAATGTTAACGGACCTAGTGATTGAAAGTGAGAAAGTAGGACTAAGTATGAATACTCAGAAAACGAAAATCATGACAAACAGTGATAGAGTACCTATTAAAGTATTAAACGCTGTTATTGACTATGTTGATGAATATACTTACTTGGGCCAGATCATTGCGACAAATAACCAAATGTCTAAGGAAATTGACAGGCGAGTGGGGAATACATGGAAGTGTTACTGGTCACTGAAGGAGCCAATGAAAAATGAAACTACGCCTATAGGTTTAAAAAGAAAGTTATTTAATACTTGCATTCTTCCTGTTTTAATCTATGGTTGCCAAAGCTGGGCGCTTACAAACGCCCAACTGCACAAACTACAAGTTTGCCAACGATCGATGGAAAGAAGTATGTTAGGTATAAAAAGACGTGATAGAAAAAGAAACACCTACATAAGGGAAGTAACAAAGGTAGAGGATGTTACAGTAAAAATAAGAAAATTAAAATGGAAGTGAATAGACTAGAAAAATGGAATAAAAAAGTCACGCTGTGGTATCCTAGAGCCTCCAAGCGTAAAAGGGGAAGGCAGCTCAAACGATGGGAAGATGACATCGTCAAAGTAGCAGGACAAACGTGGACAAGGGTAGCAAGAAACCGAGTGAAGTGGAGGGAGTTAGAGGAGGCCTTTGCCAAAGGGCATACAGACAATGAACCTGATATTGTCAACTAGTGGAACAAGCGAAACAAATATCAAAACATATTTTATAGTTTTTAAAATAATATTACATTTCTTTTAATTTTAAGTTTTTGTGAATTGCTTTGATTTGTGTCTGAATAAAGAGGCTATTCTATTCTATTCTATTCTATTATGTTATTGTTTAGGTCCATAACAAATGTCAACAACTATTCCACTGATACACTATCGGCATTCTTATGAGACACGATTGAGACACCATTGAGAGTCCATTGGTGCATTTGTATTAGTAGAATCTTAATTATTTTCCGATACAATGATCAATTTGCGAATTATTTACATTTAACGTGTCAATTTTCGTTTTGCTCTATCTCCAAAAGTCTTGTGTTTAGAAATTTGAAAAAAAACATGGAAGTAGTCCATATAGTGGACCTACAAGGAAAACTATAAGGGTTAAGTAGGCACTACTAGTTACCGAGTAATAGCCGACGAACTTATGAAGTAAAATGTCATAGAATATGGCATTGTACTCATCTGCAAGTAAGAAATGCGTAGCCAATACGGAAACCTACATTGTGCGTGGCCCGACACGTATGTACTTGCCAGGTTTTTACTATAGTAAACGTCATAACTTCTCTACCATTAAAAAAAATATTATAGTATTCCAGGATTTGTTTGAAAGCAAGACGGATTTTCACTTCAAGCTAGACATTGGCTCGATAACAAAAGTTAAGCACCTTTCAAGACTGTAGAGGCTTCGGAGCTAAAGTAGAAACTACTCGATGTTGAGTAGCCGATATAACTTGACTTCGTTGTAAGTGTCTCTTTGTTCTCAGAAGAAATGTAAAAAAAATCAATGGTTTTGAGATTCATACATTTTCCAAGTTGTTTTTTTTTTTTGTTAAAAATTTAATGTAGTTATATTGTAAAGATCAATATAAAAGATTACATTTAAATATTAATAAAACAATTATATTATTTTAGAGGAGCTCGATAGCGTCGCGTCGCTGTGTGTCGCACTCTAATATGAACACGCGAGTCAAGCGACGTCGACCTTAGATAGTGTTCGGATGGGTTTCGTTAAGTCGAGCTTCTCCGTGCTTCGCAGGGCAGGCTGTTATCGGTAGATGACAGTCGTTAAGCCAAGTCGGTGGCCTTCAGGCGGCTTGAAAATTGGAGCAGCGTGGCAGAGTACGCTCTAGTCCCCTTCGATTAAGGGAGACCCGTATCCCAGCAGTGGGATGATTATGGGTTGATATGATTGATGATGATTGAATTCTATTATTTGTTACAGAAATAAAAATATGACGAAAGAAAATTCTTTTCCTTAAAAGGGGCATTAAAAGATTTTTATAGGGTACCCCCGGTGTTGCAAGCGTCCATGAGCTACGGTGACTTACAGACGAGTATGCTTGCTTGCCACCTTGGTATAAAAAAATACCAAGAGGTTTCGAATGATCGTAAAAAAATTGTCTATTAAAAAATGTAGTTCTTCAAGTGACCACCAGAGTCGCTGTACATTTCTTCGTAGTCATTTTTAGGCCGTCGATAGCGAGAGTTTACCAATTGTAACGGCCTTTTTTCGATCGATTGACTGCTTGACTTGCTTGTATAGAAGAATAATTTGGAAGTATGACGTGTGTGTTTTGACTGCTTTATTTACCTGAAACAAATAAACACAATAATGTAAATATATTATTTTATTTACGATTAGCGCCCCGTCCTAGCTTCACATGGGTCTTTGTAAGGGTCTCTATGTAAAAAAATATATAATACTAGCTGTTACCCGCGGCTCCGCCCGCGTGGTCAAGGGATAATCTCAATAATTTTTCCCATGGGAATCTCTTCATCCCGTGGGAAAAAAGGTAGCCTATGTCAATATCCAGACTTTAAACCATCTCCAATAAAAAAAATCATGTCAATCCGTTCATTACTTTCGACGTGAAGGGAGGACAAACAAACACATTTTCACATTTATAATATGTGGATATGGAAGTATGGATAGCCTATGTTACTCGGGGGTAGTGATGGGCAGGAGAACATTTCCGTTCCGAGAACTTTCTTGGAACGAGAACATTCTGAAACATTCTCTTGAACGGAGAATTTAAGAGAATTTACGGAAATTTAAGAGAATCTAAACCAAGTATGTAGACTTAATAATTTTGACATAAAAATAGATGACTGCATGTAATTTCAGTAGCTTTGAATGCCATAGTGAAGATACATGTCATGTAGGTAGTTATAATGACGTTACATTTGATTTTCTAAATATATAAAATTCTCAGTACACCCCTAGATGTCGTAGGGAACCTATATGCCAAATTTGGAATCTCTAGACCCAGCGGTTTGGGCTGTGATACATTTAAGTCAGTCAGTCAGTCAGGACTTTGAATTTTATAAATATAGAAAATCAAATGTAACATCATTGTAACTATCTACCTGACCATTTTTATGTCAAAATTAAAAAGTCTTTAAAAGAGGTTTAGATTCTCTAAAATTTCCGTAAATTCTCTCCTTTCCGAGAACGTTTCCGCAATGTTTCTACTAAGAGAACATTTCCGGAAATCGCCCATCACTACTCGGGGGTAATGAACCTTCCCAACGGTGTAAGAATTTTTCAAATCGGTCCAGTAGTTTCTGAGATTATTCGTTATAAACATACAAATCTTTCCTCTTATTATTATAGATTAAACATGGTAAGAGCGAGCAGCCAAACTACTACTACTTGTGTAACCCATCTTGCGACTGGCAACTGCCAACGTTGCTTAACCCGCGTTACAAGTGACGCGTGAGCGACGGCCGTCATTCGTTCCTGCGAGATGTGATGTAAGACGGTCACACAAGAAATAGATCACGGAACTTTATTTCCGAACTTGTGGTTAGGGCTGTCAAATAGTAGTTTAACCGATTACGGAATTAGCAGTTGTGTGTTTAATGACGTACATTTTGGAGATACATAGATGAGAAATGATTGGATGAAAATATGGTGAGCCCAAACCAATTTCAAAAAGTGTTATACCCTACCTACAAACACCTTTTCTACATAAACTACCACCATTTCGGGAACAAAATCAAAATGGCTACTAGAACACATTATTCCCGTTCCCTGGATGATTTGATCAAAGTGTCTTTTGGTTATATACACCAAAATCTGTACAGTGACTCAAGCGTGAATTGATAACAAACAGATACACACACAAACAAACACAAATATTAAATGACAATCTTTATTCGGTGACAAGGCCCTCACAGGCATTTTCCCTAGTCCAAGTATACAGTCAAGAGCATGTCAACCTTTACATATCGGACTTTGTACAGTCAGGTGCACGTCGAGCTTTACACGTGCAGTATAATATTGGCTCTTATGACATAGAACTTATGAATGGTAAATAGTCCAATTTGTAAAGGTCGGCCTGCTCTTGACTGTACCATTCTTAAGTTCTATGTCATAAGAGCCAAAATTGTACTGCAAGAAAGTCAACGTGCACATGACTGTAAATTAATATTGATTTGTAAAAAAAAATCTACTATTACAAACTACCACCATTTCGGAACTAAAAGCAAAATTCTTTCTTTCAACATGGCCACTGGTAAAATAAATGGCGAAAGGAAACCAGTTACGGCCTTTTTCGTCATTTAACATTTTGTTTATTTACCTTTTGGCAACCCTAACGCTTAAAGCATCCGTCGATCCCATAAACTAGCTATAAATTTAATAGATCATTGATCTTAGCTGCACAAACTTAAACATACACTTCTATATACCTTAACACAACGAAATACAGTTCATAATTGTATAGCAATAGTTGAATTATACATTTGTAAATAACCCACATACTATTCATTAATTTAGACTTTATTATGTTTGTTGTAAAGTTGATTTTTGAATGAATTTTATAGAAAAATATTGGTCGATATAATTAGAAAAACGCGCACGTGTTTTTTGTCTCGCTCTAATGTTAAAACTTGTTGTATAGAGATATGAGATAGATATAAAATATAGCTTACTAGCTGTTACCCGCGGCTCCGCCCGCGTGGTCAAGCGAAAATGCCAATATGTTCGTTCCCGTGGGAATTTAAAAAAAAATGACTTTATCTTTATTATTCCTAATCCTGTTGGAATTTTAAAAAATCCCGTTTATCCTTGTATACTTTATAAAGGGAAGCTTAATACAAAATCTAGGCGTTCTAGGTTGAGCGCCCACAATAACACACGTGCAATCCTATTTATCCCGTTCCCGTGGGAATTAAAACATCCCGTCTTTATCTTTGTCAACATCATAAAGGGAACGTCTATACAAAATTTCAGCTTTCTAGGTTGAGCGCCTGCGATAAATCACTTACAGTCCTATTACTCCCTTTCCCGTGGGAATTATATAAAACCCCATCTTTGTCCTTGTCAACATCATAAAGAGAACCTCCATACAAAATTTCAGCTTTCTAGGTTGAGCGCCTGCGATAATACACTTACAGTAGTACTACTCCCTTTCCCGTAGGAATTTAAAAAAAATCCTTTCTTAGTGCTCCCCTACGTTATAAAAGCAACCCCTGTGCAAAATTTCAAGTTTCTAACACTTATAGTTTAGGCCCTGCGTTGATATGTCAGTCAGTCAGTCAGCTTCTCCTTTTATGTATATAGATGATAGAATCTTTCAGCTAGATTGAGCGTCCCGGGTAATACACGTGCAGTGCCATTATTCCCGTTCCCATGGGAATTTCGCAAAATATAGTAAGGAACCATTTCCATGAGACATTGGAAACTTCTAGCACTTGCAGTTTCAGAACACGTCATGATTCAGTGATTTACACGTTCAGTCCCATTATTCCCGTTCCTGTGGGAATTTCGGGATAAAAATACCCTATGTGTTACTCCAGATTAAATTCTACACGTGAACTAAATTTCATTATAATCCCTACAGTAGTCAGTGATTTATACGTTCAGTCCCATTATTCCCGTTCCCGTAGGAATTTTGAAAAGAAACATACCCTAAATGTTAAGTTGAGCCAATCGATACATATTAGTGAAAACCGCATCCAAATCGGTTCGGCCGTTTCTGAGATTAGCGTGTACAAACATACATACAAACAGACGGACAATATTTTTCGAAATTCTTGTTCTATTGCTTATTTTTCATCGCCCTAAACAATTTTTTTGGAAATATATTCAATGTACAGACAAACTTTTTTTACACTTTTATTATATTATATAGATATATAGAATATAGAATATAGAATATAGATATAGATATAGATATAGATATAGATATAGATATAGATATAGATATAGAATATAGAATATAGAATATAGATATAGATATAGATATAGATAGATATAGATATAGATATAGAATATAGAATTATATAGAATATAGATATAGATATAGATATAGATATAGAATATAGATATATAGATTACAATATAGTAGTCTGGTACCCATAACACAAGTTGGTTAAGCCTGGCTTACTTTGGGACCAATTGGCGCTGTGTGAATTGTGTACGATTTTATTTATATTCCGTTTATCTTTTATTGTTAAAAACATTTAAATAATATTAATTACAATAAATAGTAAATCTGTTAACTTGTAGGTATCTGTCCTTGTACTGTAAGTGGGATGGGAGCCTGGTGACCTGTAACACAGGCCTAACAGCCTACCACGGGCACCAGTCTCTTATAAACAATATATTAAATGTATACTATACCTAAGACTAAAATATTATTTGTAATTAATCAGTTTAGTTTATAAGAGAGAACAATAAAGAAATTATAAAGAAATTATTGTTCTTTGCAACTCAATCTAGTTTAAGAACACAAAATATAGAGTAAGGTCTCCAGAGCTCCACTTGGGGGCGTTGGCAGGGTTGGCAACGCGTGAGTGATACCCCCGGTATTGTAAGTGTCGTGATG
The DNA here is from genome assembly GCA_905163395.2 of Endotricha flammealis. NCBI lineage: Eukaryota > Metazoa > Arthropoda > Insecta > Lepidoptera > Pyralidae > Endotricha > Endotricha flammealis. Next base: position 129,348 of record LR990881.1, on the reverse strand, counting down.
CTTACCATCAGGCGGGCCGTGTGCTTGTTTGCCAACTTTGTGATATTAAAAATATATATTTTACATGAGTGATTGAACCAACCATAAGAAATGAATCTTGAACTGTTGTCGATAGGTATAGGTCGTCAAGTCAAGTCAGTGACCGTAAGGTGATTTGAAAACACTGACACCGCAGCTACCCGTAGTTGACACTAATTGCGAAAAGAAGAAGAAGAAATATAATTATTTTTACAACTGGTCACACAAAATATAATTATTTTTACAACTGGTCACCAACCCTAACTAAACGCCTGATGCATGTTTTTATAAACGTATTTTTCTTACGCACTCCATCCTTTTCTCGCTTCTATAACAACCGTACGTGCGAGAGAGACCGAATATATTACGCAGGAGCGATGATGGATCGCCTATTTGATACCCAGCTGTTTACGTTTCATACTTTTATCGAAGTGACTTTGAACTAAGTCAATTTGTGTCTTGGTTTGGGATTTCGTTGGTATTATGAGTTTACACTTTTTAACATTATCCCCACAATTTGTATAGTATAGTAAGTAGCCAATGAAAGAGGTGAACAGGAGCTTAAATACGATTCAGAGTTTTCTCATTCATCGTTTTTTTTTGTCATTCATTCATTTTTTTTAAACATACGTCCTGCCTGATGGTAAGCATCACGGTAGCCTATAGACGCTTGCAATACCGGGGGTATCACTCACGCGTTACCGGTGTCGGTCGCGGCTGTTTTAGATTGAAGAACGTCTTTAAGGAAGTCGGTGGCCTTCAGAGAGCACTGGCCTCCGCCAATCTGCATTGGAGCAGCGTGGCAGAGTAGGCTCTAATCCTTATCGATTGAAGGGAGACCCGTATCCCAGCAGTGGGATATATATGAATTGATATGACGATTATTCCAATATTGTGTCTGTATTCAGGCGGATATTAATTTTCTTCAATGATGGCTCGTTTGCCAGCTTATTTCAAAAATATAAATTCATATTTGAGTTTGATAAAACCACTATCATGCCTCCGTCGGCGTGTCTCCGTTCAGGAAGCAAATATTTATCTCAAACGGATGCTGTATAGAAGATACTTACTCAGGTAATACATTTCTGTGCTTGTAAAATCGAGCCTCACTTGCTTTGCTATTTAGACTAGTTTAAATACCTTGAGTATATAATATTATTTATTTAATACTAGCTGACACACGGAACTTCGTTTGAGTGTTTTTATGCACAGCAGCGCCATCTATTTCATAAAGGACCATTGACTATCAAACTTTTGACCAAATCTTACGGGAATCGCGTACTTTTCGGTAAAAAAGTACCCTATGTGTTAATCCAAAGCATGAGCCTCCTATATACCAAATATAATTTAAAAAAAAAATTGGAACCCGAATCATCAATAGAGAACTTTTTTATTAACTACCGATAACCTTCCTCCACCTTACAGAAGATCGTAGCCAAATGGCATTGGTCTCGGACATGTTGTGTTCCTACGGTAAGTAAGGTCTCCAGAGCTCAACTTGGGGAGGTTGGGATTGGGAGCAAGCGTCTATAGGCTACGGTGATGCTTACCATCAGGCAGGCCGTATGCTTGTTTGCCAACTTTGCGGTAGGTTAAAAAAAATATTTAAAAAAGTATTTTCTGTAAATCAATAAACAAATTATTTTATTTTTTTGTACCATTATTTCGAAAACCAGCAAAATGGCCATCGGTAAAACAAATGGCGAAAGAAAACCAGTTACGGCCTTTTTTTGTTTCTTACTTTTCTAGACGTAGCTAAGAAAATGGACCTAGAGTAGTACAGATGAATTTACGAATTCAAAACATTATGCCTATTCAAATTCAAATTCAAAACTTTTATTCAGAGAATAGGTTTTTTACAAACACGTTCTCTTGTCAGAGTATACAGTAATAAATGATTTGTATAAATTAATCTACTCTATAAACTACTACCATTTCGGAAACAAAAGCAAAATGACCACTGGTAAAAAGAAATGGCGAAAGAAAACCAGTTACGGCCTTTTTTGTCATTTAAAATGTAATGTTTCTCCCTTGCTGCGAAAATCAAACCCACGTTCTACCAGTTCTACATAAATTACAAAGGAAATCAATTTTAGACCATTGACCACCGAGCACCGTGACGTTATCACTTGTCATGGTTCGATATGTCAAAATCATTAAACTATCTTAGATCTAAGTAGAACCTAGAATCTAGACAAAGTCACGAGGTCTAGTCTAGTTTCCATTCTGGAATGGTCAAGTGAAAGCGTTACTTGCACAACGGGTGTGGGCTAATTGGTGAGCGGAGGCGGGGGCGGAAGCGAGAGCGGAAATGTCAATATTATTATCAACCCATACTCATTCCACGCAAAATTACCACTGGTAAAAGAAATGGCGAATGGAAACCAGTTACGGCCTTTTTTGTCATTTAACAATACTTATCATATTGAAAAATACAAAACCCCGGTAATAAAAAAAAATAATACAATACGAGGAATGTCAAGGACCTCCACCTTACAGAAGATCGTAGCCGTTTAGCATTGGTCGCAGCCATGTTATGATCCTACGGTAAATAATGTCTCCAGAGCTCCAGTTAGGGGGTTGGGAGGGTTGGCAACGCGTGAGTGTCGGTGATCTATCACTCAACCTTTGGTAAGTGCAGATAATACACGAGTGTAGTTTTAAAGTTAATGACTTATTTATTATATTATGCCTGTCACTGTTTTAATTTCCGCTGCCGCCTATGAGCGAATCACTGTCAATTATTTAACAGCAAGCGTAAATCACTACTTTCCATAGTTGTGCCCGTGATTATAGCAGGCTAACAGAAACACAGGGCTGTAAACCTTTATTAGCGTTTAAATGATCTAGTCAATCATCTAGAATACCTAGGTAGGTAGATTTTAAAATAAGTAGAATGCTATTTTGTAATTATTATTAGAAATGATTACATATTTGAGGGTGGCTACGCGCGAGGGATACCCCCGGTGTTGCATAGGCTACGGTGACCGCTTACCATCAGGTGGGCCGTAATCTTGTTTGCCACCTTAGTGGTATAAAAAAAAAATTACGTTTTCCCTCTCTGACATTGTTTTTTTTGGTATTTATATAATTATTACACAAAATACATTATTTATAAATAAACTACTCTGTAAACTACCAGCATTTCGGAAACAATGCAAAATGACCACTAGTCAAAGAACTACGAAAGTAAACCAATTACGGCCTTTTTACAAAATCAGATATTTTTACATCTTTTTTCTTACATTTTTACAAAAAAGAATTACATGTATGAAAATCCTCGGAGTATCATAAATAATAGTTAAAAATATAATAGTAAAAAACCGATAAAAATTACCAGTCCCCCATTCACGAGTTGATGCGAGAACCAGCCATATATTATCTATATTTAGCCACCCGTCGGTGTATGGAACCAATCGGCACATGATAATTCAATTTAGTAATTACAAGACCTAATTAATCATCCTATTGTTAAACTTGTAAACTTTGACTACACCTAAGTATTGGCGATCGGCCCTCTAAGGCATTAAACTACTGATTGAATCGCTACCCTTTGCCCTACGACCCCCCTCGAGCGTCTGGGGTGAGCTCAGGGTTGACATCTATAGATTACACAAAATTACATTATTTGTGTGATAAGTAGTCTTAACTTAATTTGGTATAGTACAGTTTCGTATTGTTAAATGACAAAAAAAGCGGGCAAGTGGCCCAAGTTGGTCTTGAGCACCAAGACCAAGGGTTCAAGATACAAAACTTTTATTCGGAGAATAGGTCTTCACAAACACTTACTCTTGTCAGAGAGAACATAAATGATTTGTGTAAATTAATCTACTCTTTATACTACTACCATTCCGGAACATAAGCAAAATGACCACTGGTAAAAGAAATGGCGAAAGAAAACCAGTTACGGCCTTATCCTTATTTGTCATTTAACCATACATTTCGTATTTTTTTAAATAGATACATTTAAAAAAAGAAAATACAGATCCAAGTATATGTATACAGAAATTAAATACTAACGCGAAATGTCAATTCAAATAGAGCTATAATCAAATGCTAAATGTAAAATAGGTAGGTAGGTTTTGGAGTGGTGGAGCAATTATTATGAAATGGGCTAGCTCGGCCAGGGAAGTGCCACCCTCTCACAGAATATCGACGTGAAGCAGCATTGCGTTTCGTTCGGTGAGTGAGAGATCCGGAAGCCCAACTCCTTCCCTATCCCCTCTTTCCCCCTCCTTTCCCTTCTCTTCCTCCTTCCTTTTCTCCAACCTCCTTGGTGGACAACGCATTGGTAGCGCCCCTGGTGTTACTGATGTCCATAAGCGGCGGTGACCGCTTTCCATCAGGTGGCCCGCTTGCTTGTTTGTCTACTGTTTGACATTTAAGAAAAGGTAGATTTTTACAAGTAGGTTATCAAGAAGTGCCCTATATTTCTGTTTTTCTAAACCAGGGCGGATTATAGCCATAATTTTCACACAGACGACAGCCCTTGTTGTTCCGATAATTGGCTCATGTATTCAGAGCCCATTGATTAGGTTATCGAAAAGAATTGCTGATTGCAGGTTGGCAGAATACCAACTTGGATATTAGTAAGAACATATTCGCGTAATTATTTACACGTATTTTAGATGACAGTCATTAAGTCATGTCGGTCTTCAGGCGGCTTGAAAATAATGGCTTTCATCAATCCACATTGGAGCAGCGTGGCAGAGACGCTCTTATCGCCTTGAATATTCTCTTATCCCCTTTGAAGGGAGACCCGTATTCCTGCAGTGAAGCATGGGTTGAAACTAACAAGTCAACTAATGGTAAGCAATCACCTCTGCCCATGGGCATCCACGACTTGAATGCATTGCCCACCTATGTAGAAATGAAAAAGGAAGAACGGCTGAAGGAAAGTGACAAAGGGAGTATTAAGCGGGAGGTGAATTAGGCTTCCGGCTCTCCGACTCATCGTACGAAACATAGCGGCACATCAACGCTATTTCACGTCGATATTCTGTGAGAGGGTGGTACAGCCTCGAGCCAGTCCATTTACGACGAGCAGTTCATAGCAGTGGCATAACTATTAAGTAATATGTGGTTAGGCTCTAACTACTCTAAAAATGACTTTATTTCCTCTGTTGACTGTGCATTTAGTACCGGAACACGCTATTTCATTATTCCTATAGGAAGTTAATTACTGCACTTTCCATTTCGCGGGCGCGTCGCGCCGCGTCTGCCGCCGGATGGGTGGCCGAGCGTGACTGCTCGTAAGTATAGTTAATTAGGTCTAATGTGTAATGATTTAAAACCTATAAATCAGGTTTTGTTTCTTTAATTTACTGAATACTTTGTTTAAGTTAAACAACCACTGGTTAAAAATATGGCGAAACCAGTTACGGCCTTTTTTATAATATTACTTTTAGTACATTATCCGCGTATAACAATGTTGTATGTATGTACTTATACCCAGTTTTATTATTTATTTTTATACGTTTTTTTTTTCAAAAGACAGAAAAGACCGGTAGTGGTTTCCTTTTGCCATTGTATTACCAATAATAATTTTGCTTATATTTCCAAAGCCAGTCAATTTTTATTATACGAATAGGCTTTATACAAGCTCTTTCATTTTTTCCCCAGCACCAGTTCAGACGTTGTGCTGAGAAGAACATTTATTAGAGTAGCTTATCTATACTAATATTATAAATAGGAAAGATTTGATTGTTTGTTTGTTTGCATTGAATAGACTCCGAAACTACTGGACTGATTTCAAAAATTCTTTCACCAGTAGAAAGCTGATAATGTATCAGGGAGTGACATGACATAGGCTATAGCTTTTTCCGAAATTCAATGTGTCCACGGGAACGGGTTCGGAACTTCACGCGGACGAAGTCGCGGGCAAAAAAGCTAGTTTAATAATAATATGATTTGTATATGGATAGTCTGACTCATAGGCTACTATTGCGGCCTTATTGCAACATGTATATGGATTGCCCAGTCATAAAAGGTTTTTGTGATAGCCAAGAAATGTTAACTAATATTTGGCAGCCCACGCGTTGGTACTACTTTCGGCTCTAGAGGACGAGGATTCGATCCCTGCACAGGGCAAACATTTCTGTGATGACATTTCTGTTTGTCTGGGTGTTTTCTATGTTTTATATTTTGTACTCAATTTGCTATACCTTAAAATGTGCATGTAGATAACTAACTGCTATGTATTATGTATATATGAATAATATAATGTAATGTGTGTGTCACATGTAACCCAATAAATAAATATGAAATATGTATTTTTAAGATAACTTCTTTATTTAAAAAAAAAATGCAATAATTAAGCTTTTGTACCAATATTGTGTTATTGTATATTGTTGACCCTGCCCACTCCATTCTGAAATTCGTTACCTACCCTAAGGTTGCGCTCTAGACACAAGTCGGTTACTTTGGGACTAGGCGCCGCTGTGTGAATTATATTGTATAATTTATTTGTTCAAACTATAAAATTACTTTACATTCATAAAGCCATATTATTATGGTTTTATTGTTAACATTTTATAATGTGACTACTACACGGTTCATGTTGGCCTGGTACCTTGTTAGACGTGTAAACACGTTTGTGCGGGCAGCGAAGCGCGAAATCACTAAGATAAGGTTTTACGATGAAAGTATACAATCAAAATGTATTAAATTATATCCAAAATGGCGGCTGTAGCAGTGAAAATAGAAAATCACGATTGTCACTTGATTTGCCCTCGATGTTGACTAAAAAAGGCCGTAACTGTTTTCATGACAACCTCCGTGGCTGCATGTATTTGTTCTAAAATATAGTATCGTTGACTTACTGTCCCATAACACAAGTCTGGAACTTACTTTGGGGTTAGCTTAATCTGTGTGTCTCTCAGTTGTGGTTGTCATCTTGGGGGACTGTGGGGCAATTCACGTAACAAAAACCGACTTCACTTCGACTCAACGACACTCGCTGTCTCACTCATACCAAATAGGAATTGTACGGGACAGCGAGAGTCGTTGAATCGGACTAGAATCGGTTCTTGTTACGTGAATAAGGCCACTGGTCTGCTCGCTTTATTAACATCTACATATTCGACATATTTAGGACTTGACCATAGCGCTATTTGGATCGACTTCCCGCGTTTAGTGCTTGATTTCTGTATGTACCTGGATCTGTATTTTATTTATTCTTATAAATGTACTCATACATTGTAACAAACGAGTGAAAGAAAAAAATTGCTAAATGACAAAAAAGGCCGTAACCGGGTTTCTTTCGCCATTTCTTTTACCGGTGGCCATTTTGCTTGTGTCCGAAATGGTGGTAGTATATAACGTAGTTTATTTTCTTTATACATATATACAAATTGTAAATGACAAGAAAAAGTGCCTGTGAAGGTCTAATTTCTGAAATAAACGATTTCATTTCATTTCATTTCATTGTGTGATTTGTCATCCATATATTTATTATTTATTTATTTTACCACTAGTCATTTTATAAAAAAATAAATTCTATTCTCCGTATTGACAATATATGACAATATATTATAGAACATTTTCAATTGTCTTAAATCTGGTACCCATAACTCAAGTAGGTTAAGTTTAGCTTATTTTGAGACGGTGGCGGTGTGTAACTTTTGTATACACTCATAATACATAAAACACCCAGACTCGAGAACATACACAAATGTCATTGTATGTTTGCCGAGCAGACCCGCCCCTTGTACCGTATACTCGCGCCCTCTGGTGCCTAAGGTACCACCACCTACGCACCACTGGGCTGTCAGAAAAAGGCCGTAACTGGTATTCATTCACCATTTCTTTTACCAGTGGTCATTTTGCTTTTGTTTCCGAAATGTTAGTAATCATTTATTAAAATCTACCACAACAAAGGTATTTTTCTTTAGGAATTCCTAAAAAAAAACTTTATTGTAAGTAATGTGATGTTTAAACGTAATTTTGTAATCGACACACGTATTTTCTTTGTGTGAAACCACAAGGTTCGAGGAAGGTCGATGTAATTTATGACCTAGGCTTTTAGGTTTTAAGAAATTAAGGACTGTGTAGGCTTGAATGTAAATCCTTATAAAATATTTATAATTTTTTTTTGCTATCATCATATCAACCCATAATCATCCCTTCAATCGAAGGGAATTAGAGTGTACTCTGCCACGCTGCTGCAATGCGGATTGTCGGAGGCCAGTGTTCTCAAGCCGCCTAGACAACAGCCGGGGCCGGCGCGCCGGAGAAACTGGAGATAACGAAACCCATCCAAACACTAGCTAGGGTTAACGTTGCTTAACTTGTATGTTTTAGAGTGTGGTGTGTGACACACAGCGACGCTATCCAGCTCCTCATAAACAGAATACTCTATGATTTTAAAATCGCTCTAATTACAACATTCTGTATGGTTCTATACTCGCTATGGTTACTCCCATGATTTTATATTGTTTTGAAAAAAAAATTCGCCTAAAAAATTATCTATGGTTCCACAGTCGCTTTGGTTACTCTATAATTTTATGGTTCACGCTTTGACAGTTTCCCACAGATAAAAAAAATGGCACCGCCAGGTCATGCGACGCGCAATCGCATCAAAAGTACCAGGGCGGCACGATCGCACAGGAGGCTGACCGGGCGGCCGTGAACGGGGTCGACGCCCGCGCGGGTTCATTGTCGTTGCCATGGTTACCGCGTATGTTCAAGCCTCCGATGGTGTAAAAAGGATGGAAGGATTTGCACAATATATTGTTTAAATTTAGAACGGCTAGATCGGTGTTTCCCAAACTATGTCACAGGTCCAGTCCATAGAAGAATTCGTTACCCTGAGTTTGCCTTGAAAATATTGCAGCAATAAAACCGCCTTGATGCAATCATACTACTCTGTAAGCTGTCTGTGTAAACTGTGTCCTACTGTTGTGTATTGATAGATATTCAGAAACTGGCTGTAAGAGATCGTTAAGCAGTGTAAACTGACAACCACCCATATAATAGTGGGCCAAGTACTTAATTTTGTTTATGTTAGATGGGTCACTCACTGGTTAACCATTCACGTCGGAAATACCAGTAGGATACAAATATTGACGATGATTGATTGCAAAAGTATTTTCTGTAAAACTACTAGAAAAAAAATTTTTTTTTTATTAACCACAAAGGTGGCAAACAAGCTCACGGTCCTGATGGTGAGCGGTCACCGGTAGCCTATGGACGCTTGCAACACCGGGAGTATCACTCGCGCATTGCCGACTCTGTAAAAATATTTTAATGCCCATTTGAAGAACCCCATATTAGTCTAAAGGAAAGACCTCGGCGGGGATCTCATTCCACAGCCGCAGCGTTCGCGGGAGGAAACTCCTCTGAAACCGCGTAGTACGCGACCATTTTGGTTCTAGTGTGTGAGGTTGGATTCCCCGCCGGTGACGAGCAGTTCGGTGGTAAAAAGTGGCCGTAGGCATCAAGTCAAACAATTCCTCGGAACAAACCCCATTTTATAAGCGGTAGAACACGCATAGGGAGGCCAAGTCTCTCCGCAGACTGAGGGGCTCGATACCGCTTGAAATGGTAAATTATTACGATCCGGTCAAAATTGGTGTTTAATTTTAATATTTTAAACTTTGGCGATCACTGATCTATAGTTCTAGACTGACGGCGCTGACGGCTACACCTTAAGTACACTGTCTCATGGGACTGTATTCCTAGTGGTATCACCCACCCCATCATAGGGTTTCAACCCATAATCATCCCACTGCTGGGATACGGGTCTCTCTTCCATCGAAGGGGATTAGAGCGTACTCTGCCACGTCAGAGGCCAGTATTTTCAAGCTGCATTAGGGAACCCTTATGGAATCATCGTTTACTATACGTAACCAGGGCTGTCATTTACCAAATAAATTTGTAAGTATATGCGACAGCCCTGCACGGTCGTTCACCTCATACCTATTCATGATTACATGACAAATAGACAATAACATTTTTTTATGAAGCGTCAAAAAATCATTTTGTAATTTATGCACATAAAAAAACTATTCGTCTGTCTATCTGTTTGACCGTTAACTCCTAAACAATAAGTTCTGATGTGATTCGGGACAAGCCCACCACACATTCCCACCGATGTGTCTCCTGTATAGCCAGGATCAACAATGGCGACCTCAGATTGACAATAAGCATTAAGCTTATTGGCGTCCAGGATTGCGAAGTAACTATCAACTAAGCTGTGTCCAGGGGAATTGACAGGGAAGGGACTGAAGTATTTAAAGGTCATGAGATTGAAACGAACTAATTTCTTTCAGAAAGTAAAAAATATATGTAACATTTGTCATTTTTTTTTTATGTGACTGTACTTCGTGTCTAACTTCACACCACTTCGGTCGACTTCGCGAAAGTGAGCTAGCATTGGAATCTTTACATAGTGTAAAATGAAGTATGTGTGTCTGTCCTTATGAATGCTTAGATCTTCCAAACTATAGAACTAATTTTGAAGCGGTTTTTTTTAATAGATAGAATGATTCAAGGGGAAGGTATGTATTACAAGCGTTACCCGCGGCTCCGCCCGCGTGGTCAAGGGAAAATGTCAATAATTTTTCCCATGGGAATCTCTTTATCCCGTGGGGAAAAAAGTAGCCTTATGTCACTCTCCGGAGCTTAAATTTATCCCCGTTAAAAAAATAGGTAAAAATAATGTTATATTTTTTTTCCCGTGGGAATGAGATGATTTTCCGGGACAAAAAAGTAGCCTATGTCACTCTCCAGACCTTAAACTATCCCCAATAAAAATTTCATATCAATCCGTTCATTACTTTCGACGTGAAGGGAGGACAAACAAACAAACACACTTTCACATTTATAATATTAGTATGGATACATTCCGAAATTTTGCCAATTTTGAAACGAAGTTGCGCCGGTCTATAGTAATAAATAGATTGAACTTTAAATTTGACGTGTGACTAATGCTGGACAACTAATGACGTTACTTTTCACGGATAGTTGACTTCGTTAATAACAGACGTGGTTTCCTAGTAGAACATGATTTTTTTAATGTCATAAGGCAGGCAAACAAGCAAAGGGGTCTGACGAGAAGTGGTCAGACTCTTTAGAATCAAAAACAAACCAAATGCCAAAACTTAAATGATTGTCCGATGCGGGAATCAGACCCGTTGATGAAGATGCTTCATCTCATTCCAATTCATATATGAAATGAAAGTGAACAATAATGTATGTAATGTGTGCCAGTTTACTACTAGTGATCTCATAAACTTGAAACAACTTCCGCTCCTCTAGCGTGTCTCTCGGTTGATTGATATTGCCTATAAAATCTTCTGTGTGCGAGCCAGATGACGCACAGACAGACGGAATGGGCATAGGTTACAATGTACACGTAATAGATATACCAAATGGACGGTTTCAACAAAAAAATCCAAAATTAACGAGTTTTAAAAACAGTATTTGAATCGATAATTGAATATTTTGTATGTGTCATGCTCACACACGTACCAAAGAGTTAGTACCTATCATATCGGTGCATTTGTAACTCGCCTTTGTTGTAGCTCGCCTATGTAGCAACTGGTCTACAAATGAAATCGGTGCATTTGAAGCTCGCCTAGGTAGGTTACATTTTTTTTTTCAATGTAAAAAGGATTTGGATATAAAGCTGATAGAAGACTTTTAAATTTAAGGAATTGTCGGTGGAAACCCAGTGGAAATGCAGTTCGCTACAAATTGTATGCGAACCATGTCTGTGAGTTAAACGTCAAAGAAAATGGTGGAATAGCACAACTAAGCACAACTTATTTGTGCGAACAGGTTTATTTTTCGGAATTATTCCTGTTCGACCAACTAGTTGTGCAACAGGAAATGGTGCTCAAAAGAACCGAATGCTTTGATTCGCATGTATTTTGAACAAAAGTACAGAGACGCGAAGTCAAAGTGATAGTTTTCAATTAAGACGTTTGGATGCACATAAAATAAATATTTGAAATAGTTGAAGAGAGGGCACTGCCGATAATCCACTTAAATCGGTCTGGGGAAGGACCTCCACATTACAGAAGATCGTATCCAAATAGCATTGGTCTCGGGCATGTTGTGTTCCTATGGTGAGTAAGGTCTCCAGAGCTCCACTTGGGAGGTTTGAGAGGGTTGGCAACGCGTGAGTACATGATACATGATACCGGTATTGCAAGCGTCTATACCGGGATTCGAACCCGGGACCTCCTGGGTGGCGGTCCGGCATGGTAATCATTAAGCCACGGAGGTAAATCATGTCGCTTTTTACTGGGCTACTTTGTCAACTGATCTTCATGTAACAATAACAAGGTGGTTTAGCCTCACGCACGCCATAATAATCTGTACGACCTTCCACCATATTTTTTCGCTAGATTTTTTCTTCTATTGTTCTACACAATTGACGCGAGGTTCCGGCGACCTGAGATCGTGACGTCATTCTGTTTGTTTACGATTCTGTATCTCGGGACGAGGAGCTCGATGGCGTCGCTGTGTGTCGCACTCTAATATGAACACGCAAGTCAAGCGACGTCGACCCCAGCCAGCGTTTAGATGGGTTTCGTTATCTCGAGCTTCTCCGTGCTTCGGAGGGCACGTTAAGCCGTCGGTCCCGGCACAGTCGTTAAGTCGGCCTTCGGGCGGCTTGGAAACCCCGGCCTCCACCAATCCGCATTCGGAGCAGCGTGGCAGAGTACGCTCTAATCACCTTCTATTGAAGGGAGACACGTATCCCAGCAGTGGGATGATTATGGGTTGATATGATGATCTCTGGACAAGCTCCGATTGACAATAAGCGATGAAGCTTATTGACGTCCCGGGGGAGAAACTACAGCTGTCTTGGCACTCACAACGAATTTAATCAGAAAAATATTAGACGGAGTTGGAAATATTGAAAGTACTCCATAGAGTCTATACATAGAGTCGCGGCCACAACTAGTATTTCTTAGTAGTAGTTTTTTTTATGACTGTTTGTACGCTCAAATCTTAGTAGTTACTGAACGGATTTTAATACTGTTTATAAAGAAAGATAGAACTGGACTTGGAGCAAAAAATATGGTATATTTAATTAAAATCGGATGTCATGGGAAAAGTTATCTTCATTTACGTGGACAAAGTGGCGACGCAATGAAAATAAAGTTCTACAAAACTTCACTAGATGTCACTGACTGTTTATACTGTTTTAACCACAAATCCAACTCCACGCGAGCGAAGCCGTCGGCACAGCTACTCTCCGTTCACGGTTATTTGACCTCTGACAAATGTATACAACACTCAAAATGAGTGTCATAGTAAAGTGCGATCTTGTATAAAGTGGTGTGGCTACGAGGAAATTAATTTATTCGTGGTCACACTGGTGTGACAACCTGGTGTGACCACGAGTCCGGAGGGATATTCTGTAGCAGAATAATGTGTGAGCCGACATACACGAACCGCTCTTTTGAGTGTTTTAAGGCCGTATACAGAAAGAAAGCTGGCAGCCTACCAGCGCTTATAGGAGCCGATCCGCGCAGGTAACCGGCGCAGGGAGTCTCTATAAACCATCGCCGATAAGCGCCAAACGTCGCCGACAAGTTCCGACAATCTTCTTCAATCTGCTTGCTTTATGTAGCTGTTACCTGCGCAGATCGGCTCCTATAAGCGCTGGTAGGCTTCCAGCTTTCTTTCTGAATACGGCCTAAACCAGTTTTTACATCTGTCAGAGGTAAAATAACCGTAGTAAAGAATATTACTTATGTTACGTTCCATTACTCACTCCACACAATAAACTCACTATTATGTTTACACGCTTTCCACCGCCGCTTCCATAAACACCATTCATTAATTGTTTGTTATTGTAACCAGTAATGTAAACTAGATTATAATAAAAACCCAATATTATTAATACGCTTTAAGTAAACGTGGTAGGGTCTAGTTTGTATTGGATTATGCAAAGCCTGTTTTTGCGTTTCTTTGAATTGTTATTGTGTTTGTAATAAAGGTTGTTTTTGATTGAATCGTTTTTTTGTTGTTTTAAATTGCTCTTAATTGTTGTTGTTAGTTTTATGATGGGATGAGTGAGTGAGACGACACTCACGATGATGAGTTAGTATCGTATCGGTGCATTTGTAACTCGCCTATGTAGCAACTGGTCTACAAATGAAATCGAAAAGTCGAGTGTAGAATTATTTTATTAGTATTCACACATAAGAAGTTACACTATCCGCGAGTGACAGCTATATTATGTTTTCAAAAAACCATCCTAAAAAAAACTCGTACGAAGCCGGGCCGGGCCGCTAGTTCTTAAATATCATTAGGTATTATCATCTCGGCACTAAGCGACAGACTCGGCACTACCGAAATCATCAAAAAAGTTAAATATTATGATGATGTACACCCAGGTGGGGTGATTTTATGAGTGGGGGGTGTAAAAAGGGGTCAATGTCGAGTTTAAAAATTCAGGATCCGCCCGCCGCTGTTCGCCGTGTGACACTTTTGGAAGTTATATAAAATTAAATTGTGTGTTTTGATAGCTCAGTGGTTATATAAGCTTATTGAGCTAACGGGTTACTGGTTCAATACTTAGTCTTTAATATTGTATACATCAATATAAAATCATCCCACTGCTGGGATACGGCTCTCCCTTCAATCGGAGGGTACTAGAGCGTACTCTGCCACGCTGCTCCAATACATTTGACATACAAGACTAGTGTTTTAATAGGGGTTTTTTTAATGGAAAAGGTTGGTAAACAGCCAGGTCATCTTATGGTGGTAGGTATCGAACGAGCCTAGTTCATAAATACGCTGCCCACTAAATGTTGACCTGTGATACAACAATTAATGGTTTTATAGCTAGGAAACTCCCCAATTGATTCCCATTAGTACGAGATCACAGGAGGCACGGTCGTGCGTGTGCCAGCCAAGTCCCATAAAATTTGAATGTCTAATATCCGTTGGCTCAAAGGCTAATAGTTTTAATTTAAGATGCCGCTCGTGCATTGAACTCAGCCGCAGTGCGACGCAATGCAGCGATTGGATAATATTTGTAAAGTAATGTTTTTTTTTTATAGATTCAGATTCAAATTATTTATTATGGAATGTGGTTTGCGTCACATACCAGTAAATTCAAGGTTACGTATTTTTCTACACAATTCATACAGCCTGGTGGCAAAGTAAGCTAGGCATGCTAGTCTTATGGGTACCAGTCAACGGGTATATTATTGTAAAAACACCCAGACTTGAGACAAACACAAATTCCGTGCGGGAATCGAACCTGCACCAACCGCTGACGAAGGTAAGGTCACAAACGCGGGCTATTAAATGATAATGAATCTTGCTTTAAAAAAATCTCCGACTGTCGTACTCGAACTACTGCCATGAGACGTCGCGACAATCTGTACATGCCAAAAGTAAATTCGATGATTTATGGGAAAAGTACATATTGCAGTGCTATCCACATCTACAACCATCTGCCTGACTGGTTAAAAGACCTACCTAATAATAAATTGAAAATGTGGTTAATAGAAAATGTGTTTTATAATTTAAATGAGTTTTTTGGAATTTAATTTTATTGATAATGTGTTTGGTATTTTGTTGTTGTCTATTTTATATTCTGTAAATTTTGTGTGATTTTTTGTTATTGTATGCCCGGCATGGGTGAAACTGATGTACCTCCACTATGCAATGTCAACTAGCCCTCTGTAATCTCAGTTATATACAATAAAAATAATTCTATTCTATTCTATGTAATAATAAATAAAGAATAAATAATCTTGGACTGTGTCCAACAATATTTATTACAAGTGAAACCCACGCAACTTCGTTTGTGTATTTATTTAGGCACAGTGGCGCCATCTATATCAGACTTTCGCGTATTTTTCAGAATAAAAAGTACCCTAAGAGTTAATCCAAGGTATCATACCTTCATAATAAATATCATAAATATTGGCCCAGCCATTTGAGCGTGAAGGAGTTACAAACATACACATAACTTTCGCCTTTATAATATTAGTAGGATGAAGGATCACTGTGAATTGTCACTTTAACTCGAACCCGCGGTAATATGATAAAGTGACCATTGCTAGCTACTCGACCACCGGGTCTGTCGATCAAATTACATTATAATTATATATTTAAATGATAAAAATAATAAAAATAGCAAAAGTAATCACGCGTCGCCTTTCCGTTTAGACTTTCTGTACATATTATGATTGAATAGTTTTATTTTTAGACTTGGCCCCATTTTTTACTGTGCACGTTTTGATTGATGCCTTAATAGATAACTTTTATCCGAATGAGATGCGTGTATACTCTAGATATTTCTATCTCGTTTTATTCTATCAATACTTCTTTACATAGTTATTAAATGAAGTCGCTCTGCTGTCTGTTCGCTTAGACCTTTTCTACTCAACGGATTTTAATGTAGTTTTCACCATCCCACTGCTGGGATACGGGTGCCCCTTCAATGGAAGGCGTTTAGAGTGTGCTCTGCCACGCTGCTCCAATGCGGATTGGCAGAGGCCGGTGTTTTCAAGCCCCCTGAAGGCCACCGTCTTAACGACTGTCATCTTTCGACAATACCTGGGACCGATTGCTTAACGCGTCCTCCAAACCACGGAGAACTTCGAGATAACCCAACCAAAGACTAGTCAGGGTCGACGTAGCTTGACTTGTTCGTTTTAGAGTGGGACACACAGCGATGCCATCGAGCTCCTCAACATGAAAAACTATGTACTTAAAATGTTAAATTTAAGAGAGGTAGGGCACAGCGGATAATGCGCTCAAATCGAAGCAGCCCGTCTGGGGAAGGACCTCTATCTTACAGAAGATCGTAGCCAAATAGCATTGGTCTCGGCCATGTTGAGTTCCTACGGTGAGTAAGGTCTTCGGAGCTCCACTTGGGGGGTTGGGAGGCAACGCGTGATTGATACCCACGGTACTGCAAGCGTCTATAGGCTACGGTGATGCTTACCATTACGCGGGCCGTATGCTTGTTTGCCAACTTTGTGGTATAAATAAAATGTTGAATGACAAAAAACGAGTTGGTATCATAGCGGTGCATTTGTAACTCGAAAAAGGTCAAATTCAAAAATATTTTTATTCAAATAGGCCTAATATAAGCTCTTTCGAATCGTCACAATTTTCAGTTCAGACGGCAGATTTGTGCTAAGAAGGTCGTAACTGGATCTTCTTTCGCTATCGAGTTCCTAGCTCTTCAAAATCAAATCAAAAATACTTTATTTACATCTATATTACATGGTAATTATTATGGTTTGGGAACCCATCTGTTAAGTTTATATAAACCTGTATGAGAAGAGGCTCTCGTATGTCACATATTCTACTAATATTATAAAGGCGAAAGTTTGTGTGTTTGTTACTTCTTCACGCTCAAATGGCTGGACCAATATTTATGATATTTGGTATGTAATGAAATGAAATGAAATGAAATCGTTTATTTCAGAAATTAGACCTTCACAGGCACTTTTTCTTGTCATTTACAACTTGTTTATATAAAGAAAATAAACTACGTTATATACTGTAGGTAGCTGATACCTTGGATTAACACGTAGGGTACTTTTTATCACGAAAAGTACTCAATTCCCATAGGATTTCATCAAAAGTCTACTTCATTTTTTAATCACGAGGGCAAGTCGACGCTATCGTAGTTTGCGCCAAAATCCGAGGCTCTGTTTATCACTTACAAAAAATAATTGTCATTTTCTATTAACAAAAGCTACCTTTGGCCATTTTACGACCCAGAAACCCCAAAGTAATCAAGGCCTTCGCTAAATGCGGCTCGGGATCCAGCCCGGCAACGGGTGTCGCCTCATATTTTTTATTCTGTGGTCCATATTGTCATTCGCCCATTGTTTTTGAAATGGAGAAACAAAACTATGCTTTTTTACTTTTTTATTTGGTTCGAAAGAGGTCGCAGTATGTTTTTTTAAAGCGAACTACTTTGAGACTCTGTCGTTGTTATAGAGGTTTATTATGAAAACTAGCTGTGCCCGCGACTTCGTTCGCGTGGTTGTCGAAAACACTATCGCGATATGAATAATTTTCGCTGTTTTTGCAACATTTTTCACTGTTGCTTCGCTCATATTGGTCGCAGCGTAATGTTATATAGCTTAAAGCCTTCCTCGACAAATGGACTATCCAACACAAAAATAATTTTTCAATTCGAATTAATAGTTTCTGAGATTAGCGCGTTCAAACAATCAATCTACAGCTTTATAATATTAAGGTACAGATTACAGAATCATTATTTTGTGTTTTCGGTGGATGGCAAACCGGCGGTTTGAAAACACTGGCCCACATTGGAGCACCGTGGCAGAGTACGCTCTAATCCCCTTCGATTGAAGGGAGACCCGTATCCCAGCAGTGGAATGATTATGGGTTGATATGATGACGATGATTGTTTTGTCATTAAAATGTTAGTGCAGCAGATAATCTTGACCGGAAAAGATGATGATAGGCCTGGCGGTCGAGTGGTTAGCAATAATCACTTTGTTTCAAAAGCCAAATTCAAATTCATTTATTTGCAGTAACACGGTAAGACAGGTATTACATAATAGTCACCTCACGCCAGTATCTGGCATGAAAAAGTAGATAGGTACAACGCAATGACAATAGTATTCATAAATAAAATAATTTAAATATTAGCAATACATTAAAATCGATTCATACATATTTCATTTTTTTAAATTCTTCAATGTCATAGAATATAATAATTTGTATAATGATTTTAAAAATAAACTTGTAGGCAATTCTTTCATGGAATCCGGTAGCAAGTTAAACAATTTAATGGACATGTTGTAACTGAAATTGATTTTTGAAAGAAAAATTTCACCTCCTCCCCCCCAGGTGAGATTCGAACCCACGACTCCTCGATATCCGGCCGAGTGCTCTAACCACTGAGCTACCGAGTAGGTTAGTAATAGTGGTGAAATTTCTCATTCCTTTTTTTTAAACTTCGGGTTCGAATCCAACCAGGGGTGCAATTCACGTGACAAGAACCGATTCTACTTCGATTCAACGATACTCGCTGTCCCGTTCAATTCCTATTTTGTATGAGTGAGACAGCGAGTGTCGTTAAATCGAATTAGAATCGGTTCTTGTTATTGAATTGCCCCACTGGGGGGAGGAGGTGAAATTTTTCTTTCAAAAATCAATTTCAAAATATGAATGGCTAGTTGCACAACTTATAAATAAAAAATCATAAAATGTTGCAACTGTTCCTGGCAAAGCAGGTGGTGTGGTATTATGTGAAAGCACTGGTATCATATTATCTTGTATTAAAAGTAACTACATCTTTTTTTTTTGTGTATTTTTTAAACAAATTTGCACACTTAAGATATAAACATCGCTGGCAGTGTTAAAAGATTGAATTCCTAAACAAAGGTCTACATGATTATTGTCGGCCTACTCCACACATGGCTCGGATACGAATTTAATTTAATGTGTGAATGTGTGACAGTAGGTTCGTTAGCTTTACCTTGTGACCCCACAGCCCCACGCCCAGAAATAGGAGCCGTCCATCTAGTTTAATTATAAAATTGCGTTTCTTTCTCTCTGGAGGAGCTCGATGGCATGAGGAGCTCGATGGCGTCGCTGTGTGTCACACTCTAATATGAACACACAAGTTAAGCGACGGCGACCCTAGCCAGCGTTTGGATGGGTTTCGTTATCTCGAGCTTCTTCGTGTTTCGGAGGGCACGTTAAGCCGTCGGTCCCGCCCGGCTGTTGTCGATAGATGACAGTCGTTAAGCCAAGTCGGTGGCCTTAGGGCGGTTTGAAAACACCGACCTCTGCCAATCCGCATTGGAGCAGCGTGGCAGAGTACGCTCTATTCACCTTCGATTGAAGGGAGACCTGAGACCAGCAGTGGGATGATTATGGGTTGATATGATGTTCTTTCTCGATTAAATAAATCTGATAGTCGAACAAACTGAAAAACCTCACAAATCCTACTAATATTATAAAGGCGAAAGTTATGTGTATGTTTGTGACTTCCTCACGCTCAAATGGCTTGGCCAATATTTATGATATTTGGTATGTAGGTAGCTGATACCTTGGATTAACACATAGGGTACTTTTCATTCCGAAAAGTGCGCGATTCCCGTAGGATTTGATCAAAAGTCTGACATAGATGGCGCTGCTGTGCATAAATAAATACACGCAAACGAAGTTGCGCGGGGTTCACCAGTGATAAATAGAATTCCCACTAGTCCCCCCATAGAACTGATGAATCGAACTTACTACACCACAAAAAGCTACGGAAGTATTCCCAAGCACCCTCTTCTCGGCATCCGTCCGTCCCTGATCTAATTTCAAGACTCTTGTATCATCCTGCTTCAACTATTGAAACTAAATTATAAGCACAGCTTATAATTTAGTTCGCTCGCGTTTAAACAAAGTTTTTTTTTAGGTTACACAACAGGCAAACAAGCAACGGACCTGATGGAAAGTGGTCATGTCAAATGTATACCAGTATATTTTTTCTCTTCATTTATAGTGTTATTAATCTTTAATTTTTTTTTTTTCGTCATCAGAAATTACAGATATTTTGTGTTAATTTTATATTTTCTGTCATTGTAATTTGTATCTTATTAATACCATTTTAAAAGAGCAAGTGCTAAGTTTCTTGCCAGCTTCTTCTTAGCACAAATCTGCCGTCTGAACTGGTGGTAGGAAACAATTGTGACGATTCGAAAGAGCTTATATTAGGCCTATTTGAATAAAAATATTTTGAATTGAATTTGAATTTGACAAAAGATTCACTTTTATTCAGAGGGTAGATCCTCACTGACACTCAGTAAACAATTATTTATGTAATTAATCTACTCTGTAAACCATTTCAGAAACAAAATGACCTCCACCTTACAGAAGATCGTAGCCAAATAGCATTCTTCTAGGCCATGTTGTGTTCCTACGGTGAGTAAGGTCTCCAGAGCCCCACTTGGGGGGTTGGGACTTGGGAGGGTTGGCAACGAGTGAGTGATAGGTACCTACCCCCGGTATTGCAAGCGTCTATAGGTTACGGTGATACTTGCCATCAGGTATAATTGTTTGTCAACTTTGTGGCATAAAAAAAAATTACCACTACTAAAAAAAATGGTGTAAGACAACCAAAGTTACGACCTTTTTTGGCATTTAACATTTTTTTTTTCACTCGTTATAATGTAATTACATTAACAACAAGAAAAATACACGCAATGTCATACACAATGGAATAAACAAGACGTCTTAAATCTGTAAAAAGGAAAAACAGTGCAAACAAGAGCGAGCAGACCAGTCCCATTCTTTCATTATTTACTGTGTAAAGTTATAAATAAATATTTGTCATGTATAATCAAGTTTGAACCCACAACCAGTAATATCAACCTATAAAACCGTAGACAGCTTTCTGAAACACATTTTAGTTTTAATTACAAATCAAGTCAAAATACAAAATTCATTTATTCAGTCTCGATCTATCTCGTTTTTTCTTCTTGAGTTTGTCAGTGACAGCTAGACTTTAATGAGTCATTTACATTAAAAATGCGTTTCCAGAAACTTGCTGAGAATCCACACAACACAATACAAAGTTTGTATTAAGTTAAAAACGATAATAATCAAAGTTGCGCTACAACTTGTAACAAGCTCGGCTTGGACGAGCTTACAGAGCTTAAACCGCTCGCAAGTTTAAGTAAATCCTACATAAGTTACGTCATATAGTTGTACATATAATCCATGAGGTGGTAGGCAGGGCAAAGGATTTTTTAATAACATAATCTAAGTTACAAACAAGCACATGATAGGTACCAGTACACAATCCACACATATTTTGCTGCCTATGTGTGCTGCAGCCATCCAAAAAAGGTCATTAGCTTCTCGTAGTACACTATTTTTAACATAAGTTATACTAATAAGTAATATACCTATGTTGTTTGTTATTCCTTCACGGCTTGACTAACCAGTCGATCATTATGAAAAATTTGTACTTCTATATTGTCAGGGGTACATAGCCCCAACATAGGCTACTTTTTATCCCGTGAAAGTATGTCATTCCAATGGAAAAATATTATTTCTACTATAGAGGGCGCTGTATGGGATGGGCTATCGGCCAACAGATGACGCCACAAGTCGCGCTATGGGTTGTATTATTGTCAAACAAGATCTATGTCATAAAATTAAGCGCGAGCGAAGCGGCCGTGAAAAGCTAGTAAATAAAAAAATCTACACAACTCACACAGCGCCAATTGGTCCCAAAGGAAGCTAGACTCAATCTGCCTGTGTTATGGGTACCAGACAACAAATATTTTCGCCGTAACACAGTCTCACTAGACTACCACGGGAGGTAAAGAATTGCAGCATTTTTGATATGTACCGTCACTATCATTTGATTGTCGTCACGAAGTTTTAATTTTAAGATTGTTAATAATAATTTGTGAACAAATAAATTAACATATTTAAAAAGATAAAACATCTTATTAGTTTATTTTGTGGTGATATATTGTTTTTAGTGTTGTGTAAGTTAGCATAGTGCTGTGATGTAAAAGGTCTGTACATTTTTTCTTGAATAAATTTATTCTTATTCTTATTCTTATATATTAATGTAAATATATAACTAATACATAGAAAACACCCAGACTCAAGAACAATTTAGCATTAAGTCCACCTTGTATCAGTACTTATGTATTGTGGTCTATTGAGTTAATTAAATAAATGTTTGCCACGAGCGAGAATCGAACCCGCGCCGACATCACTACCAACGCACCACCAGCAGTCATTAAAAACTTGACCCTAACCTTCACACAACTGTTAATGGTCGGACGACAAGCTTGAGACACTGTAAGCCTAACATTATATTACATAACCAACCTTTTCCCACATATAAATTGATGGTATCATTCTTAATATCGCTCTTCTCGCTCTAACTAACAACATAAACAGCCTTGTTGAAGCGAGACAACTGTATAATAAGAGTTTACCTCTGGCGCCCCCCAGGGATCTGTGTTAGGCACTTTTATTTTTCCTTTTATTTGATGTCCTCCAAAGTTTTCCTTGCAAAGGGGTAGGCCTGTGTCCCCATCTCCATTATTTTATTTATAAAAATGTATTTACTTAGTTACCGTCTCAACAAATAATTTTGTTTTTTAATATTCGTTTAATTTAAGCCGCATTCGTGAATTTCTGCACTCCTAATAGTCGACTGGTAGAGAATGCAATTAGAATTAAGTCCGCCAATTGTAACAGCACTTTGCGTTTTGTGGTCAATAAAGTGAAATAAATTATTTTGTAGCTATTTTTGTTATCTTTTGGTATCGTTTCGTACTTTTGACGACCTCCGTGGCGTAATGGTTACCACGCCGGACCGCCACCCAGGAGGTCCCGGGTTCGATCCCCGGTCGGGTCATGATGAAAAACTAACTTTTTCTGATTGGCCTCGGGTCTTGGATGTTTATCTATACATGTATTTGTTATAAAAATATAATCCTTGAATTGATTTTTTGAAAGAAAAATTTCACCTCCTCCCCCCAGGTGGGATTCGAACCCACGACCCCTCGATATCCGGCCGAGTATCTGCGACTTACGCAGTTTAAAAGGAATGAGAAATTTGACCACCATTACTAACCTTCCCGGTAGCTCAGTGGTTAGAGCACTCGGCCGGATATCGAGGGGTCGTGGGTTCGAATCCCACCTGGGGGGAGGAGGTGAAATTTTTCTTTCTAAAAGCAATTCAAGAAATATGAATGGCTAGTTGCCTAATAACTATAAATAAAAATCATAAAAATATAATATCGTTGAGTTAGTATCCCATAACACAAGTCCCGAACTTACATTGGGGCTAGCTCAATCTGTGTGACTTGTCCCTATTTTTATTTATTTATATTCGCCCGGTCGAGCCAGCCCATTCACGAGATACCAGTGAACAGTTCATAATAGTAGCTAGTCTATTAGCCAGTTTCTGTTGCGCATTTAATTTTATTTCCACACTAGCTTTTGCACGCGGCTTCGCTCGCGGTTAATTTTATGATTCACGTATAGCGCGACTTGTGGCACCATCTGTTGGCCGGCAATTGTGAATTGCAGCGCCATCTATAGCAGAAAAAGTATTTTCCCATTGGAATGACAGACTTTCACGGGATAAAAAGTAGCCTATGTTGGGCTCTGTACCCCTGACAATATGTGTACAAATTTTCATAATGATCGGATGATTAGTTAAGCCGTGAAGGAACAACAAACATACAAACAAACAAACTCACTTTCTCATTTATAATATTACATAAGATTAGTTAGGATTAGGATTAATTCTCAGACATATCTCCTTTCTTCTTTATTTGACAATAACAACTATAATCCTACTAATATTTAACTCAAACTTTGTGTGTGTGTTTGTTACTTCGTCACGCTCACATGGCTACACCAATTTTCATGATATTTGGTATGTAAGCTAATACCTTGGATTAACACATAGGGTATTTTTTATCCCGATAAGTACGGGATTCTAATAGGATTTCATCAAGTCTGATATAGGTGGCGCCACTGTGCATAAATAAATACACGCATACGAAGTTGCGCGGGCTTCACTAGTATAGTATGTGTCATTAACTTTTAAAAATGCTTTTTAGAAACTGACAGTAATGTAATTTAATTATTACGCCTTTTGTTAGCCACAATTAGCAATTATCAACTTTAATCCGTCTAATTAAGATTCATTACCGAATTGGTCAAGCTTCAATTGCTTCTACAAAACGTTATTATTAACTTTATTATTTACTAGCTTTTCCCCGCGGCTTCGCTCGCGTTTATGACACATAGATCTCGTTTGACAATAAAACAACCCATAGCGCGACTTGTGGCGGCATCTATTGGCCGATAGCCCACCCCATACAGCGCCCTCTATAGTAGAACATGTATTTTCCCATTGGAATGACATACTTTCACAGGATAAAAAGTAGCCTATGTTGAGCTCTGTACCTCTGACAATATGTATACAAACTTTCATAATGATCAACTGATTAGTCAAGCCGTGAAGGAATAATAAACAAACAGACTCACTTTCTCATTTATATAGTATGATTACGATCGATTTAAAAAATATAAGTATTTTTGACAGCGAATCCCGTGCAACTTCGTTTGCGTGTATTTTTGCACAGCAGCGCCATCTAATTTATAAAGCGCCGTTGACTGTCAGACTTTTGATCAAATCCTACGGTAAACGCGTTCTTTTCAGGATAAAAATACCCTATGTGGTATCAGCTTTTTTTTTTGGCCCCGCCATTTAAGCATGAATAAATAAATATATAGGGACAATTCATACAGATTGAGCTAGCCCCAAAGTAAGTTCGAAACTTGTGTTATGGGATACTAACTCAACGATATTATATTTTATAACAAATACATGTATAGATAAACATCCAAGACCCGAGGCCAATCAGAAAAAGTTCGTTTTTCATCATGACCCGACCGGGGATCGAACCCGGGACCTCCTGGGTGGCGGTCAGGCGTGGTAACCATTAAGCCACGGAGGTCGTCAAGAATGAAGAAGTAATGTAATCTAAAAAATTGGCCAAGTGAGAGTCGGCCTCGCGCACAAAGGATTCCGTACCATTATATTTATAACAGTAGCTCTTCTATTTGTACACTTCCGGACACTTGAATCGAGCCACCCAGCAGTTTCAACTTTGATTGCTGGTAACTTAACAAAAGTATATGATCAACGAAAAAGTTTTTATGCAATTTGGAAGCTGGTACACTTTACATTAATAAGGTATACTTAATTCCAAATTTAAATTTCAATAACTTGATAAAATTACAATTTTAAGTGAAACTTGTCCTGTATAACCTTTCTCAAAGACAAGACTCGGGTTGAATTTTTGAAAAAAAAAAGGAATTATTGGAAAAATAATTTATTCAGTAACTTGTATTGCCTCCGAGAGCGTCTATGATTGCAGTCATGCGATTTGGCATGGAGTTAATCAACGTCATTATGACGTGTTGTGGAATGTTCTCCCATTCCTCCTCGATGGCAACTCTCAGCTCTTCCAAAGTTTGTGGTGCTGGTTGGTGAGCTCGAACACGCCTCTTTAATTCGTCCCATAGACGTTCGATGGGATTCATATCAGGGCTCCTTGCTGGCCATTCCATTGTCGTGATTCCAACATCATGAAGGTATGCCCTGACGATTCCTGCAGTGTGCGCTCTTGCATTATCATGCATAAAGATGAAGCCTTGGCCTACAAATCCAGCATATGGCATCACATGAGTCTCTAGGCAATGGTTAATGTATCGACGGGCATTTAGTGTTGGTAGACGTGGTCCTGTCACAACCTCTAGCCCAGTTTTACCATCGGCAGATATTCCTCCCCAGACTATCCACGAGCTCCCGCCATAACTCACTCTCTCTTCAATACAACACTGAACAAAGCGCTCTCCCCGCCTTCGGTAGACCTTCCTCCTTCCATCATTACCATAAAGCATAATCTTAGTCTCATCAGTAAAGAGTACCTTGCTCCATTGGCGTTGAGTCCAATGCAAATGTTCGCGTGCAAACTGTAAGCGCGCCATTCGGTGAGCTCTTGTCAGTTTCGGCCCGTTGGCTGGCTTATGTGGGCTCAGACCACGTTCTTTAAGTCTTTGTCTAATTGTTCGCGCGGAAACAGCCACTCCATGAAAGTCTCGAAGCTGTTCTTGGATCTGTACAGAGGTGAGGTGACAATTTCGTAAACTGGTTGTCGCGATAAATCGATCCTGTCTTTCTGAAGTTACCCGAAATCGCGGTCTTCCTGGACGGCGCACATATCCACCAGTGTCGAGGTATCGATGGTTTACCCTTTGCACAGCAGAACGGCTTAAAGCAAGCTGTGATGCTACATCGCGCTGACCGGCCCGACTGTAGAAGCGCCACAGCTTGCGCGGCTAGAAGAGGCGGTGTATCCATAATTTTAACGTTTAAATGGCTCAAATTAAAAAAACAACAATTTTACGATGTCTTAATTTCAAAACAATTACGGTAAATTCAAAATTATGGAGTTAAATAAAAAAATTATGTTAATTTAGATCAACTTTTCTTTTCAAAAGAATGCACTAATTTGGATTTTGTTTCGTTTTTCCATTTGATAAATTCAAAATTGGAACAACAGCACTTCAAAATCATTATGAATATACCAGCATCAAAACTGCATAAAAACTTTTTGATTAACTTAAGAATATTTTTATGTTCTATGTCATTACACATAAAAATGTAGGGTGGCTCGATTCATGTGTCCGGAAGTGTATTTGGTGAAAAATGTAAGTTTATAGGAAAAAAAAATGCGTTTATTATAAATACATACAAAGAGAAGCGCTACTATTTACTGTTTATATGATGATTATTCAGTAGATATTGTGTTTGTACTCGGGAATACGCATTCTTACGAATGTGCAAAGAAAGATTCGAGCTGCAATTTGTTAGAAACATAAGAAAATTTAAATTTCGCTGACCGTGTGGTCCATGTCGGTGCCCTTAAGGCGGCTTGGACACACTGGCCTCCGAAAGACGCATTGGAGCGTGGCAGAGTACGCTCTAACCCCCTCCGATTGAAGGGAGACTTGAATCCCTGCAGTGGGATGGTTATGGGCTGAGCTGATCTATACCCAGAAGACCGTTTATAGGTACTGGCGAGACTTTTTGTCCCATTAAGTGTCTCCCTTACTTATGTTTAAACAATTTTTTTTTATCACTAAGTTGGTAAACAAGCATACGACCCGCCTGATGGTAAACAGTCACCACAACCTATGGACGCTTGCAATACCGGGGGTATCACTCGCGCGTTGCCAACCTTCCCAACCGCCCCAAGTGGAGCTCTGGAGACCTTACTCGCCGTAGGAACACAACATGGCCGAGACCAATGCTATTTGACTACGATCTTCTGTAAGGAGGTCCTTCCCCAGACGGGATGCTCCGATTTGAACGGCCTACCTCTCTCGACTTATTCTCGACGAACTAGTTGTAAACCTGTCATAATTTAAACTCCTTCGGAAACAAAAGCGCATCGTACAGTGACCACAGTCTCAGTTTACAATGGTAACACGATACGCGCCGTTGCCACGTTTCGCAAACAAACAGGCGGCGCGGCAACGGCGCGTGCGCGGGCGCAGGGTAAAGATAATCCCTTTATTAAGACACATTATGAGAGAATTTTACACGAAATGTGATCTCGAATGGATTAATGATAATATAACGGATATACAGATGTGGAATGAGCTTCCAACCTCTGTTTCCTTTGGACTATGACATGGGACTGTTTAAGAGTGTACGTTAGAGGTCTCGTCAGACGTGGGCAACGCATTGGTGGCGCTCCTGGTGTTGCTGATGTCCATGAGCGGCGGTGACCACTTCCCATCAGGTGGCCCGCTTGCCTGATTGGCTGCCGTAGAACATTTAAAAAAATGAGATGAAAAAGTCTCACCAGGTCAACGGTTGAACTGACCAGGGGCCCGATTCTACTAAACAAATGCACCAATGGACTCTCAAAGGTGTCTCAGTGGTGTCTCATAAGAATGCCGATAGTGTATCAGTGGAATAGTTTTTGACATTTGTTATGGACTTAAACCATAACATTTAACTTAAGTCCTTAACAAACGACAAAAACTATTCCACAGATACACTATCAGCATTCTTATGAGACACGATTGAGACTACTAGAAGGAACTAGGGATAGTTATTAAATATATATATAGAGACAAATCGCAGAGTGATGCGGGATACTAACTCAACGATACTATATTTTATAACAATACATATGATAAACATCCAAGACCCGAGGCCAATCAGAAAAAGTTCGTATTTCATCGTGACCCGACCGGCATTCGAACCCGGGACTAGGTGGGTGGCGGTCCGGCGTGGTAACCATTGCGCCACAGAGGTCGTATAAAGTTAATAGTTGGGTTTAATAACCACACTGAGCTATCACTTCCCTTGTCATTATTTAATTACTGGTTCTATCAACCAATTAAACAGTCGAGGCATGATCAAGTTAATTTTAACATTAAGTGGTTGAAGTTAACTAAATGTTGTCAAGCGTCATTGGGCTTTGTCGATGTGGGCGCGGGATGAGGGGTTTCTGTTTGATTCCTATTGTTTGTAATGAGTCTGGTCAAAGACGACCTCCGTGGCGTAATGGTTACCACGCCAGACCGCCTCCCAGGAGGTCCCGGGTTCGATCCCCGGTCGGGTCATGATGAAAAACGATCTTTTTCTAATTGGCCTCGGGTCTTGAATGTTTATCTATGTATGTATTTGTTATAAAATATAATATGGTTGAGTTAGTATCCCATAACACAAGTTTCGAACTTACTTTGGGGCTAGCTCAATCTGTATGAATTGTCCCTATATATTTTTATTTATTTATTAAAGTTATATCGTGTTTTCTTTATAGGCACTTTATTCAGTCATACCGAGCATTAACGTGAAAAGGTATAACCGCGCGTATTGCTAACTCGTCTTACGACGGACTGACGGACATGGCGAAACCATAAGGGTTCCTTGTTTACTACAGAACACTAAAAATGTAATTAACCTTTTAATAACATCAAAAAACGTCTCCCTTTGGTTAATGGCAGTTGCCTAAATCTGAAATGGGACAACCGCAACAATTTAAACAATTTAAATGTATGCGGTTTGCGACATTCTAATTTAATGTACATCACGACTTTTGAAGGGGTAGACAGGTGTACGGTTTTAGAAATAAAGGAGGATTTTTTTTATGCCACAAAGTTGGGAAACTAGGGTACGGCCCGTCTGATGGTAAGCATCACCATAGCCTATAGACGCTTGCAATACCGGGGGTATCACTCACGCGTTGCCAACCCTCCCAACCACCCAAGTGGAGCTCTGGAGACCTTACTCGCCGTAGGAACACAACATGGCCGAGACCAATGCTATTTGGCTACGATCTTATGTAAGGTGGAGGTCCTTCCCCAGACGGGCTGTGAAAGATGCGCAGCGGATTATCCGCCTAGCCCTACCTCTCGAAAAAGGATATTTTTGTTTTTTTTTTTAGTTGGCGTTGGCAAACAATTCCTTGCAGACAACAACCGGGACCATTTTTAAATTCCATCCATAGCACAGAAATGCTCGAGATTACAAAACCTATCCAAACACTAGCTGGGGTCTAAGTTGCTTAACTTGCGTGTTCGTTTAGAGCACAGATTAGTTAATAGTAACTTCGTAATTTAGAGTGCGACACACAGCGTCGCTATCGAGCTTCACAACTGCACTCGTAAAAGTATATAAATATAATTTATTTTTATACTAACAAAACAGCAACTTCGTTTTGCGTGTATCGCGCTTTCCCGTGGGAATTACGGGAAATCCCTTGTGTGTATCATACATATAAACCTTTCTCTTGAATCACTCTATATATTGCTGAAAACTACATTAAAATCCGTTGAGTAGTTTAAAAGATATTCGAAAAAGCAGAAGCTACTGTTATACTATGAAAGATTTAGTGCAGTGAGTCACTAAACCAAATATTATTTACGATGTATTCGCGTCACAGTATCGATCGATGATTTACGCTCGTCCGTTTATAAATCCACAATATTACACCATCTCTATGACAGGCATGACAGCCTAGTAGTTGGTATTGACTCTACATTCGGCACCAGAGGCGGGTTCGATCCCAGGACTGACTTTTTTATTTTATTGTAGATCTAAGACTTGTTCATTCCACACCATTGTGTATAACATTCCGCGTATTCTTCTTATAAATTTTAATGTACTACATTGTAAACTAATGAGTGGAAGAAAAAATTACAAAATGACAGAAAAGGCCGTAACCGGTTTTCTTTCGCGATTTCTTTTTACCGGTGGCCATTTTGCTTGTGTCCGAAATGGTGGTAGTTTATAACGTAGTTTATTTTCTTTATTTAAACAAGTTGTAAATGCTAAGAAAAAGTGCCTGTGAAGATCTAATTTCTGAAATAAACAATTTCATTTAATTTTAAATCGCAAATATTTAATGTGATGGCATTTAAATTTGTCTCTAGCCTGGGTGTTTTCTGTAAGTCGTAGACGAACTTCAATCTGATACATTTTAGTATTTCCATATCAACCCATAATCATCCCACTGCTGGGATACGGGTCTCCATTCAATCGAAGGGGATTAGAGCGTACTCTGCCACGCGGCTCCAATGCAGATTGGCGGAGTCCAGTGTTCTCAAGCCGCCTAGACGACAGCCGGGGCCGCTGGCAGAAGCAGGAGGGCTACTACGAAACGTAAATCCGATATTTCGGCCGAAGTATCGGATGAATTTTAACCGTGAAATACAAGTTATTTCATGATTATAATTCAATGAACTACTACAATAACCATAAAGTACAAGGTATTTCATGGATAGAATTCAAGGAATGACTAAAATAACCATGAAATACCTTGTATTTCACGGTTAAAATTCTTCCGATACTTCGGCCGAAATATCGGATTTACGTTTCGTAGTAGCCTCCCTGGAGATAACGAAACCCATCCAATCAATAACTAGGGTCGATGTTGCTTTACTCTCATGTTCGCTTAGAGTGCGAGGCACAGCGACGACATCAGTCTTTACATAATCTTTAAAGATACATTTTAGTAAAAAAACAACGTTAAAATCCGCTGAGAAGCATAAGAGGCGGTTAGGGCCACTACATCCGAAGGCCCTCAACCCGCGACCCGAATGTGACATCACTCAACAGGTTACAGACATTTTTCTTTAAAAATTTCGCAAGAAAAGCCTAGATCTCATCTGAGTATATAAGTATTTGTATTCTATAGAATATTTTTTTATTTATACCACAAAGTTGGCAAACAAGCATACGGCCCGCCTGATGGTAAGCATCACCGTAGCCTATAGACGCTTGCAATACCGGGGTGTCACTCACGTGTTGTCAATTCCCAACCCCCCCAAGTGGAGCTCTAGAGACCTTACTCGCCGTAGGAACACAACATGGCGGAGACCAATGCTATTTGGCTACGATACGATGTAAGGTGGACGTCCTTCCCCAGACGGGCTGCGACAGATGCGGAGCGGATTATTCGCCCAGAACTACCTTTCTTCTGTCTGTGTGACTTAATTGGGGCAGTCTCACAGAATATCGTCGTGAAATAGCGGTGATGTGCCGCTGGTTTTGTAAGACGAGAGCGCAAGTCTAACAGTTCTCCTGTTTAAAAGATAATGGAGGACCACGAAGAAACGGAGCTTCCTACTTCCCTTCTTCACTTTCCTTCACCAGTCCTTCCTTCTTCATTCCTTCATAGGTGGGCAACGCATCCAGGATCTTGTTGTCGTGGATGTCCATGGGCAGCGGTGGTTGCTTACCATCAGGTGACACGATAGCTCGTTTGTCCTCCTCTGTCATAAAAAAGTCTTACACAGGAACAATGTAAGACATTTTTTTTAGCCACTGTCTCTTTCCAAATCATCTAGTTAATGGAAAATAAACCACAACAGTTCCTTATGTTGCGTAAATCCGTTTCAGATCAACGGACGCCTTGATGGCGTGAAAGTCGCTGTTCAGACACCAAGCGGTCAATTACAGCTTAGTACCTGACAATGACTGGTCATTTAGGTTACGAAAGTGCACTTCTAATAAACACTAAGGGCATCTAGGAAAATTACTACTTTTCTTCTCCTCCAAGCAGTGGCGGATTATCCTTAAGGCAAACTAGGCACGTGCCTAGGGGCGCGAGGTAACAAAGGGGCGCGTAAAATATTAAAACAAATAAAAAATTACATAAAATTTGACGGATTTCCACCTGTTGGGAAACTCGATTGATGCCTTCGAGCATGGTGCTAAAGTCCTCCAGCGACTCCGCCATGATCACGATGTCGTCGGCAAATCGAAGGTAAGTGATATACTTGACGTTGATGCCGAATCCTTTCCAGTCCAAAAGCTAGAAGGCATCCTCCAGAGCGGTCGTGAACAGTTTCAGAGATATGACATCTCCCTGTTTCACGCCTCTGTGTAATGAGATTGCTTTCAAAAATGCCACCATGTCAGTCCGAGTTCCGCGTACAGACTCGGACTGACATGGTGGCATTTTTGTATAAGCACGTCAACGCTTCGATATACCTGTAGTCTATGCGGCACCGCTGAAGAGACTGTAGCACGGCACGGCCCATGTCTCGATCGAATCGAAGCTTTTCTCATAGTCCACAAACGCTAAGCATAATGGCAGATTGTACTCTTCGGTCTTCTGTACAATCTACCGCAGCTTATGGGTGTGATCTATGGTACTGTAGCCTTTTCGGGCGAGATAGGTCTATAGTTCTTTAAAAGGGTTTTATCACCCTTTTTAAATAACAGAACCACCACGCTTCTGTTCCACGCCTCGGGCGTTTTGCTCTCGAACAACACAGAATTAAAGAGCTACTGCAGGACTTTAAGTACCGGTGTACCACCCGCTGTCAGAAGCTCTGCTGTGATTCCGTCCTCGCCCGGCGCCTTGTTGTTCTTAAGCTGTTTAAGAGCCATCCTAATCCCGTACAAGCTGATGTCCGGGATGTCTTCGGTGTAGTGTTGGGTTAGCGTGGCTCTTGGATACCTCGCAGTTCTGCTGCTGACGGGTTTGGTGACTGAGGCATCATAAAGCTGCCCGTAGAACCTCTCGACTTCGGCAGAGGTGTTAAGGACCTCTGCTGTCATTGACGCCTCGCTACTCAGCACGCGTCAGCCGGCTCTGCCCAATAGACATGTCTCTTGCGAACACTTTCGAACCTTTATTTCGCTCAATCGACTCCTTGATGCATTTAGCATTGAAGGAGCGAATATCGTGTCGCAAGGACTTTGATATGTGGGTCTAAAAATGAACATGGAGAACACAAAAATCATGTCGAATGTCCATGTCGTACCCGCCCCGGTTTCAGTTGGAAGCTCGATCCTCGAAGTTTTTGACGAGTACCTTGGACAAACCATCCAATTAGGTAGGTCCAACTTCGAAAAAGAGGTCAATCGACGAATCCGACTCGGCTGCCCAGAGATGCCGTAATTTCCCGAAAGCTGCCCAGCTTTCGGGAAATTAAAGCATATCTACTCGTCCAAAATTCCTCAGTGCTTGAAACGAAGAACCTTCGAGCAATGTGTGTTGTCAGTGATGACGTATGGAGCCAAGACTTGGTAGCTCACTATAGGCCTCATAAGAAGGCTAACGGTCACTCAGCGACCCATCGGCGTTCGGTACGTGGCGACCACGTACCGGAAAGCGCAGCGTAGGACGGCCGCCTACAAGGTGGTCAGACGACCTAAGGCAAGTCGCAGGAAGCCGCTAGATGTGGGCCGCTGCCAGCAGGTCGCACTGGAGACGTTTGGGGGAGACCTATGTCCGGCAGTGGACTTCTTGTGGCTGAGATGATGATGATGAGATGGATTTCCATGTTCGTTTATATTATCTTGGAGTGATGGAAACACCCTCTTCTTTAATAAAAAGTGACAAGTTTGACAGGCCCGGTGGGGTTCGAATCCTGCGCAAGGCAAAGATTTGTGTGCATGAACGTCATGTCTGTTTGTCTTGGTCTGGGTGATTCCAAATATAATAAGTATTCATTTACAAAAAAAAAGTATTTATATGTATTTATCAGCAATCTAGTACCCATAGTACAAGCTTAGTTGCTTTGTTTGGGACTAGATGGCGTTGTGTGATTCGTCCAAGAATTTTTATTTTATTTATGTACCTAGTGCAGGTATATAAAACTTCCAGCTATGCAATGAGACAGATAAAAACCTAACCACAGTCATCCATGTTTACTTTTAATAGTGGTATTTAGTTAAAATTTGTAACATGGCCGCTAGGGGCGCCCATGCGGTGCTTGCCTAGGGCGCTCTCGACATTTAATCCGCCTCTGCCTCCAAGTTTTTAGGGGAGCTATCTATAGTAATATGTATTCTAGTATTAAGCGTCCATAGACGAATTGATAAATAGGCGATTTACAACTTACAAGAGTTATGAGTTGATAAATAGACCAATTGCTACATAGGCGAGTTACAAATGCACCGATGTGATACCAACTCCTCGAAGCTACAACGCGGACAGACGAACATGGGGAAACTATAAAGGTTCCTTGTTTACTACGTTACCCTAATAATGAAGTAGTCGGGTAATAAATAGTTGAGCCAAGCGATAGCTGACTCTCGCGTCAACTCGTGAACGGGTGCTGCCAACTGCTGCCAGGGCTGTCTGGGTGAACTGGTCCGCTCACTCTTGTCAGTACTGACTCACTGACTTTTTTTTATTTTTAAATTTAAGACTTGTAAATGTGTGTATTTACTGAAATACATTGATACGAGTGGAAGAAAAAAATTGTTAAAAGACAAAAAAAGGCCGTTACCGGTTTTCTTTCGCCATTTCTTTTGCCAGTGGCCATTTTGCTTGATTATATATAGTTTATTTTCTTATTATACAAATTGTAAATGAAAAGAAAAAGTGCCTGTGAAGGTCTAATTTTTAAAATAAACATTTTCATTTTCGTAGGAAGGATTGAAAAATAAGGTTCCCTTTGTGAGGGTGCTATGACCCATGGTCCCGGAAACCGCGCCCGCGTTCATTACCGAACAATAAGTGGTCTGGCAGACCGTTATAATTTATCTGATACAAATCAATTGTATTGTTTTCATTTAAAACGTAATTTGTAAAAACTATTTCTATAATTTAGGTTAAATGGTGCATGTTCATGGCGCTGTAGGTAGATAATTAAATAAACATTTTTTTATACCATTATGGCGGCAAACAAGTATACGGCCCGCCTGATGGTGAGCAGTCACCGTAGCCTATGGACGCTTGCAACAGCGAATGAGAAAAAAAATCTCACTAGTCGACGGTAGAACAAATAAGAAAAAAGTTAGTTGGTTAGTTCAACGGTCGAACTGATGAATCGAACTAGCACAAGTCTGTATTGTCTTGAATCACAGCGCGATCGATAAAGACAGAAATAGATGACAACATGATTTTCCGTAACCTTTTCACTCGAGACGTATAATAGATAGCGCGGGAAAATCATTTATGACAGTTGACAGGTCAAAGTGTACTTTGACAGGTAAAAAGTGACATAAGGTGGATAAGGTTCGGTACGTAAAATAGTATAAGTGTATTTTTAATACTTTGATTATTATGGATTTCAAAATTGTTTATTTTGGGGTTTTAAGTATTATCCTTACTATTGATTGTATGTATGGATGGTTGTCACTCTTTCATGCAAAAACAACTTGATAGATTGGCTTGAAAGATACACAAGTAATTTATAACACGGATTATACACATAGGATAGTTTTTAACACGGATGTCATTTCGGGAACAAGGGGATTTCGTGAGTAAAAGCGCGGGCATCATATATATTTTTTATTGAGATTTAATTTGTGATTTTAATAAGAGATGGCGCCAGACGAAGTAATAGGTCGAGCTATGGTTTGGTTTTTTTGGAATTTGTTTAATTGTTTTTTGGAATTTGTAATAATATTATTTTATTCGTGTCGAGTTTGGATGCTTTTTCGATATTCGTTGTGTGGTACCCCCCATAACATAAGAACGGTGAGGCTAGCTCTTACGTTGGGATCAAAGAGCGCTTCGAGAATTGCGAACAATTTTATTTATTATAGTATTTTTATATTAAACAATAATAAAAGTTATGTTTATCTCGTTAGTACTTTGTTTATTTTCGCATCATTTTAAAAACAAAATTGTTATTAAATTTTTTACCAAAACAAACAAATATTCACAAAATATTATAAGCAATTATTAATTTCTTTAATATTTCATAACATTTGACATTCTGTTTTATATCAATAAAGTAACAAACATTTTATTAAAGTATTTAAATTAATTAATTTTTGACATTAGTTATGAGCGTAAAGAATTTAGACTTTACGGTGAGAAAGTATAATGAAACAACTCAATTTTTTTCGCTTTTAAAAATTACCTGTTGAAGGTTGATATAATAGCCTTTCTTAGTGTTTTAGTTTCTGTTTTGTATAAGAGATGGCGCCATAGGAAAAGTAGATCGCGCAATGGTTTCTTGTTTGAAGTTTATTTTATTGCTTTTGTAATAATATTTTTGGTACTTGTACAGCCACACGGCAATAAAATTCGGTGATATGGACAGTGCTATGTGTTTTTATTTCATACCCTTGGGACCTTGGAAGTTGTACATTACCTAATTGTCTTTTTTTATAAACTAATATTATAAAGAGGAAAGATCTGTATTTTTGTTTGTAAGGTACATTACCCCCGGGTAACATAAGGTATTTTTTTTTATTAGGGTTAAAAAACCGTGCGACGCTGGGGCTGACCGATAGTATTTTTACAAACGAAAAATTATATAACTTTCTGAATGTATCACGTAATAGCTTAATATCGATTTCAATAGCCTTGAATTTATCTAGTCCATACCTTTCCCAGGGTATAATTACATACTGACAGACAGACGATTCAGTGTAGTTATCATATACAAAATGCATGCTCAGTCGCAAGCATTTTGAGTAGCCTATCACGGGGTATTGGGTATTTTAGTTTAGCTTTTAGAAAAAAAAACTGTTTTATTCACCCAATAAAGGTTATTGTATGGATTTTTAAGTTTGTTGTGTGCATATTTTGTTAATTGAAATCAAATAATTCACTAAATAGTACTTATGTAAAACTGATATAAGTAAGTAATTTAAATATTCTGACATTAATAATTTTATTATTTCTTTTTATTTTGATTATTTTAAAGTTGGCATTTAATTAATGCATTTTATTTTACTGTGAGTTTATGAACATGATTGTAAATATTGTTTAATTAAGAATTTGTTATTTGTCAAAAAAGAAATGGGTCTCCCAAGTCATTGTGTATAATATTTATTCAAACACAACGTTGTTTGTGTTCTCTGTCAACATATAAATCTCAATTTATTAATTGTAATCAATTCCACGACTGTTTTCATCAGTAAAC
The DNA here is from genome assembly GCA_905163395.2 of Endotricha flammealis. Lineage (NCBI taxonomy): Eukaryota > Metazoa > Arthropoda > Insecta > Lepidoptera > Pyralidae > Endotricha > Endotricha flammealis. The sequence continues at coordinate 91,449 of LR990881.1, read as the reverse complement.
TGCATTCAAGATTGCTCACAATTTGTCGACTTGAAGATAAATGCAATGTTATTTTGTCATTCATTTCATTCGCTTCACTCATTTCGTTCGTTTTGTTAATTTCATTTCGTAAATGCAATGTTGTTCTAATATTACATTATTCATTCGTTTCGTTCAATTCGTTCATTTCTTTCTTTTCTTTCATTTTGCTCATTACGCTCACCTGAATCATCGATGTGGTATCGGTGGGTTCTGAGCTACTTTGGTCATGTGATGAGGCGTGTGGAGGACAGTCTTATGAACTGATCCGATCATCGTTTGGCTGATCATCGTTGGCAACAGAGAAGGTAAAAGACCAAGGGGCCGCTCGCCAATTAGGTGGACTGATCAACTGAAAGTTGCTCAAAACCATCAAATTTCAATCAAATCGCCAAAATTGCCAACGACAGAGGTCGATGGAGACAAATTTATCCATTCCCGAATGGAATTCCACCATGGCCATGATCTTCAGACATGAAGGATCGAACAAAGAAATATATTTGAATAGAATAGTATTAATATCAATAGAATAGTTTGAATAGAATGGTATTATTAATATTTTTATACTCATTAATATTTATTATTATTCTCGGGGATACAATATTTGTGGGTGGGGACGCTGAATCTCTTTCTCCTTGAAGGTTTCAGGGCGGGAGTTTAACGGTATATAATACCGGCTTTAAGACCGAGTAAAGTTCAACTTTAACCTTTAAAGAACATAATTCATCATCTTCATCATCTCAGTCACAAAACGTCCCAAGAAACCTTAGCTCCTTGATGGAATCTTATAAGATGACTTCCCATTTCTGTATAAAAACAGATTTGAGTGTATACATCATGTTTTCGCTCAGAATAATTTGATACATGATATAGAAACTAATTCGGAATGTTTTCCTCATTTCTTTTCTTTGAGTAAAGAAGATCATTCTTACATAACAATTATTATTTATTTCACATTCTTAATAATTATACTGTTAATGCTTCTATCGGACAAAATGACAATCAATGAAATAAATCAATATCCCTCTTATTAGGGTGATTCTTGGAAATGCGATTATTCGGTTGATTCCACTGGCTAGTTTTTTTTTTCAAAATATAATGAAACCTGGTACTACACGTAAAAATAGGCTAAACCTGAAGTATAAATTTCGAATAGGCACTCATTTTGAACCTATAAATTCCAAGATATTAGACATTAAAAAAATCATGACCAGGGGAATCAATTAATAGTTACAGGGGAATCAAAAATCAATAACTCTGTACTTTTTTTAAAGAAATTGTAAGTTTTTACATATCAAAAATTACAAAATTAATTCTCAGTTATACATATCTAAATAAAATTAACAAATGTGAACATGTATTCTTCAATTTTCAGATATTATTATCTACTTTTGTAAACAATCGTCTGACATAGGTACATAAATATCACATTCGTGTTCCTTGAGAGCACCCCATTTGTACAACATTATTGTCATATTCCTGCAATAAAAAAAGGAATATTAGGAAAATTGCAAAATTTTAGAAATGTTTTACAAAAATAAAGTTTAAAAAAATGTTACTTAATCCAGCTTAAGAACAACAAGGCGCCAGGCGAGGACGGAATCACAGCAGAGCTTCTGATAACGGGTGGTACACCGGTGCTTAAAGTCCTGCAGAAGCTCTTTAATTCCGTGTTGGTCGAGGGCAAAACGCTTGAGGCGTGGAACAGAAGCGTGGTGGTTCTGTTCTTTAAAAAGGGCGATAAAACCATCTTAAAGAATTATACCACATCCATACGCTGCGGCAGATTGTACAGAAGACCGAAGAGTACAATCTGCTATTATGCTTAGCGTTTGTGGACTATGAGAAAGCCTTCGATTCGGTCGAGACATGGGCCGTGCTACAGTCTCTCCAGCGATGCCGCATAGACTGCAGGTATATCGAACCTTTGACGTACTTATACAAAAACGCCATTATGTCAGTCCAAGTACAGGAACAGAACACGAAAGCAATCTCATTACACAGAGGCGTGAGACAGGGAGATGTCATATCTCTGAAACTGTTCACGACCGCTCTGGAAGATGCCTTCAACTTTTGGACGAGAAAGGATGCGGCATCAACGTCAACGGCGAGTATATCACTCACCTTCGATTTGCCGATGACATCGTGGTCGCTGGAGGACCTCAGCACCATGCTCGAAGGCCTCAATTGAGTTTCCCAACAGGTGGGTCACGAAATGATCATGGTCAAGACGAAAATCATGTCGAATATCCATGTCGCACCCGCCCCGGTCTCAGTTGGGAGCTCGATCCTCGAAGTTGTTGACGAGTACGTATACCTTGGACACACCATCCAATTAGGTAGGTCCATCTTCGAGAAAGAGGTCAATCGACGAATCCGACTTGGCTGGGCAGCTTTCGGGAAATTACGGCATATCTTCTCGTCCAAAATTCCTCAGTGCTTGAAACGAAGAACCTTCGAGCAATGTGTGTTGCCAGTGATGAACTATGGATCGTAAACGTGGTCGCTCACTATGAGCCTCATAAGAAGGCTATGGGTCACTCAGCGAGCCATGGAAAGAGCTATGCTCGGGGAGATCGAATCAGAAATGAGGAGATCCGTAGCAGAACCAAAATAACTGACATAGCCACTGACATAGCCAAACACTGAAGTGACAGTGGGTAGATCACATAGCGCGCAGAACCGAAGGCCGATGGGGCAAAAGGGTTCTGGAATGGCGACCACGTACCGGCAAGCGCAGCGTAGGACACCCGCCTACAAGGTGGTCAGACGACCTAAGGAAAGTCGCAGGAAGCCGCTGGATGCAGGCCGCTGCCAGCAGGTCGCACTGGAGACGTTTGGGGAGGCCTAGTTGACTTCTTGTGGCTGAGATGATGATGATGAAATAATTTTTCAGTCAAAAACTTTATCACATTTTGATTTCACTGACCTTAGAAACAGAGTAATCAATGTCAGGGAATCAAAAAATGTAGCAAAATTATCGATTGTCGCTAAATGACTGTATCTAGTACAATGACCTTTACACCCTAGGTAGTCATTAGAGTGGCGATAGTGCATAATTTTTTTTAGTCGTCTAATAAAATTAATTGATGGTAAAATTGAGGTCAAAGTAATCAACGATGTACCAAACCAAACCCAGTGGAATCAGATACTTACCTTTATATTTCTGGAATGCAGCAAGCAGCCGCGCATCTCTTCCCTCGACACTCAAAACATGACTGACGGTTAACGCTCGGGGGGTACACATTGCTTCCAAATTGTGTCACTAAGGACGTACGTACATTTTAGTGATGTACCAGTGGAATCACTGCTAAGGCCCGGACAACATTTAAAAAATTCATATAATTAAATGTACTATAAATACGTGGTTCATCTATTTTATTTATTAATTCTTATCAATTTGGGATCTAATATAAAATATTGAAATATCTATGAACTGAATGGAAAAAATGATATGGATGATATTGTGTACAAATTTGGAGTACGGACACGCCAGTGGAATCAATTTTTAACACTTCAGATATTTTTTTTACTCACTTTGTTTTATATTTTTCTTAATTATCGTAGTGACTCAGTTAGATTACAGTTTAAATTTTAATAAAAAAAATACTTCATACGCTTATTTCAATTATACGTACACTTTTTACTTCCGGACAACGAAAATCCAGGTTTTCAAGAAACACCCATTAATAAACAAAGAATAGCCATGGTTTAACTAAAACTTTTTTTTTTTTACTTTTCAACTACATTTAATTTTCCTTAGGAATGACAGTGACATAACAATTTAAGTTTAAGTTAAACCTCGGCTAATCTTTGTTTATTATTAAGAGGGTATGTGTTAACAATAATTACAGCATTCTCAATAGCATAACTTCTCTTTCACATTCTTAGTTTGATACATTTGTTTTGATGGAATTGTTTCAAACAATAAGCGTTATTCCATATTGTTCTTCAGAAACGGAAAAATCAATTTCTCGCTAATTATAATTTAATTAGCAATAATGTCAAACTGTAAATTATGTAGTTATTGTTGATTATATACTGAATGAACTAAGTGAAATCGTTCAGAGGTCTTCACAGAGCTTTTCTGTAGTAATGTGCTGTGCGTTAATTAAACAAAAATCCTGGCTGATTTAACGACCAGCTCAAACTCTTGGATTTGGATAGCTAAAATTTTACACAGAGGCATACAGAGGTTCCTTGAGGATGATATAGACAAGAAAAAAGATCGGGATTTTTCTAGCCCATACTGTAATCTATACTATCCATCCGTACTATAATATTATGAATGCGAACGGCGTTTGTTTGTCCTTCTTTCACGTTGAAAGTAACGATCGGATTGATATGGTTTTTGAGGATAGGTTAAGGTCTGTAGAGTGACATAGGCTACTTTTTCCCGGAAATATCTTATCTCCACGGGAAAAATAAAACCCGTACGAAGACGGGCCGGCCCGCTAGTGTTGTTATGGTCAAGAATAAGATCAACTCTCAATGAAGAAGAGGATAGATCAAAGCAAAATGACAACTTGTAAAAGACAGAGGTTTATGTTATACATTTTAGTATCATTCATGAGTTATTAATCTTTTGTTTATTGTCAGAACTATTAAAATTGTCTACAAGAGACACAATGAGCGTGTGTGAGTCCAGTCTGGTCCTATTTTAGCTGTCTGAAACGCCATTGTGTTTGGCTATTGATATTAGAAACTAGTCTACATTCCTATTGCTATAATAGCTAGGATTTACACAGATTTATAAGCAACTAGCGAAACCCGCACAACTTCGTTTGCGTGTATTTATGCACAGCAGCGCCATCTAATTTATAAAGCGCCATTGACTGTCAGACTTTTGATCAAATCCTACGGGAATCGCGTACCTTTCGGGATAAAAAGTACCCTATGTGATAATCCAAGGTATAAGCTACCTGCATACCAAAATATCATAAAAATTGGCCCAGTCATTTGAGCGTGAAGAAGTAATAAACATACCTACTCATGATGAAGTTCATTGAGGTCTCGGTAAAGATCACTATCTTTTTTTTAACTATAAAGAAACTAGAAGTATAAAGGATTGTAGTTATGGGTTTGGGATCAAGTGGAAGGAGGGGTTCTTGGTATCCGAATAAAAATTTTCACTTTTTTAATGTCTAAAATACTAGATGTTCATTTTGTTGGTCTTGTTCTTCTGCGTGAAATGTATTATTGTTTGTATATTTAATTTATCACAAGCTATGTGGCTCGCAAGACCGAACCACGTTCCTTTTGAATGTTTAAAGGGACTAGTGGGATGAAATATTCTACTAGCACCAAAGGGGCTAGTTAGAACAAAGGTAGGAGCCACCGACTGTGTCTCAAAAGGCAGTAAACAATCAAGAGTAGGGTTATTTGTCAAAAACTGTTAATATTTGATGTCATAAAACTAACATGAATCATGCTTTTTGAAATTATACCAGAATCATTAAGAGTAACTTGAAATGTGAATTCTCTCGGTTACACTATTTTAAATTATTGACTTTTAACCCATTATATTTAAATTATAACGAATTTCAACATGAATCAATAAATAAGAAGTTATTTATTGCAATACAATTTTCATCCCGACCTACCTCAACCTTGCAATTTATTTTCAATGACAAGCACGGAATCATTTCGATCGATATTGCATCTGGCGCAACAGGATGTCTACTCGCTGCCAACGCATACATCTTACATGAATTCCACGAACACAGGACAAGCGTACCCTCACACGAAAACACTAAGCGAAAAACATTATAAATTCCTGCTAAATTCTTAAATCGAGTGAGGGTCGGAATATCGATTGTTTTGCTACTCGCGGAATATGACAGGAATGGATTTCTTTCATGTTTTCAATGGTTGTTTGTTGGTAAATCACGATTAAACACACGTTTCGGCGTATACGATGTATCGTTAAGGCATTGTAATCACTGTGAACAAAAAAAAGCAGTTGTATCGACGTTCCGTCGCTCGCTGGAGCGTTTCCGACAGACACAGACTACTGAACCGTTGTACACTTTTAAAAACCAATTTTTCGATTATCACAAACACTTGAACACTTATAATAGACATTGGTAAGGCTCGGCGTCTCACCTGAGCCTGACGGGCGGCGGGATGTTGAAGGCATTGTAGAGTTTAGCGTTGGGACTCTCGAACAGCATCGCGATTTATTTTGTTTCACCGCGCGCGCATTGTAGTACCCGTCCGCGCGGTTCGGCGTTCGGCCGTACACTGCGTTGCGGGGCGCCGGCCTCCCCTCGCGCCACCCCTTGCCCCGTGACGTCACGCGCTAGCCTGTCGCACTGGCTTGACATGTTCCGTCACGCTCTAACGCTATAACGATAGACAGAGAGGTAAATAAGCTTTGTGCAGGTGGGTTCTCGTACAGCCCCTGTTTTGTAGGACTTCGACAAAGCCTTGTCGCGGGTTCGTATTCAGTCCATATTGACTCCCAACGCATTACTATTCGGATCCGTTTACTCCTTCGAGAATTAGGTATTTTGGTGGCTTGTAATAATAAAATAGATGCTATTATAACAAGAAGAAAAGTTCTTTTTACGTTGTACAAGCTAAAACTTGAGATTGATAAAAAAAATATAAAACGTCACTATCTTTCCATTTATTTTAAATTATATTATAGTTTTGTTTATAACATTTATAACTATTATTATTTGCTGTATTTTGGTATTAACTAGATCAATTTAGAGTCACTGCGCCACCTACACATTTATTTTGTCAGCATTATTTCTGTAGGTATCTCAATTTGCCTGGAAGAAACTGCGTAGCGTTAAGGCCGCTTATTGTATTTCTAAATGATTTGTCCGTGTATGTAGTTTTGATGCAATAAAGAGTTTTTGTATTGTATTATAATATAAAAATATACGTACCTCTGTTTACCCCTTCGGGAATAGACAGGATCAACTGGTGTCCTTGAGTGGGTTAATGAAAATTAATAATTTATGAGTTGCGTTGTTTTGCCGCACGGCAGCGGGCACACGTTCCTGTTCCTGTAGGTTCTAAAAAAATATGAAAACCATGATAGGTTGTTGATTCGGTCTTTGCACAATTTAAATTAAGTAAGATTGATAATATATTTTTAAACTATTTCGAATAGATGCTAAGTTTTAGTTTTATACCTATATGTGATAGATAATAATATGATCTTACATAGAAATGCAGTTTTTTTTTGTTAAAATAGCTTTAGAATTTTATTAAGTATTCTTATTTTAGTTAGGTATTGTTAATAGCGAAATTAACTATTCGTTTGCACGTATTCTGCTTTCCCGTTTTTTATATTTTGATATTGACTGAACGTCGGTCGTAGTTTAATACCACTTCAAAAACCAAACAAAATCTATTTATGGCCTAAAAAGAAAAAATAAATAAAATAAAACATGGTAGGTATGGTAGGTATAATACAATTCCAAGAGCATTGCGGTACAAACAAATTGTTTTTAAACAAAGAACAATTTTTAAAAACAATTTCGTTTATAAAAATTGTTTTTTGTTTTCAAAGCGACAGATCGCCGTTTTTAGAATGTTGTCGAAATATTTAAATGGATTTATGTATAAGCCAATGAAATAGATGAGCAGGACCTTAAATATGACACAAGTCTTCTAAATATGAAGGGATTCACTCGAATTTTTATTTATCGATAGTATTCATATATTTAGTTAATCATCCCACTGCTGCAGCTGCTGGGATCCAGGTCTCCCTTCAATCGAAGGGGATTAGAGCGTACTCTGCCACGCTGCTCCAATGCAGATTATTAAGCCGCCAAAGCCACCGAATTGGCCTAACGTTATCCATCGGCAACAGCCGAAAAAGCTGGACATAACGAAACCCATCCGAACACTGGCTAGGGTCGACATTGTTTAACTTGTTCGTTCGTCGTCCATCCGGCATAGATATTAAATGTTACATGTTTATATTGAAGAACTCGAACTATGTACCATTAGGTCACTGGGCTGTCATAACATAACCACAGAGCTATCACGCACGGCTATTGTTGAATATAAATTTTATAAACTCAGCTCGTTATGATTGAAGTTGAAAGTAGAACGACGGGCAACGGGACACAACCACTATAAAGTGAACCGTAACAAACCATTGTATTGCTACATTTGTATGGACACACCGCAGGTCTGAAATCGTGAAGGGATCAAGTTAATATGGTCGTGGCTGTAGGCTTCTTTTTGTAATAACTGTATTGAAGTATTGGATCGAATTGTTTTTCAATAATTGTGGCTTCGCACGTGCATACCCAATTGTCCAGTTCCTATGGGAATTTTGAAAAAGAAATAACGCCAAGTTTTTCCTTATAAAATAGGCTATTTGCATGTCAAAGTTTCATCAAGATCGGTCCACCCGATTCGGGTTGTTTCGTTTTGTTTTTAAACCACTAAGATGGCAAACAAGCATACGACCCACCTGATGGTAAGCATCACCCACCGTTGCCTATCGACGCTTGCAATACCGGGAGTGTCACTCGCGCGTTGCCGAGTTGCCGACCCTGTAAAAAGTGGAGCTCTGGAGCCCTTACTCACCGTAGGAACACAACATGGCCGAGCGAGACCTATGCTATTTGGCTACGATCTTCTGTATCTGTATTGATCAATAGACAGACTAGTGAAACATGTGAAACTTTTTATGGGAATTTGGTAAAATCTCTTATCGGAGGCCTGTGTCATACAAAGAACTCACGAGCAGCGGTTTAGGCTGTACGTTGAACCGTTAGTCAGTGGACAATGCTTATTTAAGAAAAAGATAAAAGCATTAAAGGAGGCGATACAATTCCCTTAGTAGACAGACAATGACGTTTTGAACCTTACTTGCTTCGTTGTTTCGCATGGACACTTTCATAGTAGACCCCGAAGATTTTATTAGAACGCCTACAAACCTATATGAGCAAAAAGTGTTAGCCACCCGTTGGAGACATAGTATTAGTGATCGTTTAGAATTGTATTTAAATATCCTCTAAAATCTGGAATACAAAATTTTTGCGCCTGGGTTTGTTTGTTCTGGATCACCTCTTTTATCCAGAGAGGGCGTTCAAGAGAGGGCCTAGTCCTCTCGTGAACGGGTGCCTGGGGACTGGTCTGCTCACTTTTGTCAGTAAAAATACTGATTTTTCTTTTTAGATTATGAGTTGTTTATTCCAGACCATTGTGTATGACTTCCGCGTATTCTTTGCAAATGTAATAGACATTGTATCAATCCGTAAATGTAAAAATCCGTAACATTTTCATTCGCCATTTCTTTTACCGGTTATTATTTTGCTCGTTTCCGAAATGGTGATAGTTTAAAAGGAAGTTTATTTTATATTAATTTACTTAAGTACCATATCTACACTGGGCGTCAAAAGTAAGTAGTACAGTTTTAAAATTGCAATATCTCCTAAACTACAGAAGCTAGACCTTTGAAATAAAAAAAAGTTAAAAGACAATTTCATTTCATTTAATAAAAACGTTATGCATAATATCATTTTTTAAGATTGACTGAAAAAAAAACTTAATAAACAAAAACACTCTTTTTTAAACTGTTGGCTTGTACTTTTGTTTTTTATTGTTTTCTTTATTGCTGATAAATCAATTGCAATTCAAAAGCAAATGTGTCTTCAGCGAGTAAACTTCACTAATCATGCCTCTTTCACCAGAAGAATGTGCAAGAATCATAACTTTTCTCGAAGTAGGCATCAGTATGCGTCATACTGCAAGAACGGTGGGTGTAACTCTAAGAACGATGCAGCAAGTAAAGCGAAGGTACTAAGAGACTGGAAACCATCTAAGGAGACCAAGTAATGGCAGACCCAGGTGCACTAGTACCTGAAAGACCGCTTAATTGTCTCTACTGTGTTAAGAAATCGTCACCTTAATGCAGTTAAGGTCCAGCAACAGCTTCTTCAGACCCGAAGAGACTACGTTAGTGAGAGTACAGTGAGGAGAAGACTTGCTGAAGCCAACCTGAAGTCGTACAGGCCAGCAAATGGCCCCAAACTTGAGACAGGGCATCGAGTAGCAAGACTACGCTACGCCCGTCAACACGTACAATGGGGCGAAGAAGAATGGACAAGAGTTTTGTTCACAGATGAGTCTCGGTTTTCTTTATTCACTTCCGATGGAACGCGGAGAGTATACAGGCGACCTGGTGACCGATACATTCAAGGTTGCATCTCGGAAAGAGTTCAATACGGCGGGGGCTCTGTACACGTCCCATAGGCTGGCACCTCTTCAGAGGGTCGCACAGAGCTAGTGGTCTTAGAAAATGGCACTCTGACTGGTGAAAGATATGCATTAGAGATCCTTATCGAGTATGCAGGGCCATATTTAGTAAATATGGGTGATGGAGCGATTCTAATGCATAATAACGCCCGGCCACACACTGCTCACCTCGTACAAGAGTACATTCAGGAGGTTGGCATCAGCTTGATGGCTTGGCCATCAAGAAGCCCAGATCTTAACCCTATTGAACACACTTGGGATGAGCTTGGGAGGCTAGTCAGAAGACGCAGACCACCCCCCGCCACCCTCAGGGCTCTAAAACAGGCCCTGATAGAAGAATGGGTGAATATTCCCCAACACCGCCTCCGTAACTTAGTGTTCAGCATGCCAAACCGGTTCCAAGATGTCATCAGAGCCCGAGGCGGCAACACAAGTTACTAAAGTGGGAACAAGGCCCAAAACGTAAAAATTAAGTTCTTGATAGTTACTTCAAAATGGTTAGCTTTTTAGTTTTTTCTTAATTTTCAATGTAAAACTTTACTAATACTAAATAAAATATTATTTTTAGAAAACTTTGTTAAATTTGCTATAAAATGACTTTTATTTCAAAACTCTAACTTCTATAGTTTAAGAGTAATTGCAATTTTAAAACTGTACTACTTATTTTTGACGCCCAGTGTATATTATATATATAATGTACGATATACAATTGTAAATTACTAGAGAATGTGCCTAAAGGCCTAGTCTCTGCAATAAAATGATTTCTTTTCAACATCTTTTTTAAAATAAAATACTTATAATATTAAGATTGTTCACAGGACTACCGCAGTTGTAACTTATATTAACAGGTGCTCACTACTTACCATGTGACATTGTGCCCGTGTACAATGGGTGAAATCGATCCGCCATCGCACGCTTCCTGCCTTTGGTAGGGTTTCTTTGACGGAAAAGTTACTATAGATTGTTTGGTAGTGCATAACAATGTTTTCTTTTTGATTGTGAAATCTAAAGACAGACTATTTATTACACAGGATGTAATTAGATAGTTTGACCACGAGGAATTTTAAAATTCCTCGTGGTCAAACCAGTTTGTCAAAAAAGTTTGACCACGAGGAAGAAAGGGACATTTTTTACATTTGTATATTTTAAAGTATTAAACTTTTTCGTTTTGAACACAATATAACGCAGCGTAGGACGCCCGCCTACAAGGTGGTCAGACGACCTAAAGAAAGTAGCAGGAAGCCGCTGGATGCAGGCCGCTGCCAGCAAGTCGCGTTGGAGGCGTTTGGGGGTGGCCTATGTCCAGCAGTGGACAATTCTGGCCGAGATGATGATGATAATTTCTTAACTTGAACGTGCACATAACACTTAGGTACTTGTTTTACAGAAGTATCACCCTCGCGCAAATATCGGTGTGAATCAATTCAGTTCGATGAGCGAGAGATTTGAAGCCCAAATCCCCATAACGATCGTGATTCACCTGCTAGGTTTATCTGGGTGGTCCACGGACACTTTCATGCCCGTGATCCACCTCATCAATTCATTCCAAGCAGGCATTAATAGCCCCTCTACTATTAATCAATGTTAATAGGCGGCGGCCACGACTTTCCATCAGGCTTGTTTTCTTGTATATTATATTTTTAAAAATCAAACACATTCATAGTATATTACATATTTATTAATACTAAATATAAATACACTACCGACCTCAAGGTAGGTAACATTTAAACTTGTAAATTGCAGATCTGTGACCATACTGAGTTAATACAAGCATTAGCTTACTATTGAATAAGTATAATTTCAATTTAAAATGAATGGCAAATAGGTGGACTACCGGCAAGAAATAGTGTCCGTGGTCCACCCAGGTGAATTTTAGTTTATGACACATTAAATTATTGAAATGAAATGAAATGAAATGAAATGAAATGAAATGAAATGAAATATTTATTCACGGAATATGGTTTTACAGAGGTCTTGAAGCATTATTTTGTTCTTAACATACTCCACCAGATTTGGTATGTGAATTTATACAATAATAAGGTTATAATTATAATTATTGGAATAAAATTTAAATTGCATAAAAAATTGTAGAATTAATTTGATTATCATTGATAATTTAGGAAATCGTTAATAGTGTAAAAACAATTAGATATTAAAAAATGTATTAAATTCTTTTTAAATTGATTAAAAGGCAAACATTTTAGGGAGTCCGGCAGCTTGTTAAATATTTTAACGCACATACAATATGAGCTTTTGCTTCTAATACATAAATTAGATTTAGGTACAACCAAATTAAATTTACGTCTGTTCGATCTTTGTATAACATTATTATATGGCTGTCATTATTAAAGAAAATAAGCAAAAAAATATATAAGTATCTTCAAACTTTAGAATTAAAATTAATTTCTGCATCGTGGTCCGCCGTAGGTAGTAGGTAGAATGAAATGGACCACGAGTGAAAGTGTCTGTGGTACACCCAGAACTGAGCAGGTGGACTACGGGCACTGAATAGCAGTTTACAATTTTGTATAACAATAAATATATTATTTTTGTAACCAAAAACCACAAGAAATTGTCCAGATTTTATTCTCCAAAACCCACTCCCAGTCCGTCCTCCTTTCTTCATCGGCTGAGCACATTATGATGCGGTTTACCGTCCGCAACCGCCGCCACCGCACGCAGAACGCTTGGGGGGACGGTAGGATGACGCAGACGCACCACCCGACAGAGGGAGGTATTCTGAGGGAAGAAATATTCAATTCTACATATTGGATTGGACGAACCACACAACGCCATTTAGTCCCAAACTAAGCAACTTTGCTTGTATATATAAATATTTTTTTTAATAGATAAATACTTATTATACATTGAAAACACCCAGACCAAAGCAAACAGACATGTTCATGCACACAAATGTTTGCCTTGCGCAGGATTCGAACCCGCGGCCCTCGGGATAAAGGACCTAGCCACTCGACCACCGGGCCTGTCAATATAGTATAGAAATTGACACTCGAATTTGGGAATAAAACTGCACAAAGGATAATTTCCAACACGAAGGTATTTTATAGAGGGAACTTAATAGATGGGATTTTAATAAATTCCCATGGGAACGGGACCGTGAGATATGCTATGCATGCTTACCCGACTCGTCTTGCCGTCCCAGTTTCCGCCCCCCAGCTCCATACTTTTCCAGTCGCTCCAAATTCTCAGCCCGTTTACGTTCCTCCCGCTACAGAACAAAATAGTTTCTCTAATATTAAAAACATACTGAAATAATCGAATCGTTTTATTTTAACTGTTTCTGAAGGTATCACCATTCAGAAACAGTTAAAATAAAGATGTAGCGCTTACAGAAATTCTCAACCATTACAGGAGATTGAAACATAACATAAATGTCTTTTTTTGGAACAACAACTGCCTGGGCAACAAGGTCGAAGAAGGTTACAAGGTGGGCCAAAAGAAGTCATCCGATGTTGTTTGGCTCTCTTTTTTTTTCTTAATGAAAAACTTCGATTCTGTTTTTCGATTATGATTATTTGAACCTAGAATTTTATTGGTCAAGTCGAGAAGATGATATCGGCCAAATGGGCGCCGTCACAATTGTTTGCCATACGGGCTGTTCTAAGGCATTTTTCATCACTACGGCGAGAACTTCGGGCGACAGATGCTCGCACTCGTGTCGAATGTTGTCCTTAAGGACTTCCAGAGTCTAGGGCTTGTTCACGTAAACACGAAAACGGTTAAATCGAGCGATCTTGCGGGCCAGTGCAGATGGCCAAAACGAGAAATGAGGCGAACCGGGAACGCGTCGCCTCATCTCTCGTTTTGGTTATTCCTCGTTCTTGGGGAGTGCATCGCTCCATGGCTTGTTCACTGTCTTGTATTCTGCATCTGTCTAGTCCACAAATGTCAAAACAAATTTGACATTGGCGGCCATTTGCAAAAATGAGAGCATCTTCCAATAGGGTGGTTTCTTTTGGCCCACCTTGTAGAAGCTCGAAAATGGTTCACTTTTGCATAACACATTATAGGGTTAAATCAATCCCAAATAACAGTACCTACAAACGCGCTGGCCCTCACAGCGTAGGGGAGCGTCCCCAAGGTGGCGGATAGGGGAATGGTCGGTAGTACAGCCCAGCTACACTAACCGGCTAAGTCCGATGGACTCGCTGACCAACGACGGGTGTGGTGCTCCAGCATTTCGGGGGTTGTGCGGCGGGTTGATACCTCGCCCACGTAAAACCTATGTTGCTGGTGAAGCGTATCCCATTAGCGCTTCACCAGCCTGCACAACATCGTCATGAAAAAAAAAAAAAAAAACCCTCGAGAGGATAGCATACAATTACCAGTAACCTTGTATTATTTAAAAAGATTGTTCACCTCTTTCTGGTGTTCGGCTGCCCGTTCTGACGCCGCCAACATCTCCTGATGCTGCTTGTCGCGCGCGCGCTGGATGGCCTCCATCCGCGCTAAAGCCTTGTCCGGGTCTGCGGATACATTTTTAATATACGTAAAATCAAAATCTTTATTCTGAAACTGCCCTCACAGGCACTCTTCCTTGTTGAAGTGCCCAAATAATACTGATTAATCTACTGTAGCAAAAGCAAAATGGCCGCTGGTAAGAGAAATGGCGTAAGAAACCCTTATTACATATTTTTTTTTTTTAAAGTGAAAAATCAAATACCTACAACACTCGGCCAGACTTCGAGAGATTGTAGGTTCGAAACCCACATAGAGCAGAGCAGGGGAATTAAATTTTTATTTATTCTTTCAAAAAATTAATCTAAGTAGTAGGTATTTAAAAATATAAATTATTCGAAATATTAATCAAAACAAAATCATTTTTAACAAATATTTGTTTTTTATAGCAAAACACATCAGTTTGCGTGTATCCCATTTTCCCGTGGCAAGTTTAGAAAATCCTTTCTCATCTTTCCTCCAAGATTCAGGTCTCTATGATCAGGCTGTGCATTGTCCAAAGTCAAAATTAAGTATTTTTAATAGGCCTATTGCAAGCTCCCTCAAATCGTCTAAACTTTTTCTATCACTATTTCAGACAGCAGATTTCCACTAAGTAGAACTGGCAGGGACCTAAGCGCTTGCTCTTTTGAAATTAGAAGTTAAATTGAAAGTTAGAAAGTCAGTCAGGACAAAGCATTTTAACTGAATATTACCTTTATGATACTCAGCGTCTTCCCGTGCCTCTTTCCACTTGGCCACACGTGGTTTGAGCTTGCTGACTGCGTACAGTGCTACAGCAGCTAACCCTACCAGATACCACCCGTACGATGCCAGGAACTGAAACACTGGAAGATGAGGTTGATTTTATCAAAAATGCTAATTTTGTGGAATAATTTTGAAGGTTTTCAATTTGACATGCAAGTAGGGTAACTTAGTAAATACATATATTTAAAAAATTCAAACTTTATTTAGATAGTAGGTCTTCACCAACAATTTCTCTCTGATGAGAGAGAGAGTACAGTATAGTAATAAATAAATTTGTGTATAAATTAATCTACTCTATATGCTACTACCATTTTTGGAAAGAAAAGCGAAATGATAGTGATGAAAAGGCCAATAATGCACTAAACACTGTTCTTTTCCTGCAAATCTACTATTATTGAGTTGTTATTTAGAGTTTAATCTAGGTAAAGTCAGACAACTCAAAAGTAATTTTGCAGGACGAAAAACGGATTCTACTGTCCAGTAGTGGACTTATTGTGGCCGAGACGATGATGACGAATGGTTGAGATGGAATCTGTTGACATAGTGCTTTTTTTAATAGGGAAATCTCTATCTCATTCACTCTTTCATAAATTATTTTGTTTTGTCCTTGTTTTGTCTAATAAGTTAAATATTAATAACCACACTTACCAAATGTGACTGGGTTCACAAATGTGTAGCCCTGTTGCGGCTGTTCCTCGACCACGGGGTCCATTTTATTAATTTGTTCCGCTAAAACAAGATTACGATATCACTTCCTTCCTTTTGATATTGCAAAATTTTTATTGCAAAGTACCTATAATAAAATTATTTTACTAGATAAATACTACATAAATGAATGTTATTAGTTATTAAAATATATGAATTTAGCAATTTTTTATTACCTGTTTTCTAGAATTTCGTAAAAATAATAGACTCCTCGAATGTTTTCTAGGTAAATGACATTGACGGACGTGTAAACAGAATATAAGAATGACGTGTGCTATAGTGATGTCCGTACATAGTCGATTTAATAAAACATTCAAATCGATTCTTCAATCTGTTTGACAAACCGGTGGTGGTGCGTTGGTATTGGTAGAGTGACTTCAGCACAAAAGGGTGCGAGTTCGATTTATGATGAGAAAAACATTTATATGTGATTTGGTGTGTTTTATATATCTTTACAGTTTACATAATATGTATGAAATGAAGTCACTTCCGCTGTCTGTTTGATTATATCTTTAATACTACTTAATACAACCACATTTACTCATGTGATACTACGGTTTTAAGCAATAGATAGTGATTCAAGGTATGTACACTATGTACCTACGTATAATACATACAAGGATCCCGTATTGGTCGTGGTCCACCTGGGTGGACCACGGGCATTTTTTCTTGCCCGTGGTCCAACTAAATGAATTGTAATAAGAAATTCAAATTTTCAATGGGCCATGGTCCACCTGCATCCGAGTTAGTGTTTATTTCTAGGATTATTTTCGAATGTTTTTGGTGTAGTTTAGGAATGCTTTTGGAATTATTTTGCGGCCCGTATCTTCCTACGGGAAAGCTAGGATACACTACACGCAAACGAAGTTACGCGGGATTCGCTATAGTTAATAATAAAACAATGAACCACTTTACAAAATATTCATTTATTCAGTTTGGTATCACCACAACGCGCATGCGCAGTCACAGCTATATCACGTCACTTATCACTATATATACATACGTACATACATACAAAATACAAATACACACAGTACAAATCGACCAATTAGAACACCGTCGACCGATAACGACAATGATTTATTTGATCCATCGAAAAATTTGTCGGACTAATCGAACGATTGATCGACAAGCTGAACAACCAATCGACGGACTAGTCGACCGACCGATCAACCAAATGTCTGGCCGATTGATATACAGACAACATAACACTTACACCTAACATTTACCGAGTTACATTATAAAACCTGACACCTCCAAAAACATCTGACCATTTCAAGAGTCAATTAGCTATTAAATTATATTACATAGAAAAACTCAAAAATGTTCAGATACTTTTGGAAATATGTATATTTGTTATGGACCAAGTTATCAATGCGGGCATTATAAGCAATTACTGGTCATTATGAACAATGACAAGCTCTTGTGCAAAGTGATTACCCAACTTTACATTATCTGCTGATCTGTTTTCGTAATACAATAAATCTAGTCTCAATCTCAGTCGGTCTCACTCATACAAAATAGGAATTGAGCAGGATAGCGCCTCTGTTTGATACTACATTTTAACTGTTTTTATTACTATATACACAAAACATTGTGAAGACACTGTCACATGACTTTATATTGGTCATTCATTCATTACTAACAATGCCCGGTCAATATACATATTCTCCAGTCAATCACTTGGTCCATAACATACCCATAATGGAGATCATAATTATTTGATGTTTCTGTCGTTCTGTTGCCGACATCACAACACACAACAACAAAACTCTGTGCGCATTACTTTAACATCATAATCACGACAACGCACAATTAGAATGGATTATGATTGATCGTAAGTTGCGACAACGGATACAAAATATGCTAGCTTCAACACATAGTCATTCCACTGCAGGGACACGGGTCTCCATTCGAACGATTAGAGCGTACTCTGCCACGCTGCTCCAATGCAGATTGGCAGATATAGCCGTGTGCTATCGCTCGCTAAAAAACAAATATCTAACTACTGTCAACATGAGCCGAGAATTTCCTCGTTTTCCGTTGATCCTACTATTTTGTCCTATTAGTAGGACCACGAGGGAGAACTATCATTCGCAGTCCTACTATTTATAGAAACAAAAAAATTACCTCTTTAATGTCTTTCATGTTCATTTTGCAATATATTTAGGATGGATTTATTACTAAAATGTCATACTTAAAAATTAATAACACAAATATTACAGCAACGAAATTAAAAATTTCATATTAAAAATACTATTATTGTCTTAATAATAATAAAAAATATCGTGATTATGATTAAAAGTATAATTTTATAATTACATACTGAGAATCAATTTCTCGACTCAATCGAGCTTTTCACATCACTAGTACATTCAGTACAATCAATAACAGACCTTGCCGCCTTGTCTTTAGAACTAAAATTGTATACCGAAGTCATGTTTATTAAGTACTGTACTATCTTCTTTCTTTCTTTCTTATTCCGTTCGCGTTCCCAATGGGATATCCGGGATAAAAACTATCCTATGTGTTGTTCGAGAACTGCATTGTAAAGGTAGACGTCCATATATTCGCATCATGTATCGGTCGGACGCATAGCATCAAATGGTGATTTTTTTACGACGACGCGTCCACAGTATGGAGCATTGCCGACGCCTACGGGTAGATTTGAGCGACTTGTATAACTTTCTATATAAAGAACTAGCGAAACCCGCGCAACTTCGTTCGCGTGTATCCTGCTTTCCCGAGGGAATTTCGGAAAATGTAATACCTAATGCCTGTTTCTTTGGACTTGACCAATGTAGTAAACAATGAGTGTCTTTTTATTCAAATATCCATGTGTAAAATCGATAAATCGCCAGAATAATAAGAGTGTTGTGTTAAGTGCAATTTTTAACTATATTATTATTATTTGGGTGTAAATGATAATTTTAATTGCCTATTTTCGTTAAAAAGACATGCTAAGATTGTTTACTACATTGGTCAAGTCAAAAGAACACCTCTTGACTTGACGTCACTTTATCTATTTAAAAAAGCGCATCTAAATTCGTTGCGTAGTTTTATAGATCTGAGCATACATAGGGACAGACAGGGAAGCGACTTCGTTTTACACTATGTAAAGATGCTATGATCCGTTTGTTTATGGTTTAATTTATTGATTACTAGCGGTTACCCGCGGCTCCGCCCGCGTGGTCAAGCGCAAATGCCAATATGTTCGTTCCCGTGGGAATTAAAAAAAAAACGACTTTATCCTAATTATTCCGAATCCTGTTGGAATTTTAAAAAATCCCGTTTATCCTTGTCTGCTTTATAATGGGAAGCTTAATACAAAATCTAGGCGTTCTAGGTTGAGCCCAAAATAACACACGTGCAATCCTATTTATCCCGTTCCCGTAGGAATTAAAACATCCCGTCTTTATCCTTGTTTACATCCTAAAAGGAACCTCTATACAAAATCTCTGCTTTCTATGTTGAGCCGCGCCTGCGATAATACACTTACAGTCCTATTACTTCCTTTCCCGTGGGAATTATATAAAACCCCATCTTTATCCTTGTCAACATCATAAAGAGAACCTCTATACAAAATTTCAGCTTTCTAGGTTGAGCGCCTGCGATAATACACTTACAGCAGTATTACTCCCTTTTCCGTGGGAATTTTAAAAGTTTCTAACACTTATAGTTTAGGCCCTGCGTTGATATGTCAGTCTGTCAGTCAGCTTCTTCTTTTATGTATATAGATGATAGAATCTTTCAGCTACATTGAAACTTCTAGCACTTGTAGTTTCAGAACACGTAATGATTCAGTAATTTACACGTTCAGTCCCATTATTCCCGTTCCTGTGGGAATTTCGGGATAAAAATACCCTAGTTACTCCAGATTAAATTCTACAAGTGAACCAAATTTCATTATAATCCTTACAGTAGTCAGTGATTTATACGTTCAGTCCCATTATTCCCGTTCCCGTAGGAATTTTAAAAAGAAACATACACTAAATGTTAAGTTGAGCCAATCGCTAATTATTAGTGAAAACCGCATCCAAATCGGTTCAGCCGTTTCTGAGATTAGCGTGTGCAAACATACATACAAACATACAAACAGACGGACAATATTTTTCGAAATTCTTGTTCTATTGCTTATTCTTCATCGCCCTAAACAATTTTTTTTGAAATATATTCAATGTACAGACAAACTTTTTTTACACTTATTATATTATAGATTATAGATAATTTGTCTATGTTATTCGAACACATGCAACTGTATAATGATGGCAGTAGAATAAAGGCTATTTTAGTTTGATGCGATGCGTCCGATACTTACGATGCGAATATGTGGACGCCTACCTTTATATACCTTAAAACTATTTTTTTTTTTTTTATACAACTAAGGTGGCAAACATAAGTGTCTGATGGTAAGCCGTCACCGTAGCCTATAGACGCTTGCAACACCGGGGGCATCCCAACCCCCCCAAGTGGAGCTCTGGAGACCTAACTTACCGCAGGAACACAACATGGCCGAGACCAACGGTTTCGCCCAACTTTCGGTTATAATAGTTCTCAAACAAAGCGGTAAGGTCTTTCCTTACAAAATATTGTGCGAACATTTTTTTTACTTACAAATATATTTATTACAAAAATCACAAAGATTTATTTTATTCATCGTTAGATAATATTTAATTATGTCTGCAGAATTAATTTGTTTTCACTCATAAACACAAGTGTCGTATTTGCCTAATCTCTATCTACTTTGCGAATAGTGTAAGCATTTGGTGACTCGCGTCAGTGGAAACGCACCAAGTCTCGGTTTACTTCTTTCAGTCAAATTTTCATTTGTATGATTTTAGAGTTTTTACAAATACAATATAAGTAGTGAGACAGGCTTAACCATGATCTATGGACAACAATCTGATCGACAGCATAACGTACTCTCCGATATAAAGTTTTAGATTTTTAAAGTCAATCAAATGAGAAATCATGTCAGAATAAATAAACAATTTTTCTTTGTTTCAAAGTTAAAAAAATCTTGTTCATTTGCGTGTTTGCCTCTTAACCTGCTTCATTAAGCTTATCAAGTCTTGTTTGTAGTCGAAGTTAGCGAAGTCAGCCGAACACTGTCCGGAGTGGTGGGCCCTGATCGATCCCTAAATGTTTTTCACTTGCATGTTCGACGCCCATCCGTACACCGTCCTGAGTGATGGTAGCTCAATCCCTCAGTCAGTCCCTCTCCCGCAGCAGGCCTCTCGCTTTGGCCGTGAGCTTGCGCACGCGCCCGCGCGACGACACCGACAGCGCGGAGCCGCTCGCGCCTGCGCAGCGACAAGAAACAACATTCAAACACGGTCGTGGTAGGGACGACCGCTTCAGACAAAACAAGAACGCCCGAGTAAGGGAGACATTTTAAATAAGTGAGATATTGTTGAGATGGTAATTCATGACCTCTTTTTTATGGTTACGGAAGAAACAATGGTTTGATAGATTCCTGATGGCTTTATTTATCATGAGTCAGAATAAAAAAATGTGGGATGAAATAAGGTAGACCTCTCCACTAGTAAAAACTCAATGACAGGCCATCTCTGAACTGGAAGTGTGCAAGCTGGCTATGAATTGACATGATAATCGGGATGTTAATATAGGAGGCGCGTTGTTTGTTACCGTTGTGGTGCGCGTGCGCGGCGTCGCCGCCGACGCTGCCGTGCGCCGCGCGCGAGTAGTAGTCGTGGTCGGCGGGCAGCGCGGGCACGTAGCCCTGCGAACACATTATTCGGTGCTTACAAACGCACAATCCGCGCCACGAAAGGACTGACGTGTCACGTTCGCTAGTTCTTTTTTTAGAATATTCCTTGAAGTACGAGGATGGTTCTTTCGGAGAGAAAAAGTTAAAAATTCCCACGAGAAAGCGGGGGATACACGTAAATTATGAGATATTTTAAAATTTTATACATTCCAGATGTGTTTGATGTGGTTGGCGTTATTGGCGCGTCGGTGAATCGGTGTGTGGGCGATGTTGGCCCAGCGTTGAGACCAACATTTTTTACCTGTCTGGCGCTGACATTGGCGTTGCTGGCGCGTATGTTTGCCCAACGTTGGGGCCAATTAGTACACGCTAGTATTACACACCTGTCTGGCGCTGGCTTGGTTGGCCTGGTTGGCGGCTTGGTTGGGCTGGTTGGCGCTGCGCCGCGGCGCCCTCTTGCTGATGGCGTTGGCGGAGTCGTCGTCGCTGTCCTCGTTGTAGCGGCGCGGGGAGCGGCGCGCGCGCAGGGACACGCCGCGGGCCTATTACCAAATAGCAGACCCTCAATATAACCCAAATTGTACGTACACGTACTCTCTGAATAAACGATTTCATCACATATTGCCATATTGTTTTTTAATCCAAGTTACGGCCTTTATTAGTGTTATACTCACGGGCCGTCGCCGCCGTTGGTCCGTGTCGGAGCCCGAGTCGCCGTTCTGCTGGCGTTCACTGTAACCGACATTAATAATATGAGATGCATCCACATAGCATAGTTGACATAACATCGGTGCGAATCAGCAACGCAATCCAGGAGCCCTTTCCTTTAGGGTTCATTCATACCAGCGCAAAATTGAAGCGCGTTGAATTATCACAACTATAGTAAAGTCGCTCTCGCCTCTAACCAAGGACAGTTTTCGATGAAAATTGACGAGTGATGGTGCATTAGTTCACTTAGTAGCTCCTTGGGAGCGCGCAACGCGCACGCGTCTGTCGAGTTGGTCGCGTGAATCTACGAGTCTTCGTCGCTTCCCACTTCTTCGACATATGGGTGTGCGAAACACATCATCAGGTTTTAAGTCGGCATTCCCTGTGTAGCAGGGGGGAAGTAAATGAAGGCCTCTCACCGCATCTGCACGAGCGGCGCGTCGTCGTCGTCGTCCCTCGGGTGGTAGGAGCCGTCGGAGGAGTAGCGCCGCCCCCCGCGCCCCGCCCCCGCCCCAGGCCCCGCCCCCGACGCCGCCGACGACGACGACCACGACCACGAGCGGCGGCTGCGACAGGCCAAGACACGTCACGACTTGTACAGGCGCACACAAGGGGCACGTCAAGAAGCAGCTCCACTCACCGCTTGGTCCTGGCGCTGGGCGCGGCCTGCCAGCCGGGGCTGCCCGACGAGCCCGAGGTGCTCGCGCGCCGGCGCTTGCGGGCCTGACCAAACACATAATAAGCTTCGTTCTAAACGGGCAAAATTGCTTGACAAGCACGTAAAATTCATGTACTTGTCAAGCATTTTTGATCTAGGGAGGGATCGCATCATATAATTAAATAAAAATGAGGTTAATTTTTTGATTTTACAAATAGTGAGACCACAGAAAACAGTTCTCACTCCAATATAGGTCAAAAAAGTGAAACCACGAAATAACGAGGGGTGTTATCAGTAAATGTGAGTCTTAATGACGTCTCGTTTCGTTAGTTTTTCTGCGTTTGTATTTCAACTGCTGTGAGTGTGTATGTGTCTCTCTCTTCGTGTTTGTCACTTGTGTATTTGTAAATCTGCAGATGGGCGTATATCAGAGTGCTTACTACGTTTTTTGCTCACATTCGAATGTGTTAACGTTTACAAGCCGACCAAATTGAAAAACAGTTTTCATATTGTGAATTTACCACGCGTGTTATATTTATTAGCCAGGTTACTCACTTCGAAACGTGAGTAAATAAGCCACATAATTTTGATATGTAACACGCGTCTTATAAATTCGCAACATGAGAGTTCTTCTCTATTTGGTCGGTTTGTTTACGTCGACATGAACGAACGTGAACAAAAAAACCCGTACTAAGCACTCTGTTCTCTCTGTGAACGTCAGTATTCCATTTCTATGCGTGCATGTCAGTATATCTGTCTCTCTGTGTTTGTATGTCTGTATATCAGCGACTGCATGTCCGTTACCTCTGTCCGCCTCGTGTCCGGCTCGTCGTAAGTGAGTTCTACTTCGTCGTCCTGCAGCTCCTCTTCTAGCACTTCGATGTCCTCCGCTCGCGACGAATGCGACGACGAAGAAGACGCTCCGTTAAGCGCGGGCGATGCCGACGAAGATGACGCTAGGGGAGGAGATTCGACTTTGTACAAAGTGAAATTGTAACAATTTGATTTTGTTAATAAAGGATTCTATTACATTGCTTACTATGGTAATCGACTTTGTTAAAAATGGGTTGACTTTTTACAAAGTCATTATACCTATTTTTAACCAGTGTTCAGCAAATTAATAAAAAAAAGGATTAAACTTTATGCAAAAACGTCTAAACAGCATCAATTCCATTAACTTTATACAAAGTGGTTTGACTTTGTACAAAGTGTTTTAAATTTTCCCAAAAAACTAATCAAACTTATCTTAAATCATTCTAAATGACATAAAATGCTTCGACTTTGTACAAAGTATTTTGACTTTGTCCAAAGTGATATGCTCACCGGGTCGCGGCTGACTCGGGCCGGGCTCCGCGCTGTTGCTACTGCTCTTACTCTTCTTGCCAACGCCTTTGCCTGTTGGAAAAGAGTTAGATTGAAATATTTGAGCTAAGCTAAGTTAGTTTAACATACATTATACGCTATGACGCCGATTCGTCGCCGAAGCGAAGTCGAAAGGCGAGTGCACAGATGCAGAAGTGACTGATGCACTCACCCTTCCCGCTGGGCACGAGCGGTGCGTCGCTGTCCCACGAGTCGTCCCTGCGCAGAGCCGCAGCAGCCGCCAGCGCCCGGCGCGACGCCGCCGCCAGCGGCTCCGACATGGAGCTGTCGGACGGCGACGAGGCGCTGCGCTGGCGCGTGCGGCGCGGGCGGTGCGCGCGCGGCGCGGGGCGGGGCGGGGGCGCGCGCCGGAGCCGCAGCGCCGCCCACAGCCGCGACCAGCGCGCCTCGAACAGCGCCGACAGCCGCACAGTCATCGAGTAGATGCGACTTCTCTTGTTTGTGTTGTACAGGCGACTGTTGCTGAACACACGGCGCACGTCGTCGGCGAATTGCGCCGCGCTCGAGTATTCGCGCCGGAGGAGGCGGCCGCGCACTGTGCCCAGGTCCATCGGATGCGATACTATTGTTAAGTAATCTGTGAGAGAGAATTTCAATTATTTATATTATATTTATAATAAATATCATTCAATCAAATGAATTTATTATAATCATTCGTTCATTCCTTTATTCGCTCATTCAACTTTCGTTCTTTAGTTTATTCATAGATGAGATCTAATAGGGTTGTTTCCAATTTTAAAATAATTACATTATTGTAGTCCGTATTTTAGATTTTTTTTAAATATTAGACACGTATTTTCTCTTTTTTCGATTAAACAAAAAAAAACAAAGATACAAGGCATAAAAATGAGGAGTGGGGGGCCTTGACGTCACCCCGTACGGAAAAATGCCACACGGCGTGACGTCACAAGTAAATTTAATAGGCTTATATCACATTTTTGGTCTAATTTACAAAAGAAAAAATGAGTTGCCCTTATTTTTGAATAATCTAAAAGCCTATTGGTGTGTGTGTACGAGTAACGTCCCACCTGGCGCCGTGTGCGGCTCCACCGGCGCCCGGAAGGGCTCCGAGTCCGGCGCCGCCAGCAGCTCCGTCAGCAGCGCGCCGCACTGCCCGCGCCAGCCCGCACAGCTGCCTCGAGACTGCACACGGACGGACAGACATTATAATTATTATAGGAATGTTGCTGTCATATTGAGTCGTTGTTCCACGACATTTCACTTTTCCATGACTCAATTGAGATAGTTTTCCTGTAACTCACTGTCGAAGCATATAACGTTATATTTGCGTGAACCAATGGCAGGCGGCCCTCGTTACGCCATATTTTCTCGACCAATCAGAAAGCGCTACGGTGACGTGATACAAAAAACGATCATCATCACCAGAAGATATGCAATTGCGAACGTGGCTAATTTATTTTTATTTTATATAATTTTTGCCAAAAAGTGAAAAGTCTATGTAATCTTTTACAAGAATAGATGTTCTACGTTATAAAGGCTGTTTCAATTACCACCACCACATCATTAATTGTAGGACACAACGACACTCACCTTGCTGTTGCTCGGCTTGGCCTCGTCGTCCGAAGAGTGGTAGGAGGCGCACAGCTCGTGGTACTTGGCCACCACGTCCACGTCGCGCCAGTTGCTTAAACAGCAACACGGGCACATTGTTAGAAAAGGATGCAAACAGGCAACGTTTGAAAAAAAGGTGCGTGTAAAAAAATTGGGCAAATAAAGTTGTATGAGGAGTGTAAAAAAATTGAAAAAAAAAATTTTTTAAGCACCTAGTCAAGTCATAAGAAACGAATTAATATATTTTTTTTGTATAAGGTCTATAAGATGCGTTTTCACAGGCGGAGCTGGGCAGAGCGGAGTCAAGTGGACTGATCACAGCACTCGAAATCTCCACTCCGCGTAATGTCCGCTCCACTTCGCTTCTTCCAACCGCGTCAGTGGAAACGCAAGCTATTTTAGAAGTAGTAAACCCCCCCCCCCCCCTCCTCACCTGATGATGTTGAGCAGCAGGTCGGTGACGAGCCTCGCCTGCCTCACGATGGTGGAGTGCGGCTCGTTGTACGTCTCGGCATTCGTCGCCAAGTACCGCACGTCGAACTGCGCGGCCGCGACGCGCCGGTAGAACTGCGCGACATGACACACGATATCAACAATTGCTTTGGAGACGACGTTTAAAACAGACAAGGGCAAGTGCAAGTGGCAAACTGAACTTTTGTACATCTTGAAAGAGAAGGTAGGACCAGAAAGAGAAAGTGAATGACAGGAAAGAATATGACTTATAAAATATCGACAATGTATATAAATATAAAATTCAAAGTCCTGACTGACTGACTTAACTATAATTATATCAACGCACAGCCCAAACCGCTGGGTCTAGAGATTCCAAATTTGGAATGTAGGTTCCTTGCGACGTCTAGGGGTGTACTGAGAAAGGATTTTTCAAAATTCCCACGGGAAAGCGAGACATACGCAAACGAAGTTGCGAGTATTTTACTAGTAAACTATATTTTTTAAGTCGTATTTTTGCCTCACATTTTGTCTGTCATTCACTTTTTTGTCCCGACATATCTTCTCATATATGATACGAATTTCTCTACTAAAATTATTTCTCTCCATTAATAGGCTAAAATTGGTAGAAAACAGTCTCTTGTCTACATTGTTTTAGACCTAATTTTCAGCCCAATGTTTTAAGCCGTTTAGCTCAATAAACATAAGAAAGTGATTCTTGTTTATTTTGTAAATTTCATTGTTGTCAACCACACAAACTTTTTTGCGCTACTCACCAAGTTCTCGAACCTCGCGCGTATGGTGCTCAGGTCTATCGGGTAGGGCACCACTCGCGCGTACGAGGGGTACAGCTGCAGGTCCACCGGCGCCGCGAAGGGCTCCGCCGCCGACAGGGTCATCACCTGCACGAAGGGACAGGTCCAATCATCAGCACCAAGTAAGAAATGATCAGCAATAATATAGTGAAGGGAATAGCCAACCTGTTGTATGTGGTCGGCGATGGCCCTGCAGGCGGCCTCGCGCGTGCCCTTGGGCCACTCGTGCGCCTGCGCGCGGTACAGCGCCGCGCGCAGCTCGGCGGGCAGCGCCGGCAGCGCGCCGCCGCCCGCCGCGCGCCGCCCGTCGCAGGGCTCCAGGTCCCAGGGCGACAGCCGCTCCACCTCGCCGTTGTCCCACCTAAGGAACACACCGTCGTCACACACGAGGCTCGAGCTAAAGAGCCAAAGAGGCACGCCTCGTCTCGCTGGACTCACCGGACCCTCAGCGCCAGGAACTGCGCGGCGGCCGCGGCGGCGTCCCAGCGCTGGGCGTCCGCCGGGGGCGCGTCCGCGTCCAGCACCATGCCCGTCCACCTGAAATGTAAGATCATCAATATGCCAATCTACAAGTTCTTGTAAAGAACTAAGTACAACACTAACAAAAGAGATTGCGGCCCGCAAAATCACAAACTTACGTTTTTAACAAACCGCAACTCGATCTTTCAAAGAACGCGATTCCCGAATATAAACACAATAAATGAGCAAAGAAAGATTCAAGTGTAATTTGTTAAAAACGTAACAAAATTTGAATAACGCGGGTTGTGAAACGAACCACCTTAGGTGGATTTCTTTCGCCATTTCTTTTACCAGTAGTCATTTTGTTATAAATAATAAATACATAGGGACAAAACACACTGATAGAGCTAACCCCAAAGAGATATTTTATAACAAATTCATATATAGATAAACATCCAAGACCAAGTTCTGTCTGTGCATTGGTGCTCACCACGAGTCGTCGATGCAGCAGCGGAAGCGGTCGCCCTGGCTCCAGCGATGCGCCACCCCCGCCACGAACTGCTGCTTGAGCACCAAGAAGTCGATCACGTCCGGCATGTCGTGGTACCTGACACACGCACAATTAAAATCAATATTTAAATTGTTATCTAAATAAAGTCCTTACTCAATAGTTCGATTTATCAGTTTTATCGTGAAACTACGTACAAAATTGGGTTTAAAAACCAAACTATTTTTAATTGTATTTAAGATTTTTCTCTCATTTGACCGACCATCGCACTTATTTTAATGGAGCGATATTTATTTGAGTTTTGCGGTTATGTTGTTAGAATGGTTTCGGATTATTTTGCAATGTTTTTTATTTTCTAGTGTTTTTGGCATCGAGATGAAATTAATACCTAAGATTGAAATATCATAGACATAGATTCCATACATACCTGACGGTGAAGCTGCGTTTGGTGCCTTGCGGGGCGGTGGCGGCCAGCTTCAGGCAGACCACCCTGGGCGGCTTGATCACGTACTTGATGCCCACCACCTTCACCAGCTCCGCCTCCTGGATAGGTTAACGGTAAGTGGCGACCAGGGGCGGCTGTACCTTAAGTGCGCTCGTGCACTGAACTACCAGATTTTAATAGGTTCAGAAAAAAAAATGCTTAATAATCCGATTGACTATCTATTCAATTAAAAATATCAACGAAATTGTTACAAAACAATTTCAACTCTTGGCTAAAGTTTTAAGTCTTATTTTCGCTTGTAAAGACAATTCGCCGTGCGCTAGGCCGCGCGCACGGCGAATACTCATACAACGTCTATGAAATACGAGCTAAAACGCCTGGCGCGTGAGACAGAGATAGTGCAATAGAAAATGTATGGCAAAATTAGACAGCTCGCGTGCGCCGCACGCACGACCCGGAATTTACCGAGAACCGGCGAACGAAAAGCCGAGAGCGGACGACCGCGTCGCGCGTTTGTTTTTGTTATTGTTTACATTGTGATTTGTGATAGAATTATAAATTATAATAAACTAACTTATCGTTTTGTGTGTGGGACAGTTGTGTGACTAAATAGCTGTTAAAATGAGCATTAACTTTAACATTGTAAAACTTTTCAACAAAAGATCGATTTAAAATCAGCTGGACCGCCCGGGCCATTTCTACTTGAAACAAGAGTGTAAATCGAAAAATAAATAATTTACGCGAAGTTTTAAAAGTGAAATGTATAACAGAAAGAAATGGCTGTGTGGATGTGAGCGTCTCAATACATTATTTTGTTTTGGGCTTTGTAAAGACAAAATGTTGTTTTATTGCAATTTCGAATTGGAGTACTCAGTGAGCTGATAAAGTGCACCACCAGTGCCATGACTCACCAGCCGCCACTGGTGGCGACTACCAGATAAATGCAGCGGCCTAATGCACAAGCGGGCAGTACTGACGGACCTGCGCACGTCTAACTAAAAATATTACATGCAAGTAACTACGCCTAACTAAATACAAGTAGGTTTACAAGATATACTTGTGCACGTCAATATTTTTAATCCTTCCAGCACTTGAGACGTGAATGGCCTGTTGGGAAGAAGTGTCGCAAGAAACTCAACAGTAGTCTTTTTTAGAAGCCATTTTAAAACTACTAACTATGGTTTTAAATCGGGGTACAGACTGTAGCAACGTAACACGTAAATGTAACACGCGATGAAAGAATCTCCCGTACACACAAAGCTCCGTTCGTGCGCGTATTGTGCGCACGAGGCGTCCGCACTATGGGAATTCTGTTACATTACGACAATGTGGACGGCAAATTGTTTCATTTCGTAAGCCTGGGGCCGTACCATGACCGCTTAAAACAAAACAAGAACGGCTGAGTAAGGGAGACAGCGCAATACATGATGTAAGGCGACGTCTCGTTTACACAATCGTTTAAGGATAGTTATAAAAAGTCGTGGTACGGCCCCTGTACCCGCCTTTACGTTACAGCAGTTCGTACCCGCGTTCGTATTTGATTTTTTCTTTAAGTAAAACACTATTTAAATAAAAGAACTAAGAAGAAGAAGAATATATCTATAAACAATGTCTCTTACGTGCACTTGCGTCCGCTCCCATGGTTTGTCCCTAGGATTTATCTTGTACAGGTCCTTCTCCGCCACAGCTTCGAAGTAGCGCTGGTGGCCCTGCATACGAACAAACACACATAATAATAGTTGTGTTCAGGCTCCAATTCAAAATATTTGTTGTTTTTGTTAAAATATGTAGAATTTGATAGAGACGATTTTCCGAAATTTCTACGGGTAAGTGTCCTGGGATCCACCTGTGGATTGAACTGGAAAATAGTGTCTATCTACTTACCAGTCTAAAATAGACGCATTCGTCCCCCATCTGCGGATGGTAGGGCGCCTTCCGGGGCAGCACGGCGGTCAGCCAGTCGCCGGGTCGGTAGGCCTCGGGCAGCTCTTCGGCTGCGGCTGCGGGCGCCGCGCGGGCGTCGCGCGGGCTCGCGGCGGGCGGGCTGCGGGGCAGCGGCGCGCGCTTGGCCAAGGACGTCGACGGGCTGAACCTGTTCTGGGGGCGCCTTCTTCTCGCGCGGGCTGGGGGCGCCAGGGCTGCGCCGGCTTCCCAATCCGAGTATTGGGAGGATGACGAGCTGCCAAAGTATAATTCATTAAATAAATAAACAAAGAAATGCATACAAGGTCATTTTTAAAATCTTTATATTAAATATTGTCTGATAATTGTATTTATGACATGGAAAAAATTTCGGAAAATAAAAAAAACATTTGTGAAAAAAAATTAAAATACCGTCTTTCAAAAGTAACGAGAAATTACGATTCCTTCTATAGTCTGTATTTTTTTTTAATTGCCAATATTTATTATTTTTGATTATTTCATTCAGCCTAAGCTTATATCTATATTGAAATCAGTAGTCGATCGAAGCTTTTATCTTTTCATACGAAATAAGCTTTCGGAATTTTCGGCGAATAGTAAAAGACGTTGTGCAACTTACTCGTCGCTCTTGCTCCCAGAGTTTTTACTTCCAGAGCAGCTACACAGACATACAGACAGGCATGAGTATTCTCGCGCACTTACAATAGGACAACGAATGAACAGAAAAGGCCGTAGCCGGCTTTCTTTTACCGGTGGTCATTTTGCTATGTTTCCGAAATGGTGGTTCTTAAGGTAGCTTTAATCAAATATTGAAAACATTAAAATAATATGTTAAATATGACTAGAGAGCGTGTCTGTGCTTACTAACTGAATAAACGATTTCATTTTCTACGACGCTAGTAATTTTAAAGTGAAAAAAAGTAATATAAAGGTCGTGGCAAACTTATCAATACGGAAACAGAGTGCTTAGTACGAGTTTTTTTGATCACATTCGAACGTGTTAACGTTTACAATCCGACCAAATTGAAAAACAGTTTCATATTGTGAATTTACCAGACGCGTGTTACATATCCAAATTAGTCGGGTTACTCACTTCGAAACGTGAGCACGTAAGACACATAATTTTGATATGTAACACGCGTCTCGTAAATTCGAAACATTAAAGTTCTTCTCTATTTGGTCGGTTTGTTTACGTTGACATGTTCGAATGTGATCAAAAACCGTACTAAGCACTCGGATCGTAACCGTATCGCCTTCGTTCGTGAGCTTTTCCCGATGCGAGGTGAGGATTACGTTACGATTACTATTAGTGTGCGGTGCAGTAGGAGTATGACCCTTGGGGCGAATGTGGCTTAAAGCAAATACCTGGAGGAGTCTGAGAAGTCTGCGCTGGTCGCCTGCGAGTGGTCGCCGGAGGAGTGCGCCGACGCAGACAGACGGACGGACTCGTCGGACGTGTCGGAGCCCGAGGCGGAGTCGGCCTCCCTCGGCTCCTCGCGGTAGCGGGCCACGGGCCTCTGCGCGGGCCGGGGCGCGGGCCGGGCCCTCTCGGCGGGCCCGCGGGGCCTGCGCCCGGGCCTGGCCCGCGGCCCGGCCGGCTCGCCGGCGCCCGCCGTGCTGATCATCACGGGCCGGCGACGCATCTCGCGCCGCCACCACGACTGCTCCAGCTCGTTCAACTCCGCGCTGAATAACATATACAATATATAGAACTGGAAATTAACGTCAAAGAACCACGCCCTCAGACTCAGATTGGTCAATGCTGTGTTCACCTGGCCGCCTCGACGCGCTGCCGCTGGCTCTGCGGCAGCGGCGGCACCAGGGGCCGCGGGTTCGGCGCCAGCAGCAGGTCGCCGCTCTGCCAGCTGCCCGCCGTGTGCCGCACCCCCTCCCCCCTCCACACACCCCCGTGGGCGCCCGCTTGGCCACGTGCTTCTGGGGGGGTGCCGTCTCCTGGAAGAGAGTCTGATTTGAACGAAACTCAATGGGCAATACACACCAAAGTCGCCAACAAGTTGTGAGTACCTTTGGCATGTAAAATTAAGTTCGGCTCATAAGTGCTTTGAATCGAGCGTTACCTGCCGCCAAGGCCAGTATCATCCTGTCGAGCCTGGCGCGCGCGGCGTCGGCGGCCGGCACCAGCTGCTCCAGCGCCAGGTGCGCGCGGCCCGGCACCAGGCGCTGCAGCCCCGGGGGGTGGGGGGCGCCCTCCACGTCCACCAGGAAGGGCGGCGGCATCAGGTGCGGGGGCGTCTCCGTCTGCTCGTCCAGGGCGCCGCCCAGCGCGTCGCGGACCAGCGGTCGGTAGTCCGTGTGGAAGAACAGCTCCGGCGGCAGCTGCTGCAGCAGCCGGTGGCCTCGCCCCAATCCCAGGAGTAACAGGTGCCCGTGGCTGTCTGACGCTGCCACGTGCGCCCCTCCCCCCCACTTCGCGTCGAAGATCGCGCCGGAACCCTGACCCTCGATACGGTTGTGGAAGTGGCCGATCACCTGGGTATAATCAATTAGTAATGAGTATTTATTATTAAAACTTAGAACTAAAATAAACATTGGCGGGGTACGCTCTAATCCCTGCAGTGGGATGATTATGATGATAATTAGAACATACCTCTCCCCGACATGCATCCCAGACGAACAGCTGGCCATCATGTCCAGCTGACAGCAGCACATGGGGCAGGAACGGATGCGCTTCCAGCACGTAAGCCTCGTCTTTGTGCCCTCGCAGCGCGCGCAGATGTTTCGCCGATCGCGCGCACCAGACGCGCACAGTGCAGTCCGAGACTGCAGTCAGGACCAGCTGGTCGCTGCAGTCCCAGGAGACCATGGTGACCTGGAGATCGAAGGTTACATGATGACCATGGATCTATAATCTCCTAACTAATATTATAAAATGAGAAAGTGAGTTTGTTTGTTTGTTATTCCTTCACGGCTTGACTAATCAGCCAATCATTATGAAAATTTGTATACATATTATCAGGGGTACAGAGCCCAACATAGGCTACTTTTTATGCCATGAAAGTATATCATTACAACGGGAAAATATTTTTTCTACTATAGATGGTGCTGCAATTGCGTAGTCGCAATGATGTTGATAAAATTAACCGCGAAATCTAGTGGCTACGCGTAGCAATTTTTGCTTAGTTTGGAACTAGATGGCGTTGTGTGATTTGTCCAAGAATACTAATTTATTTATCTATGTATTGTATAAGTCTAAACGACCAAAAAATTACATCGTCTTCAATCTCTCTCTCTTTCTAAGAATAAATCGAAAAGAGAAAGAACGACCTTTCGAAATCTTTGGAATTTGACACTACGTCCTCATTCCTATTCTGATTTGGAACGCGGCATACCTTCAGCTTCTTCCCGTCCGCCTGCCGGACGGCGTTGTCTATGGGCGGCGGCTGCAGCAGCACGTGGCGCCACTGCGTCGCGTGCAGCGTCCACAACGCCGCGCTGCCGTCCTGCATTGTGCGAGGCAAGCAATGAGAATGCTGGACGGTATTCGGATGGGTGTTTACTTCAGAAATACTTCAGATACGTCAGACAATCGTTACGACAAGTCAGTGTATGTCAGGTAGAAAATGTGTACATGACAATGTTCAATACATAAAACACTGAACAAATATGTAGTTGGGAAATGTACATTTATTAATTTTGAACTGACCACACTTTTTGTGTGTAACATTTGATTTGATGTGTGATAGCAACACCTTTTTTATTCTCTCGCGTCTTTAACACTGTAAAATTGTTTGCACGAGAAAGTTTGTCTCGTCCTAATAAATCTAAAAACAACAAATAACCACTGTGTTTAATTTATGAACAGAAAGTAATAGAGTATTAATGTTACCTTGCTCCCGGAAATGAACCTGAGCCCCCGGTGCGCCCACGCTATGCTGTCCACTGCGTCACTGTGCACCGCGACTTCCAGCACGCGACGTGGTGTCCCACTCTAATACACAAACAGAATTTTCAAGTTAAAGGGGGTGAAAAGTGGGTTGAAATTATTATAAGAGATATTTTTTTATTTCCGTTCAGATTTTCTTATTCTGAAGAAGAAAGTTGTTAGGATAGTTTACATAAGGGGTGAAAAATGGGGTGTTATTTTGTATGAGATATATTTTTTATTCTTGTTCAGATTTTCATATTCTAAATGAAATCTAGTTTTGTTAGAATGTTTTCACTTCTAGGGTTGAAAAGTGGGGTGATTTTTATTTATTTTCTCTCTCTCTATCTCTGTCACTCACCACGCTGTACACCCTGACGTGCTGGTCGGCGCTTCCCGCGGCCAGGAAGGCGCCTCCAGCACTCCAGGCGGCGCAGATCATGTGGCAGGCGCCTGGACGCATGCGCTCCACGTACTGCACGGGCTGGGACAGGAACTGCCCGTCGGCGGAGCATGTCCAGAAGGCCACCTGGGATGTCAACATATATTAAATTACTGCTTTTGTTTAAATTTAGGGTCCTGTCTGTGCCCGGAAACACACTCACCGATCCATCCGTGGACGTGGAAGCCAGCCATCGCAGGTCGTGCGCGGGCGGCGCCCAATGCACCGACGTGATGGTGCCCGCGTGGGCTGCCAAGACCGCCCTCGGGGCGCCCGTCGCCAGACACCACACCCTGGACACGGTAGAGAGCAATCAAATGGTCCTTGTGACATTCAATATAGAGGTTCTTTATTCTAG
The DNA here is from genome assembly GCA_905163395.2 of Endotricha flammealis. NCBI lineage: Eukaryota > Metazoa > Arthropoda > Insecta > Lepidoptera > Pyralidae > Endotricha > Endotricha flammealis. The sequence goes on along the minus strand of LR990881.1, from coordinate 55,935 downwards.
AAATACTATGATGTTATACCTGACGAGCCGTTCTACGGAGCCCGCGGCCAGCAGGGCTCCGTCGCGGGACGCGCACACGTCGGTGATCTCTGCGCCTGCGCCGCGGAGCGTTGCCAGCAGACGCGCGTCCACCGCGCTCCACACCTTCACTAGTAGGTCGTCTGCGCCCTGAACAATTCAACGGATTTGAGTTTGATATTAGAGTAGCGAAGAGAAAAACGCCAACGCTCCTGGCACGCGCAGTCATACAACAATTAAGTGCTAGGACTGCGTGCGCGAATGATGTTTGAGAGAGAGTATAAAGTAATGAATGAAACAACTCACAGTAACCACATATCGTCCCGTGCAATCGAACACCAAGCAGTAAACTGCGGACAGATGTCCCAAGGTGCGTCGCTGCAGCTGCAGTCCGGACAGCATCCGCGACGGGAACAGCCCCGACGCGCCGCGCCACATCTCCGCGCCGCCCAGCTCGCGCGACTGCAGGCGGCGGACTGCCAGGGAAGTCTCGTCATCATCAGACAACATACCAAAATGCAGAACTACATCACGTATGTGCATGTGTGTGTAATGGTTACCACGCCAGACCCAGGAGGTTCCGGGTTCGAATCCCGGTCAGGTCATGATGAAAAACGAACTTTTTCTGATTGGCCTCGGGTCTTGGATGTTTATCCATTTATGTATTAGTTATAAAATATAATATCGTCGAGTTAGTATCCCATAACACAAGTTTCGAACTTACTTTGGGGCTAGCTCAATCTGTGTGATTTGTTTGTCCTTGCATATTTATTTTATTTATTTATTTAGTTTATTACATAGCTAAGAAACTACTCGTTGGTTATGTTACTATTAATAATATTGTATTATATTTACATCTGGAAATAAATAAATGTAAATCACTTACCGAGCGTGTGATCAGGTATGTGACTGGCATATTTGGGCTTCGGTCTGACCAGCGACTCACTTAACAGCGACAACCTCGCTGTCAACTTCAGATTATCCGTTGGTGTCGTAGCCGTTGAGGTAGTGGGGCTGGACGGGGTTGGGGGTAGCGCCGGTAAAGCTGCTGTGGGGTTCAGTCGAGCTAGACGTAGTGCTCGTTCGCAGACTGATGATAGACGGGTCCATGGTACCTCTGTATATTGTGATGCCTGGAAAAGGTGTAGAATACGGATCCCAATTTAAAAAAATCCTTATCCTTACTAATATTATAAATGAGAAAGTGAGTTTGTTTGTTTGTTATTCCTTCACGGCTTGACTAAGCAGCCGATCATTATGAAAATTTGCATACATATTATTAGGGATACAGAGCCCAACATAGGCTACTTTGTATCCCGTGAAAGTATGTCGTTCCAGTGGGAAAATATTTTTTCTACTATAGAGGGCGCTGTATCGGCCAACAGATGGCGCCACAAGTCGCGCAATGGGTTGTTTTGTTGTCAAACGAGATCTATACAGTCATAAAATTAACGCGAGCGAAGCCGCGGGGAAAAGCTAGTATATAATATAGCCTATGTTACCCGGGGGGCCGGGGGTAATGCACCTTCCAGTAGTTTTTGGCAAAGAAAACTATTAATCTTTCCTCTTTATAATATTAGTATTGATTACTAAAGTTTTCCTTACATTAATGGTTTTCAATCACTCTCGCTAACTCATTCAACATCGACAAAAAAACAAAATGTGTGTTTGTAACGTTTTTTTAACTTTTTTTAATCAACTTTTTCTGCTTATTTCCGTTTTTGGTTGAATCTATACCTATGTAATGATTTTGCAGAGTTATTGAATATTAACAAATTACGGAATTTCAAGTTATATTATTACAAGTCATACATACTTATTTGTTTAAAGATAGCTTTATTACATACTAGTGAAACACGTGTATTTATTTATGCAAAGTAGCGCCATCAAAACAGACTTTTGATGAAATCCTACTGGGATCCCGTACTTTTCGGGATAAGAAGTACCCTATGTGTTAATCCAAGGTTTCAGCTACCTACATACTAGTTCATGCCAAATATCATAAATATTGGCTTAGCTATTTGAGCGTGAAGAAATAACAAACATACACATAACTTTCGCCTATAGTATTAGTAAGATTTAAAATTTCTCGAAGTTTCGCTAAAAAATACCATCTTGTAAAAAGTTTTATTCATATATTCGCGCTTAGTAGTGGTGACGCTTCGCCCATTGCCGTAAAATCTGCGCCAATCACGACGCGCGGAGATCGCGTTCGCGTCGTAGAGCGAGACAGAGCAAGCGTCCTAGGACGATAGCCACAAGCGCGAGAGAGACAATCATACTCATAATTACGATATCACCCAATTTTTACTGAATGATATAACATTTTTTTCACAAAATCATCAAAAACTATTAATTTCTCACTGAAACACCGTAAAAACATTTTTCACGAGTTTCCATCGTATTTAGACGATCATTTCTACATATTGCACAATATTAGTTTTTTTGCAGTTTTTACACAATTTCAGCTTTTCCGTTTGCATTATTTCAGTCAGGAGGATAGTAAACCGTGTTTCCGCGTGAAAAATAATGAAAATCTCACCAATTCCTCGTAGGATTGGGTGTGCTCGTTGCCCTCCCAGTCGAGGCGTCTCGGTAGCACCTGCGGACACACACACGCTTTAAAAAACTTTTCAGGAAACTTTCAGCAACTTTGACAGCCCCCACGTGAGTCCGCAACCAAAACAACAATAAACTTCCTACCCGGCACTAGGAAAAGCTCCAACTTACCTCGACACTCTCGAGCTCTTTTAGCAATGTCTGTGAAAGAAAAAGTCATAATTATCACATTTGTCGAGCTTTAAATATAATACACATAATTATCTACCCGATTTACCTGTGCAGTCGCTTTAAGAGGTCCACCGGAGAGAAATTTCGCGATCAGAAAGTAGAGTTCTGAAACCGGGAAAGCTACCATTAGCACGACCTCGCACGTAAGACACCCGTCATTCCGAACTCGATTTTGGGATTTCTGACTCACCAGGAACGACCCTGTGCTCCTCGTTAGGCTCATCCATTATCCTAGTTTTTATATCAAGGGATAAAAATCATCACATACATCACAATCACCATTAAATTCAATCAAACATTTCACTTCTCATTACATTGTTGACGAAAGATAATGCACTTTTCAGTAATGGCAAAATGGCGTATGGTCTGTCGGTAAAGCGGCTCTTCAGGTGTGGGCAGATGTTAAAACAGCTCATAAAAAACTTTGTGCAAAAACTCACAGATGTCGCTACTTGTATAAATTACATTTTCTAAATAATGTACAAAACTGCAATAAAATAAAATAATAAATTAAATTGTTTTTATTTTGTATTAAATTATCAACTTGATTTTATATTGATGTGATATCTGATAAAATGGGCAACGAAAATGTGTTTTCTTGTCGATGTGACCAGTTTCAATTAAAAAATATATTTGAATATGGCAACAACAAAATACTAATGTCAAAATTGTCAGGGATGCTGTGAATTTTGCTGTGGTCGAATGTTATCGAGAAATATGCGGTTTATTACATTTTAATAATGGATTTTCGTGCTAAATCGTATCTTATAAGCGTAACCGTGAGCCCAAGCTCATGTCCCAATCGAAAAAGTGTGTTGACTGTTACAATTTCCATTCAAAATCAGGATTAGTTTTATGCTGATGTGAGTGGTGATACTTGGAGTTTATTTCCTCGTTACCGCCTTTATTCTTCTGAGTACTGGTATGCTCAACTGCTCGTCCAAAGCCCACAAGCCTTTATAGGGTGAGTGTTTTTAGGTTAACTTATAAAAATGCTCCCCTATTTACTGTTCATTGAGTAAAGAGAACACATCAAATGCCTGGGTGCACTTCAGGTTATTAATAGACACAGACTAGACAAAAAAGCAATCTAATAGTGTAGTAGAACCTTTAAAGGGCTTACAACCAGACACAGTGTAAAAAAATATTAAAAGTTGTAAAGTTTGTGAATGTGTGTGTAGATTGACAAGAACTTTAGTTCTGTTTTCACGGGACTAAAGCGACTCTGACCGGGATTTGGTCAAAGTATTTCTCTTTATTTTTTAAGGGGTATGGGTCCACAAGGACATGACAACCCCATCGAAATCGCAAAATTGTATTTATTTGTAAACTAAAGTAATATTTAAAATTAAAAATGCAGGTTCCCTGTGGCAGGGTAATGCGTTGCCTAACGCTGCTAGCATTTTGGTTAGTATAGAGAGGTTCAGAGACCTCTCCTTACGGCGTTTTTCCACTACTCCGTCATCCGATAATTGCCGGTCCGATGTAGAAATTAATATTTTAGTATACGAGCTTCTCCACTACTCTGGCATCCGGTTTTATGTCTAAAGTATGAATTTCTTCTTACTTTCTTAGTTGGTGGTATTATAATGACTGTCATAATCAGTGTGTGGATTATCCTTTAAATATACTTTTTCTGACTTTTTTGTGCCTTAGTATATAAAATTGATTTAATTTGTCCTATCTATATAAAAAACAATTTTTAACACATTATTTAAAACCTGCAGAGTCTCCATAATGTCTGGTGCAGCAGCCAGTGGAGCGGCCGCTGGTGCCTCCGCCCTCGGTGGGCTCGGAGGCTCACTTGAAGACAAGGTGACTTTATGAATTTTACAGAAAAAAAAAATTTTTTGACATTCCAAATAACAAAAATAAGCAGAATAACAAAAAGAATTCAATAATTGTTAATTCCAGCTGCTGATGCTTACTAACAGGCAGGCTGTATGCTTGTTTGTCACCTTTGCGGTATAAAAAAAACAAAATGACAACAATGTAAAGCTAAGATTTTTTCCATTCAGGATTGCGACCTCCTCTGCCCTGTATGCTTCGAGTTAATAGAGGAAGCGTACGTCACCCGCTGCGGGCACTCGTTCTGCTTCGCGTGCATCGCGAAGGCGGTGGAGACGCACCGCCGCTGTCCCAAGTGCGGCGCTGCTTTGGCCTCGAAGGAACATATATTTCCTAACTTCTTGCTCAATGAATTGGTATGTATTACTATCATCATCAAATCAATCCATGATCATCCCACGGCTAGTATAATATATATTTTGAATTGTGTGGTGTGAACAGGTGGCGCGGCGGCGGCTGCTGCGCGGGCGGCCGATGCCCCGCGCGGCGCCGGCGGAGGCCGAGGCGCTCCGGGCGCTGGTGGCGGCCGAGGCGCGGCGCCTGGCGCTGCCGGAGGTACGTCTCTTCTTACGCCAACTATTCTGGAACAGATTGCTTTAGCGATAAGACCGCCTGTTGTATTTTACCTACCTGTTTATACTTTTAATTTATTGTTATTTTTGGTGCAATAAAGAATATTGTATTGTATGATCAAACTAGTGAGATGCTTTTTTCTCATTTGTTCCACTGTCGGATTTATTTTATCGACAAAGACTGGTGGACGACCAAGCGCGTGGCTCTTATTTCTGGGTGTGGAGTCACATACCACAATATTTTTTTTTTTAAATCTTCATAGTTTGCGAGTCATCGGCTATTTAGCCAAATTCAGATTTTGTCTTGATTATTATTATTATTATTATGTTCTTCAACACACTAGCAGCTTACAAAGCTGATGCGTGTTTAAGTTTTCAAGGGGTATCTCAACAGATACCCCCCCCCCCCCCTTCCACTTATCAAACCACCCTCTAAATTAAATTAAAATAAAGATTGACATTCACAGGTGCAACGTATGTTAGACGTCCTGACACGTCGCAAGCGTCTATTAGAAGCGGAGTCCCGTGCAGCCCACCACCGCCTCCTGCTGGAATTCCTGCACCATTTACTGAGGCAAAGGGAAACGCAGAGGGAGCAGCTGGCCAGGGAGGCCCGGCTCGTCAGGAAGGTGAGCGAAGTTCAACGAAGTTATGCGAAGTTATGTCAGGGTGATAGACACACAAACAGCTAGTTTCTGAAGCACATTTTGTAATGTAATTGTAATTCCACGTTAACTCTCATTTGCTTTCTCTTTTTTTCTTCCTGACACTGACAGCTAACAATTTATTAGTTTAACTAACTTAAGGTCTTAATTTTAAAAAAGGTTCTAAGAATTATACCTAATAATGATCTAAAGGAAAGAAAATAAATAAAAAATTAGTATTTTTCTATAATTAAATATTATCGCCCTGATGAAGAAGGTACCTCTTGCAACCCACCACCACCGGCCTGTCAAATATGAATCTAACTATTTAATTGTGGACATGATAGTAATTATTATAAGATCTCATCGTAAAGCTCATTCCTTTTCAATGTTTGTGTTAGGATATGGAGCACGTGGCCAACGTGCTAAAGGAGCTCCGCGCAGGCGCGGCGGGGCTGGCGCAGCTGCCCGAGGGGGGAGTGGAGGGAGGGGGGGAGACGGCGGAGGCCGTGTTCGCCTTCAGGCAGGAGCTGGCCGAGCTGGCGGGGAGCGTGGGGGAGCAGGCGTCCAGGTTGCCCGCCATTCATGGTATGGTTTGCGTTCATCTATGCCAATTACCAATATTATAAAGAGGCAATTTGTGAGGTTGTGGGAATCTGTATGCGATTCGTTCGATCAGGGATATGGAATCCTCACTCTACCCTCTTCTCTTTTTTCCTCTTAATAAAGGTGGGCAACGGCTCAAGGTCTCCATGGATCAAAGTGCTCACATACCATGAGGCGACTTACTTGTTTGTCAACCTTTTCCATAAAAAAAGACAGTTATTATTCGTAAAAAAAGAAAGTCTCCAACTTATTTGGACATCTTTCTAAATATCATATCTCCACCTACAGGTAGTCCCACTACGAGCGGCGTCCCAGAACTGGTTCCAGCCGGAATGGGGGGCGGCGGAGGGGGGAATGGGGCGGAGCCAGAGGAGGAGAGCTTCGCTCTGGGGGCGGGGGGCGGGGATGCCCTGGCGTCCAGGTGGCGGAGGCTGTCTGCTCATTTCGATGATTTCGTGCAGGTAATCATTATATTCTTACCAAAATATTATGAAAGCGAAAGTAATTATGTCTATTTTGTCAGTATTATTTCTTTTTCAGAGGTTGCTTTTAATAATAACTGCTGGTCCGATTAAGATGAAATTTGTTTTGGGCATAGTTTGAAACCCAAGAAAGGACATGTTTGTTTAAATTGACACTCCTCGTATAGTACTTCATGTTGTATCTAGTTTTAAACAGCGGTCATTTCATAATTGGAATGACCGTATGTCACGTGACTATCTCGTTCAAAATGGACACGTTACAGTGTTACTTCGCACATCGAGCGGACGAGCTGTACTTCCCCGGCTCGGCGGAGGCCACGCCCGCCCCCACGCCCGCGCCCGCCTCCACGCCGGGCGCCGCCCCCCACCCGCCCCCCGCGCCCGTGCCCGGCCCCGCCCCCGCCACGCCCGCCCCCTCCGACGACCACGTGCCGCAGGGGCCCGAGTCCAGGGCGCAGAGTGCTGCGGGTGAGTCAAAGCGAATGAAACAAAACTCCTTCTTATACTACATCTGCGAGGAGAGAAGAAGAGAGGAATTTTTAAAGGCCATTTAAGTTGAATACTGTATGAACGTGTTTGCAATGCGTGTCGCAGGCGGCGACCAGCGCGCGCCGGAGGGGGCGAGCGCGCTGCCCCCCGCCCCCGACGAGGGGGGCGTGCGCACCGCGATGGGGCTCAGAGGTGAGATACACTTTATTTACTAACATTTCTTTCACCTATGTTCTTATGCCTAAAGTATCATTGTAAAAAAAATGACCAAAGAGCAAAGTAACAACCATACTCGCATCCGCCAGGCCTGGACGCCTTCCGCGAGGACCTCGTGGCGTTCTCGCGCTACCGCGCGCTGCGCCCCCTGGCGACGCTCTCGTACTGCTCCGACGCCATCAACTACTCCACCATCGTGTCCACCATCGAGTTCGACAAGGACGAGGAGTTCTTCGCCATCGCCGGCGTCACGAAGCGCATCAAGGTGTTCGAGTTCGAGGCGGTGGTGCGCGACGCGGTGGACGTGCACTACCCCTGCGCCGAGATGCAGTGCTCGCACAAGATCTCGTGCGTCTCCTGGAACGCGTACCACAAGAACGTGATCGCCTCCTCCGACTACGAGGGCACCGTCAGCGTCTGGGACGCCGGCACCGGCCAGCGCACCAGGGCGCTGCAGGTGAGAGACCCCATCGAGACCATTTACACATACCGGTGTCGATTTCACGGCACACTTTGAACTAAAACCAAATCCGGCTCGAAGGACCAAAACTATGTAACATCCTATAGCAGTGATCTCTAATATAGGGATGATAGAGTGATAAATAAAATGATATGATGTTCGCGACCACGTTTATTGATGTACTATTTGATACAATGAAATTATTACGACAACCGCGTGCCCGCGGAAACGCGGTCGTTGCGATTTGTATAAACATGCAAAATCGTTGTCACAGGGTTCATAGGCTACGGTGATCTTACCATCAGGTGGGCCGTATGCTCATTTGCTTTGTGTGCGCAGGAGCACGACAAGAGATGTTGGTCGGTGCACTTCAACCGCGCGGACGTGCGCCTGCTGGCGTCGGGCTCCGACGACGCGCGCGTCAAGCTGTGGGCTCTCAACGCGGAGCGGTCGGTGGCGACGCTCGAGGCCAAGTTCAACGTGTGCTGCGTGCGCTTCAACCCGCGCAGCTCGTGCCACTTGGCCTTCGGCTCGGCGGACCACTGCGTGCACTACTATGACTTGAGGTGAGCTGCAATTACATTAGAATAATCTGTGTCAAGCTGTGGGCTCTCAACGCGGAGCGGTCGGTGGCGACGCTCGAGGCCAAGTTCAACGTGTGCTGCGTGCGCTTCAACCCGCGCAGCTCGTGCCACTTGGCCTTCGGCTCGGCGGACCACTGCGTGCACTACTATGACTTGAGGTGAGCTGCAATTACATTAGAATAATCTGTGTCAAGCTGTGGGCTCTCAACGCGGAGCGGTCGGTGGCGACGCTCGAGGCCAAGTTCAACGTGTGCTGCGTGCGCTTCAACCCGCGCAGCTCGTGCCACTTGGCCTTCGGCTCGGCGGACCACTGCGTGCACTACTATGACTTGAGGTGAGCTGCAATTACATTAGAATAATCTGTGTCAAGCTGTGGGCTCTCAACGCGGAGCGGTCGGTGGCGACGCTCGAGGCCAAGTTCAACGTGTGCTGCGTGCGCTTCAACCCGCGCAGCTCGTGCCACTTGGCCTTCGGCTCGGCGGACCACTGCGTGCACTACTATGACTTGAGGTGAGCTGCAATTACATTAGAATAATCTGTGTCAAGCTGTGGGCTCTCAACGCGGAGCGGTCGGTGGCGACGCTCGAGGCCAAGTTCAACGTGTGCTGCGTGCGCTTCAACCCGCGCAGCTCGTGCCACTTGGCCTTCGGCTCGGCGGACCACTGCGTGCACTACTATGACTTGAGGTGAGCTGCAATTACATTAGAATAATCTGTGTCAAGCTGTGGGCTCTCAACGCGGAGCGGTCGGTGGCGACGCTCGAGGCCAAGTTCAACGTGTGCTGCGTGCGCTTCAACCCGCGCAGCTCGTGCCACTTGGCCTTCGGCTCGGCGGACCACTGCGTGCACTACTATGACTTGAGGTGAGCTGCAATTACATTAGAATAATCTGTGTCAAGCTGTGGGCTCTCAACGCGGAGCGGTCGGTGGCGACGCTCGAGGCCAAGTTCAACGTGTGCTGCGTGCGCTTCAACCCGCGCAGCTCGTGCCACTTGGCCTTCGGCTCGGCGGACCACTGCGTGCACTACTATGACTTGAGGTGAGCTGCAATTACATTAGAATAATCTGTGTCAAGCTGTGGGCTCTCAACGCGGAGCGGTCGGTGGCGACGCTCGAGGCCAAGTTCAACGTGTGCTGCGTGCGCTTCAACCCGCGCAGCTCGTGCCACTTGGCCTTCGGCTCGGCGGACCACTGCGTGCACTACTATGACTTGAGGTGAGCTGCAATTACATTGGAATAATCTGTGTCAAGCTGTGGGCTCTCAACGCGGAGCGGTCGGTGGCGACGCTCGAGGCCAAGTTCAACGTGTGCTGCGTGCGCTTCAACCCGCGCAGCTCGTGCCACTTGGCCTTCGGCTCGGCGGACCACTGCGTGCACTACTATGACTTGAGGTGAGCTGCAATTACATTAGAATAATCTGTGTCAAGCTGTGGGCTCTCAACGCGGAGCGGTCGGTGGCGACGCTCGAGGCCAAGTTCAACGTGTGCTGCGTGCGCTTCAACCCGCGCAGCTCGTGCCACTTGGCCTTCGGCTCGGCGGACCACTGCGTGCACTACTATGACTTGAGGTGAGCTGCAATTACATTAGAATAATCTGTGTCAAGCTGTGGGCTCTCAACGCGGAGCGGTCGGTGGCGACGCTCGAGGCCAAGTTCAACGTGTGCTGCGTGCGCTTCAACCCGCGCAGCTCGTGCCACTTGGCCTTCGGCTCGGCGGACCACTGCGTGCACTACTATGACTTGAGGTGAGCTGCAATTACATTAGAATAATCTGTGTCAAGCTGTGGGCTCTCAACGCGGAGCGGTCGGTGGCGACGCTCGAGGCCAAGTTCAACGTGTGCTGCGTGCGCTTCAACCCGCGCAGCTCGTGCCACTTGGCCTTCGGCTCGGCGGACCACTGCGTGCACTACTATGACTTGAGGTGAGCTGCAATTACATTAGAATAATCTGTGTCAAGCTGTGGGCTCTCAACGCGGAGCGGTCGGTGGCGACGCTCGAGGCCAAGTTCAACGTGTGCTGCGTGCGCTTCAACCCGCGCAGCTCGTGCCACTTGGCCTTCGGCTCGGCGGACCACTGCGTGCACTACTATGACTTGAGGTGAGCTGCAATTACATTAGAATAATCTGTGTCAAGCTGTGGGCTCTCAACGCGGAGCGGTCGGTGGCGACGCTCGAGGCCAAGTTCAACGTGTGCTGCGTGCGCTTCAACCCGCGCAGCTCGTGCCACTTGGCCTTCGGCTCGGCGGACCACTGCGTGCACTACTATGACTTGAGGTGAGCTGCAATTACATTAGAATAATCTGTGTCAAGCTGTGGGCTCTCAACGCGGAGCGGTCGGTGGCGACGCTCGAGGCCAAGTTCAACGTGTGCTGCGTGCGCTTCAACCCGCGCAGCTCGTGCCACTTGGCCTTCGGCTCGGCGGACCACTGCGTGCACTACTATGACTTGAGGTGAGCTGCAATTACATTAGAATAATCTGTGTCAAGCTGTGGGCTCTCAACGCGGAGCGGTCGGTGGCGACGCTCGAGGCCAAGTTCAACGTGTGCTGCGTGCGCTTCAACCCGCGCAGCTCGTGCCACTTGGCCTTCGGCTCGGCGGACCACTGCGTGCACTACTATGACTTGAGGTGAGCTGCAATTACATTAGAATAATCTGTGTCAAGCTGTGGGCTCTCAACGCGGAGCGGTCGGTGGCGACGCTCGAGGCCAAGTTCAACGTGTGCTGCGTGCGCTTCAACCCGCGCAGCTCGTGCCACTTGGCCTTCGGCTCGGCGGACCACTGCGTGCACTACTATGACTTGAGGTGAGCTGCAATTACATTAGAATAATCTGTGTCAAGCTGTGGGCTCTCAACGCGGAGCGGTCGGTGGCGACGCTCGAGGCCAAGTTCAACGTGTGCTGCGTGCGCTTCAACCCGCGCAGCTCGTGCCACTTGGCCTTCGGCTCGGCGGACCACTGCGTGCACTACTATGACTTGAGGTGAGCTGCAATTACATTAGAATAATCTGTGTCAAGCTGTGGGCTCTCAACGCGGAGCGGTCGGTGGCGACGCTCGAGGCCAAGTTCAACGTGTGCTGCGTGCGCTTCAACCCGCGCAGCTCGTGCCACTTGGCCTTCGGCTCGGCGGACCACTGCGTGCACTACTATGACTTGAGGTGAGCTGCAATTACATTAGAATAATCTGTGTCAAGCTGTGGGCTCTCAACGCGGAGCGGTCGGTGGCGACGCTCGAGGCCAAGTTCAACGTGTGCTGCGTGCGCTTCAACCCGCGCAGCTCGTGCCACTTGGCCTTCGGCTCGGCGGACCACTGCGTGCACTACTATGACTTGAGGTGAGCTGCAATTACATTAGAATAATCTGTGGTCAACCTTATGGGCATACAAACGAATACTACAGTTAAACAATATCATATTTTCTAATAAATACATTATGTTTCGTAATCGGGCACTCAATCGGACATCAACAATGTCCGAATATATCTATAGCTATGTAGCGGGAGTGAGGAAGATCTTCCTTTTAAGCTGGGCTGGGGGTGAGCCTGGGAGCGCGGCTCCGACAATGTCTGTGTCGGACATATCGTTCGTTAGCGCGATTCGCGATTGTAGTGGCGCCGTCATGCTGCTTGTGTGGCGATAGATGTCGCTACGCCATAATTATTCTACTGCAGGGACACGAAGGGGATTGGAGCTTATTCTGCCACGCTGCTCCAATACGGATTCATTCATCTATAACGGAGTACTTTGAAGTAGTAAAGCCCATCTAAACACTTACTAGAGTTGACGTTGCTTGTCTCACGCTCTGTAATGTATGCGTCTGTACCAGGGCTCCCCGCCAGCCGCTGTGCGTGTTCCGCGACCACCGCAAGGCGGTCTCGTACGTCAAGTTCCTGGACGCGCGGTCGCTGGTCTCCGCCTCCACGGACTCGCAGCTGAAGCTGTGGCGGGTCGAGTCGCCGAGATGCGTCAGGTCGTTTACAGGTCAGTTTTATTCATTCGTTCATTCATTCTTCCGTCTTGTTTCCTCATTCATTCATCTCAGCCACATAAAGTCCATTGCTGGACACGCTTAGTCATCATTGAGCTTAGTGGACGCATAAAGGTATTATACAAATTAGGGGGAGGGGGGTATTGCCAATACACGTCACGAGAATCGATTTATGTAAATTTTATGGATGATAAAAAGTAAAGTAAATTTTCACACAGTTACGTTATAATGTTATTGTTACGTTATCGTTATAATGTTATCGTTATACTGCTATTGCCGTTATTTGGTTAAGGTCACGCCAACGAGAAGAACTTCGTGGGTCTCGCGACGGACGGCAAGTACGTCGCATGCGGGTCCGAGAACAACGCGCTGTACGTCTACTACAGCGGACTGTCGAGACCTCTGCTCGCATACAGGTGAGATATTACACTGGAGTTTGTCGGGAAAGCGAACAAGCATACAGATCAATTAACCAAAGCTGGCACGTTCACAGTATTCACACTTTCACTGCATAGTGACGCCGCGCGCTTATTCACAGGCACTACACAAGCGCAACGTGTAAATGTGTGAACGCGACAGTTTTAAGGCGCTGAATACGTAACGTGTTTTATCCCGGACGGGACGGGACGGGAAGTTAAATATAGTTCCATACAAAATGTATGTGAATATGCATATGTCGCGGATGCACGGACGGGACGGGAGCGTGGCCGTGTCGAACAAAAAGTCACGTCCCCGTCCCGTCCGAGGTATTACCGTTGCGTATACAGCGATCTGTGCGCCCTGAGTAAGCAAGCAGACACCGCCAGAGATTCAAAAACATATTTTTAAAGGACTAGCGCCCGGCTGGTTTTGAGTGAGGATCCCAATTTAAAAATATATATAATATAGCCCATGTCACCCGCGGAAAGTGACTTCTTAACGGTGAAATCATTTTTCTTTATTATTTAGCAATTTTTCTTCCACTCGTTAGTTACAATGTGACTCAAGACCAAGACGGAGAAGATCGAATTAACAAAACCCATCCAAACACTGATTAGGGTTGACGCTGCTTGACCTGCGTGTTCGTCTTAGAGTGTGACACACAGCTAATTTAAAATGCTTTGTCCTGAATGACTGAGAGTCTACGGACAGCCTAAACCACTGATCGTAGAGAAACTTGAGGGTTTATTATTTGTATGACGACAGTCAGATAAGAGAGGACTTTGGACATTCCCACGGGAAAGCGGGAAACACGCAAACGAAGTTACGAGGGTTTCACTAGTCCATACTAATATTATAAATGTGAAAGTGTGTTTGTTTGTCCTCTCTTCACGTCGAAAGTAATGAACGGATTGATATGATTTTTTTATTGGGGATAGTTTAAGGTCTGGAGAGTGACATAGGCTACTTTTTTCCCCACGGGATGAAGAGATTCCCCTTGGGAAAAATTATTGACATTTTCCACTGAGCACGCGGGTGGAGCCGCGGGTGACGGCTAGTACAAAATAATTTGTATTACAGGTTCGACGCAGTCAGGGGTTTCTTGGAACGCGAGAGGCGCGACGAGGAGCCGTCGGAGTTCGTCTCTGCCGTGTGTTGGCGACGCGCGGCCGACACACAAGTGCTGCTAGCCGCCAACAGCCAGGGAACTATCAAGGTGCTCGAACTAGTCTAAAAGAGAAAGATATACAGGAAGACAGAGAGAGGAGATGTAGAAAGTCGAAAATTAAAGTGTCCAGAGACTTGTCAAGGGGACTTGTCGAAGTGCCAAAGTGCTCCAACGGGAAGGGGGGGGAGGGGGACATATATGAACAATTCCGATTGCCAAATCTAAGTGTCCTATGTATTGAAGTGCGCAGATCCTTAGGGACCATCTGCACGAGCGAGAGAATCGCGACGTTGTCGTGCCACCGAATTCTATATTTTGTTATTCAGCTTTTATATAAATAAACTATGTATTTCCTAGAGTAACAATTAAGAGACAAAACGGGTTATAGACAATGACAAGCACAAATAAATCTTATTAAAAATGTATTATTCAATACTACACATTGTCTGAACTTGTCTTCGGCGATTTTCATTCGGACTCTTCGAGATTCTCTTGCTCGTGGAGATGGTCCCTCAGTCATCACGACACGCACGAGCGGTTAACCGCGTTTCTAGACAACCGCTTGTGAGACGCACTTGATTAATTTCGTTTTAATAAAGCGATTAGCGTTATTGTGACGCGTTATGTTAACGTTATGTCGTTGCAAATCCGTTATTTCATTAAATAACGCTATGTGTGTTGTAGAAATGTTATAGTTACGATAACGTTACCGCTACAATAACGAACGCAACGATTCTATAAGGTGTTAAGTTTGTTGCGTATCATTATACATTGTCATTTACTACTCAAAACAAAATAATTGTCACAGTGTCTTAAAAAAAGAAGCAGTTATTTTTAGTGGATTTTGAATTAATTTCACACTAGAAACATTACAGACACATCAATCTGAATAATAAATAACATAACATCACAATGTTATATGTTACGAGTGGCCCTTATTTTGTTTTTTAGTCGTGATCACGTTTTTAAAACTGTTATAGATTCGTTATTTGACGTTATTTTCATTGCGGTAACGTTATCGTTTCGTTATTTTCAACGTATGAATATACTATTCGTTCCAACTAAGAATATGAATGAAATTACACTATTCTTATTTGGAACGTCAATTAATGGTAATAAATTAGAACCGTTTTAGAAGTATCTGATAAATTCCAGTTAGGTGAAAAAAATTTTATTGGATTACACAACGCCATCTAATCTCAAAACTAAGCAAAGCTTAAATATAATATGGGTACTAGGCAGCTGATTGATAGACTTGTTTTTTTAATTAGGGAAAGCCCCTAATACCAGCAATGTTCCAATTTATCAGCAACAACGTGATGAAAAAAAAATGCTTTCGTTTGCTATCTAAATATTTTCATATGAATATTATCTGTACCTAGAAATCTATATAAATAAAAAAAGGCCTGTTATTTGCACCATTTATAACTCGAGAACGGCTGAAGCGATTTGGCTGGAAATTGGTGGAGAGGTAGCTTGGAACCAGGAGCAGGAGATAGGATACTTTTTATTCCGTTAGGGTAGGGTAGGGTAGGGTAGCGCCCTAAGGAGGATCTAGTGTTTAAATAAAACATGTTTTTATTTACTCTTTATATATTACTGTTGATAATTGGTACTGTGCTTATTTCACCCAAAATGAATTGTCTGTATTTGTAATGAAATAAAATGAAATCGTTTATTTCAGAAATTAGACCTTCACAGGCACTTTTTCTTGTCATTTACAACTTGTTTAAATAAAGAAAATAGAATACGTTATATACTACCACCATTTCGGACAGCAAAATGAAAAGCGAAATGGCGAAAGAAAACCAGTTACGGCCTTTTTTGTCATTTTGTACTTTTTTTTCCACTCATTAGTTACAACTTACAATGTAGGTATAAGTACATTAAAATTTATTGTACGATAATCCAACAGATAAACTAACTGGAACGTATCAGAGACTTGTGTAGAAACGGTTGTGTACATTTTTGACCTAATATATTTGTCGTGATTCAAATGAACAAAGCGCAATGAATTTATTTTGTAAATACTTTTAATGGAATAGATGTTAGTGTAAGCGATTAGATCGGCTAGGGGGTGTCCAATGGGAATCACGGGACTAGTGGGAATTCCAGGAATGGTGTGGCACTAAGCAAAAAAATGTGGTGGACCCATGCTTCTTCATTCCTTCATAAGTGGGCAACGCATCCAAGGTCTTGTAGTCATGGGTGTCCATGGGCGGCGGTGATTGCTTACCATCAGGTTAACCGTTAGCTCGTTTGCCCTCCTGTGTCATAAAAAAAAAACCGTAAGAAACTCTGGCAATATACGTCTTTTTTCATCGCAATAAAAATCTTTATTCTGGTAAAAATGGGGTGGACGGTTTACCAGACTGAGTTATAACCCTAAAGAATAATGGATCCAAGTGGATGTTGGGACTATCCACATTAAATGTCAAGCTGTCTCTCTTTCTTTTATTCAGTTTGACAGTGACAGCATGTCATACCAATTCTGGAGTTCTTCTAATATGTTCCTTATGTAATAATATAAGTGTCGAGTTAAATATTTCGTGGTCCTAACCTTTAAGCTAGAGTGCCAACGTGTGATTTATCTATCTTAAGATGATGTACGGCGGCGGGGTGGTACAGTCGTTGAAAATGGTCAACTCGCAAAAAAAAAACTTATTCAGAGGGTTGGTCCTCACAGATAATTTCTGACGTCAAAGATTACATTACAGTGATAAATTATTTGTGTGATTAATCTACGCTATAAACTGCTACCATTTCGGAAAGAAAAGCAAAATCTAGTCTTATTTCAAGCTCCATCTTGCTCATACAAAGTACAAATCGAGCTAGATTTTCACTGTTATTATTAAGAGAATGGATCCGCAGTTCATAATTCTTTGTCCAACTAAATGTTTTATTTCATCGGTGTGTTACACAAAAAGGTTAAAGTACACGGCTACTTTCTGAAATGCATTTTTAATGTGAATGAATGACGCATTAAAATATAGATGTCACTGTCTAATTAAAGAAGAGAAAAAGAGATAGCTCGAGACTTAATGTGGAATTAAAATGCAATTCAGAAACTGGTTGTAAATATCATAATATTCTTGATACAATAATATTATGCTTAAATATATCGAAATAAATGTTTGATTTATTAAGTCATCCTTCCGGCTGCGCCAGTCCCCTGCCGGCGTTCCTTCCGACTGTCCTCAAATCGAGTGTCGGGCTCGCCCCACCTCTGTACATAGCGTCTTGTGATCTATATTCAGTCTTATGTCGACAGCATAAAGACCGGTTTCACTTGACTTCATTATGTAAAGCTGACGGAAGAATCCTTATCCTAATATATAAATGCGAATGTTTGTATGGATGTTTGCTACTCTATCCGCAAAAACGGCTGTACAGGTTTATTAAAATCCGCCTCCCTGTTCTCGTAACAAAAACATTTAATCTCTGTCCAAACTCTTGCGTTGTCCCGTTCAATTCCTAATTTGTATGAGTGAGACAGCGATAGAATTTGAATCGAAATAGAATCTGTTTTTGTTATGTAAATAGGGGTAATATATGTAATAGTCTGGTATACGGGTAATTTATAACCGGATTAACACGATGATCAGGGGATTTTGCGTGTAAAACCGCGGGCGCCGGCTAATTAGGAAGCTAGGCTTGTGGCCAACGGATACTTAGAAAAATCTTCTCAGTCTATCTCTGTCTAGAAGACTTGATACCATAAGAGAAAAAGAGATGGCAGCTGTGGCCTAACACCGTACGGTGAAGTGAAATCGGTCTAAGTGTAGTGATAGGTTATACTAGTAGTTGTCAAATTGATAGGACATCAAGCTAAGCGTCTTCCTTCAATACGAGTATAGGCTCTTTTAAGCGCTTACCACACGCACAAGCTTCACCACAGTTTGGCCTGCGCAAACTTCTCACACGAAAAAACTGAACACTCCGTGTCTTACCACACGGTACAGTTAAGTACGCGCAAGCCCCGCGCAAGCCACATTCTTGGCGGCCACATTCGTTGAAATCCTTGGCGTCGCAACACTGTTTCCCAATGAAGAAACATTTCTTATGCTATTATTTTTCAAGTGTTTGCCTTTAAAAAAAAGACAATGCAAAAGTCAAAAAGTAAGCGATCAAAGTGGACAAAAAAATGACTGTTGAACAGAAAAATTCATACACATATAAATCTACTGAAGGATTTAAGAGATGATCCAAACGATTTTCGCAAAAAATACTCTACCACTTATACCCAAATCAGTCATTTTTAAGTGACGAACGACTTCAGTGAACTGCGAGCGAGCCTCGACTGTGGCTTGATCACTGAACGCCCAACCACACGCACAGACAAGTACGTGCAGGCCCGGCTTGCGTAGGCAAAATTTCAAGCAAGTCGAAAAGTCGCAAGCCGCCCTGTGGGGTTGGCGCGTGATACAGTTTTACCAACCTCACGCTCCGTGTTCCGTGTACAAACCGGCCTGCGCAGGCAAAACTGTGGTGAAGCTTGTGCGTGTGGTAGGCCCATTATGGTTTAAATTATGACTTGTATTGTCACTTTCCCACATCAAAGTCAAAGTGTTTATTCAAAGACTAGGCCTTTGAGTATAGTTAAGCAAGCTATAGAAAGCGCGCATCGCTCATTGACCATTGTGCAAAGCGTAAAGAGACGCTCTTTACATTCTATGTTCTATATATATCTATCGTTTTTACAGTTCTGCACTGCACGTTTCGCCATGATTCCTTAAAATCCGAATAAATAACATCGAGAGAAACAATCGGCATGCGTGACTAATTCGTCTGTTGGTTCATACTCGTGCCAACGTTCATACTTGCTCAGGCGTGCTTTATAGCTTGCTTATCTATAACAGGCTTTACACTTGGCTAAATTCAGAGTCTAACAAAAGAGATGGTGCCATACGAATAAGCGAAAAGCACTTACAACTTCTCACTTCTTAGTATTGCACCATCTCTTTTGTTGGACTCTGAATTTTGCCAAGTGTAAAGGCCGTTTATACTCTTAAGTCTAGGAACTAGGTCCTCACAGGCACTCAGTCGATGTGAACAAATAATGTTGATTTGTATAAATAAATCGACTTTATAAGCTACCACCATTTCGGGAACAAAGGCAAAATGGCCACTGGAAAATAGGATTGCTATATTTCTACACAGCGCCATCTATTGGCAACTTAATGAACTAAATTTACTTGAGAGTATGGTTGTTTTAGTTCCTTTCATACAACAGTGACGAAATAAGTTTAAGTGAAAGGCATAAAATTTGAAATGACGATTGACTTGATGACCGTCTTGTATTTTCGCGCGGCGACGCGGCGCCGACAAGCACGAAGGAAAATATATAATAATGCTAAAAGGTTGTTTTTAAAACGTTATAAATAGCAGTTATAGTTTTACCGAAATTCCGCGGCCGATTGTGGGAATTCAGAAGTTACGCCCAACCGATGTTCGGCTATACGCGGCGTAATTACGCCAAATGTGTTAGGGACGTAACAGTGCCGAATTTCGGTGGCGTATTTTCGGCGTAGTGTTATTTGGACACAAAAAATATTTTTGTAAAATATTTTAGTTTCCTAATTCTATAATTTAGTTTTTAATTTGTCTTTTTAAGTATAAGCGTCTGTTTCTGTTATAATTACATTATGTGTCAAATAAGGACTTAAAATGTAACTGTGAATTTATCTGTTAGTTAAGTTAACTGCAAGTTAAGTGTTGTCTTCGTGCCGCGTCCGCCCGTCCCTTCTGTGATGTAGTCGTGTCCCGCTGTTGCAGTAAACACATCCTTCGACGTACATTGTTTTTTATTTCTATTCCTAAATCCCTAGTCCATAATCCGTGCTTCGGAGGTCACGAGTCGTCAGTACCGACTGTTGTCGATGAATGACAGTCGTTAAGCCATTTCAGTGGCCTTCAGGCGGCTCGAAAACACTGGCCTCCGCCACGCATTGGAGCAGCGTGGCAGAGCACGCTCTAATCCCCTTCGATTGAAGGGAAACCCGTATCCCTGCAGTGGGATGATTCTGGGTTGGTATGCTGAATTTAGCTACGTTTTCCATTTGGAAAGGCCTTTGTGCGCGGGTTCGATCGCCGCAAAGGATAAATATTTTTTGGTTTATTTGCATGACCCCATCTACTTTTTAAGGTTAGGGGGAAACTCGCCCGCGTCTCGGACTCGGGCGAGTTTACCCCTTCCAAAAATGGTAATGGTAAGCTCTTAACACATCTCAAAACCAGTCCTAACATTCTAATTCATATTCTAAAATGGGACGAGCTAACCATCGTAATTTTTGGAATGGGTAAACTCGTCCGAGTCCGAAACATGGGCGAGTTTCCCCCTAACCCCTTTTAGTTTCAAGTCCACTCCTTGAAGCTTGGCTTTTTTTTTTTTAAAAGGCTACAGTTGTGTTTCTTGCGGCACTTCTTCCTAACAGGCCATTCACGTCTCAAGTGTTAGTAGGATAAAAAATATTGACGTGCACAAGTAGTTCTTGTAGATCTACTTGAAAAAAATTTTTTTAAGGGACAGTGATAAAAAAACATAACCCTACAGCTTTTTTATAGATTTTATTTGTAAACATATTTTTCAAGTAAAGATAAGTTTGATTTTCATTTGACGGCCAATTTCTAAACGACTAAAGATACAGATGTTCCATTTCACGAAGAGCGTATGAATGACGTGATGTTCACATGCAAATTATTTTAGTGTGCGTTACCAATTTTACGAGCGTTTCCGAGGTTACGCACGCTAAGACAATGTGCATGTGAACGCTCTGCGTGAAATGGAATAACTGTATTGAGAAACACTGAAAGGAGTAAAGAGACCGATTTTAATATAAATTAAACATCTTAAGAATTTCTAAAAGCAACGCTATTTGTTGGTGTAAAATAATACAGAAGTAATTTTTTTATTCAAAATCAATGGGTTCAATTCCTGACTAGGGGAATGAACTTTATCGGCCTCGAGACTTCTTAGATCATTTTACAATATACATACACACACAACATTGGCCATACACACACAAACACGTGAAAAAAAATAGTTTTCTGTATATTAATTAATTAAATCTCTTTATTTAGGACTATTTATCCATTTTGCTAGTAACATATTGTAGCGCTGATTGAGAGAGCAATTAGAATTTTATAATCTATTTTATAAACAAACAAATACTCAGTATGTCCCTCGCACACTTCCGATATTGACAGATCGAGATGGTGTCATTGTACCAACCAATAGCATCGCTCGAATTCAGCCAATAGCAATGATTACGTGGACCATTATGGACCAATAGCAACACAGTAAACATTTTAAGTACTCGTTTGTTAACAAAAACTATCAGCCTAGTTTCTGAAACGCATTTTTGAATTTGATGTCACATTAAATGGCTTTCAATGTCAAACTTAAGAAAATTAAATAAATTATCTATTTGAACGAATCGCGCAACGCCACCTAGTCCCCAAACTAAGAAACTTTGATTGTACTATGGGTACCTACTAGATTGCTGATAAATATACTTAAATACTTTTTTTGTAAAATTAGAAAACATCCAAGGCAAACAGTCATTTTCATGCACACCAATGCTTTGCGCAGGATTCGAATTCGCGGCCATTGGGATAAAGTGACCATTGCTAGCCACTCGACCACTGGGCCTGTCAAAAAAGGACATAGCTTGAGGCTTAATGTGGAATTCAAATGCATTTCAGGAACTGACCGTACAGCTACTAACAACTTAAATCTAAAAAAAATGAATGCTCGAAGCACACACAGAATAACAGCGAGTATGTATCCAATAGACACGTAATGTTTGTCATTATGTTCAAAAATAATTGTCCACAAATCTCAGTCGTCAATTACTGCGCGCGCAAACAGAATAGCAAACGATTATATGTTCAAAATACACATTTGGACAAACCCAACGGACTTGACGGCGCCTCTAATCAAAAGGTCTACGTACTCGATGCAGGGTAACGGCGTTCGTACATGCCTTTGTGTGACCGGCCCCTTACTCTTGAAGATAATTCCGCTCGATCGCCATTGGATTGTTAGTTTTAGGTACTCTTTACAGCTAGACTAAATACTAAACTAAATGAAGTCGGATTGTATGCTAACCAAATTGTAAAGTATAAAATTTCAATGGTACGAATTAGGATTTGCTGTTAATTTTGCATTTGAAATTATACAGAATTGAAATTAAAATCGCGATTGCTATGCAGAGTAACCTAGCAGACCAGACCAATCGATCGAATGTAGAATGGAGTCGATGTCGATCGATAGGTTCTACTTAACTAACTGGTTTACTTTCGCCATTTCTTTTACCAGTGGTCATTTTGCTTTTGTTTCCTAAATGGTAGTCGTTTATTACTAGGTCATGGGTCTCCAAACTACGGCCCGCGAGTACCAACCATCCAGGGTAATTTAAAATTACAGTATGTTGGTCCGACGAGCTAGCTAGGTCCTGGCCCTTAGGACTTCGTGGAGGAGTAAGTCTGACACTTAGACTGAAAGTTTGGCGACCGATGCTATATGTATTCACACACAAGAGAACGTGTTTGTAACAACCTATTCTCTCTAAACCCATTAGCGACTGTCACTTTTTGACAACAGCCGGGACCGAAGCACGAAGAAGGTAGATAACGAAACCCATCTAAACGCTGGCTAGGGTCGACGCCGCTTGACTTGCGTGTTCATATTAGAGTGCGACACACAGCGACGCCATCGAGCTCCTCATTATATCTATATATACAAACAATTTTAAATTCCACAACAGTTTACTATACTTGGCGAGATGTACAGTGAAATACAACGGTGTTTGAATTGGCATATATTGACACATTGATTTGTGAACGATTTATATTTTAAACTAGGAGATTGTTCTGGGGCGTTTGTGCCAAGCATAGTGAAGTGTAGTAGAGTGGAATTTGAGTACAAAAAATATATATAACGGAAACATAAGTTATTATTCTAAAGTTTTCAAACTTAATTTATGCTTTTCAGCTTCGCAGTGCCTCCACAAACATAATTAATATAAAAAATATTACATGCAACCACTTTTTTTAGTATGTGGGGTTTAGAACCCACACTGTGTTAGACCATATTACTATTTAACCCAAAAATATGGCAATTTCTGCGTAAAGTAAGTTAGTCTTACCCCAACAGACGTTGACTCGGAATATTCATGTCTGGTCTCATGGGCATGCGATTATGGTTTATTCTCACTTGTTCGACTCATCAGTTCGATCGTCGAACAACTGAGTTTTTTTTGTCATTTGTTCGACTTTCGGATTTACTTATTATGATGTACTGCGCGAACCCAGAATGTATGGCAGCAGGTTCGTTAGGTTTACCTTGTGACAACCCAAAATAGACAACTGGTGACTTATATTCAATGTAGCAGTACCCTCTAATATTTCTCTATAGTACCACACTTTGTAACACCATTATTTGTATGTGGCAGCAATAAATTAATGAAATGACTCCGTCGACCAGTTGTGTCTCGTTGAAATAAATCCAACAAAGTCGAACAAATGAGAAAAAGTATTCTCACTTTTTCGACGATCAAACAAATGAGTCGAATAAGTGAGCAGAAATGGAGATTATGATTGGAGGGTTGGGCGACTGGCGCAGGCCAGTTCCTGCTTAAATCTAGGGTGGTATTAGCTATGGAAGAACATAGGATAATTTACTAGTCATAAGAAACTAATTGATTGACATGATTCTATCCACGGGGCTAGTCGGTCATACATACATAAGAGTCATTTTCTCTAAGAAAAACATCATAATTCTAAACCAATTTTCTCACTGACAGTTCAGTTACTTTTTCTTTAAGAAAAAACATTATTTAACAATTTATTTTCGTCACAAACGAAGCCGCGGGTCACCGTTAACTAACACTTCACTATATGTCTCCATCGCGGTCCAACCACAACGGGATGCCGTCACACTTTCGGGTTGTAAAGTTTGCGCGTCTTAGTGGGCGTTCGCGGCGACGAGCGCGACGACGAGTTGGGCGTCGAGCGAAGGCGCGACGCGAATCGCCGAGTCAGCTCCGAGTACGTCGGCGTGACGGAGAGGCGCCGCAGCGACGCGGGGGAGCCTGCAATCGCCAAATGTATTACAATCTTCGAAACCAGCACATCTTCGGAATATCGGAAAGTCCTTTCTTATCGGACGCCTACGTCATACAAAGATCACACCCTTCAAGTTTCAGGTGTGCCGAAATTACGCAACCAGAGTTCCGCGGCTCATTTTACGTTACAACATATTCTATTTACCAATAAGCGTTGTGTAAATAAATTGTATCAGTCGCATACTATGTGTTGCTGGCCGCTGAACTTACGCCCGGCCGAAGTTCGGCTGTACGTGGCGTAATTTCGGCAAAGTGTGTCGCTAGTAATTTAAATAGCATTGCAGCCGTGTTCAACGGACAACGGACTGTGTCCGAATACGGGATTCATCCGAATCGGTCAAAACAACCTAGTGTTCAAGAGCCATATGAGTCTTAAAATGTGATGTCTTACCGTCTCTTAGGCGCTGCCTCTTCGCTTTCGGCTCGGTCTGTTCGGCGGGCTCGGGTTCGTCGTCGCGTTCGGTGCTTCTTCGGCGACGTGGTTTAGCCCCGAAGGCGCTGCGCACCGTCGGCATCGTCGTCAGGGGGTTCGGCTTCGATTTCCGCAGTTGGGACTTGATCTCGCCTGAAGGAGAAAAGGTTTTGAGTGTTCTTACTAAACTCAATTATGGAATAATAATTTTCGATCAACGGTGTTCCCCGGATATTACGATATAAGTTAGTTCACACTTGCGCTTGTCCATCACTAAAAGTAAGTCGAGTATCGCTCATGGTTGGCGCTCGGAAAAAAGTGACGATTCGAAAGAGCATAATTAATATCCTATTCAATACTCCATTTTTTATTGCACCGAAGTATACATTAAATGTAAGTACAATGGATCCTGTTCAGCACTTCAATACTTGTGCACTAGAGGGAAACCACGCTGTCGAGACATCGGATGTAAAAGCAAGTAAGTTTATGTTCAAGTGACATTAACAAAGTGGCATAATGGGCTTGTATTTAGGCATATTAGAATATATATTTTTTTGAGTAATATGAACTAATGTCATGTGTTCTTTCATGGCTGTAAATATCTACTAAGTACATACATTCAAGATATTGTTTATGAAGAGAGTGCAAGGATGAAGAATACTAATGATATGACCTTGTGCGGCGGCGGCGCGCAGCTGCTGCGCCTTGTCCGCCGGCAGCGCCATCTCCTGCAGCCGCGGCAGGATGTAGCGCAGGTAGCGGTTGCGCAGCGAGTGCCACGAGCGCTCTAAGGGCACGGAACACCTTTGTTATGCCCGACTTCGGAAGTAGACATTCAATTCGCAAAGCGTTCACTGTTTGCTCTCCAGCACCAAAACTATACATTTTTTGGCAACGATGTCGTCGACACATATAAACTGTATTAAATTACTTACATTTTGCGGCCAATTGCAAGTTTATTGTCCACACACAAAGTTGCACTTTGATGACCAATTTTAATCGACACTTGAAATTTTCAGGTTTAATTCACTTCTTACGCAAATATTGAAAAACCACTAGCCGTACGAAAACATTTTCAGTCAAATCTCATTAGTGTACTTAGAATAATAACAATAAGAGCTTCACTAGTTACATTGTATGAATTAGTGATGGCCCAAGGATGATGCCTTGGGGTACCCCGAATTAAAGATGACAAATTAGTATAGAATTGTTTCAAATCCTAACAATTATTACTCGCTATCTTCGTTCCCATTGGTTAATGTATTAATCAACTTAGTGCAAAAACAGTGTATGCTTACAAAGTGCCTGATTCGAATGGAGACAGTGTCGAAAGCTTTGGCAAGACTAACTAGAACATTGCTTTTATATAAAATAAAAAGGAATAATAGCAATATGTCGTATCCAGTCATGCGAGTGGAATTACGGTATGGGACAAGGTACTCGTCTGCAACGTTTGCGTCCTTATGGAAAAGGCGGTTTCCTCACCTACGTCCGTGATGCGCGCGTACTGCGGCTGCAGCTCGCGCCAGATGCGGTTCCCGTTGACGAGCCTCGACCTGGAGCCGGAGCTGATCCAGGCCACGATGGCCTGATCTTCCAAAGAGGAGTACTCGCGGAACTTCGACCTGCACCACACAAAGTACTGAAACTTGCAATTTATAGTTAAAATTAAGTCATGTCACACATGGAACTAGCATGCCCGCGGTTCTACCCGCGAAATCCCGCAGTTCCCAACCGTTTTTACGTGAAAGAGTAAACGGAACAAACATACATTCGCATTTGTAATATTAGTAAGAGCGAATTAAATCAGATAGAGATTAGACAGAGCAGGCTGTATCCCTTCTTAGCAACCAAGTGAGAGAATTTTTTTTATTATTATAAGACACTCACGTGGACAGATGCAGTACCGTCTCCGAGCGGCGAGCCGGCTGCGGCTTTACGGCCGCCGTACGGCTCGCCGGCTTCGCCTGCGGCTCGGCCCCGCCTTCCCGCTCAGCTTTCCCAGATGCTTTCCTATGCGTCTCTTTTCTATTTGGAGACTCCGAGTCTCTTTTCTCTCTTCGTCTCTCAGGCGATACTGATGCATCCTTTCTAGTCTTTGGGACTCGAGACTCAGACTTAGTAGGAAGATTAGACTTTAGATTCCTCACAGGTGAGTCAGACTCACTTTCAGACGAATTTTTAGTTCGAGTTCGTAAATCGTCTCTTAGACCCGAATGCAATTTATTCGCATTACGAGACGATTGTAAGGCTCGATTCTTATTAGGACTAGTATTTCTTACAGACGAGTCTGTCTCACTTCCTGACTGAGTCAAAACTGTTATTTTTGGACGAGATTTGTTTTGTGACTTATCTGGTCTTGAATGAGATTTATTAGGTTTCTGAGGCGATTGTGACACTCGAGACTTACTAGGAAGACTAGACCTTAGATTCCTTACAGGTGAGTCAGTCTCACTTTCAGTCGAATCTGATTTTATAGCTCGAGGTCGTAAATAGTCTCTTATACTCAAATGAGATTTATTATTATTAGGAAGACTAGTACTTCTTACAGATGAGTCTGACTCACTTGCCGATGGAGACTTAGTAGAAACTGCTCTTTTTGGATGAGACTTGCTTTGTGACTTGTCTGTTGATCTTGATTTATTCGATTTCTGCGACGATTGTGAGACTTGATTCTTATTAGGACGACTAGACTCGACTCGCTCAGATGATGAATCCGACTCGCTAGATGTAGTTCCCGAAATAGATTTTTTAGCTACATTTCGAGACCTC
The DNA here is from genome assembly GCA_905163395.2 of Endotricha flammealis. NCBI lineage: Eukaryota > Metazoa > Arthropoda > Insecta > Lepidoptera > Pyralidae > Endotricha > Endotricha flammealis. Next base: position 28,348 of record LR990881.1, on the reverse strand, counting down.
AGTGACTTGTCAACAAGACTAGTACGGATAGAGTTTCTGGTCTGCCGTGTAGCAGACTCACTCACGCTCACTATAACGTGCCCGTTCTCCTTCATTAGTTGCTCCATCTCGTTCATCCTCGTTTTAGGCCTCTCGTATTCCGTCTCCCTCTTTCTCAATAATGTGTCCAGTTCGTTCAGCTTACGTTGGTTGACTACCAGTTCTCTCGAATCGTTGTTATTCGATTTATTTTTTAATGTGTCATGTTTTCGATCTTTAAATTTAGCCTCCTGTCTGTCCTTCTTCAAATCAGATCTGTTTGTATTGGACTTCAGTTTGTCCTGCGAGTCATTTCTACGCGGCGAGTCGGACTCACTTCGTTTTCGAGTCTTGCGCACTTCGAAAGCGCTGTCATCTGAGTCACTGCTCGCAGTGCTCGCATGCTTATTTATCATTCTTCGCACGTGTCTTACGGCCCGCGACGACCGTTTGATCGTGGAATCGCAATCGGATAAGTTCTCTTTATCGCTGCCAGCCTTTCGGCCTTTGACCCGTGGGCCGCTGACGGCCTTGAGGCCGAGCTCCGTGGCGAACTCGGCGAGGCTCATGCGCTCGGAGCCGCGGCGCGCGCACAAGCGGGCGATGCGGGGACAGCGCTCCACGCTCACCAGCGGGTTGATCTTGTAGAAGATCACGCTCTGCAATTCGATTCTAATTATTCATTTGCTCAGCGACCATTAAAAGAATGCTGCATGTGAAGTAGGTGGAAACCAATGACTTAAAATTATCAATGAAATGAAATTGATGTATAAATCGTCTTGCAAAGTTTTGTTTCGGAGTCTATACAAACAAACAAATCTTTCCTATGGACTTCTTGCAGATGGGATGATGAATATTAGTATAGACTAGCTTCCGCCTTTGGCCTTTAGGTTGATATAACTTTTTAAATTATGAACCAATTGAAATGAAACAAACACTAAATGGTGCAAACCGCAACGCATTAGTGAAAACCATTCAAATCGGCTAAGCCGTTTCTGAGATTAGCGTGTACAGACAGCGACCAGTTACGATTTCATTACATCTATTGATGTACCTTGTAATCATCATCAGCATCAAACTTCTCCAAATCCACATCAAGTATATTGCTCTTCTGGAGGAAGTTCCTCAATGCTTCCACGTCGTCCTCGTTGATGATCAGCTCCTTGCAGGGCTGCGAGTCCGTCTCCTCCTGCTTCACATCCAACTCCTGCATGGGGGCCGGCACCGGGATCTGCTTCTGTTCAGGCTTGTGTTTGGACTTGTCTGCAATTCAAAACTTATCTTCTGAACATGGACAATTTTTTTTAAAGTAATGCTATCTTGCAGTAGAAGATTGGAGTGGATGGTGGTCAAGAGAAAGCAGGAGAAAGGTTGGTCGTTTCGGTTGGCTTGAAGACATTTGCAAATATACCTACCTGCATAGGGTGGCCTGATCAGACTCCCCTGATGTCTATCGCATGATTGTTTGTCACCCTTTGCATATCAACCAAAATGTCCCTAATTGTCAAATACAAAGAATCACATAAGATGATCGCATCGTGGCGCAGATTTAGGTAACTGCTAAGAACTTCTACGTCGTGGACTAGTCAAAAAAGTTTAATTTGCTATGAATGCAGCCAACACGCGTCTATCTAAAATGGGGTTGTATACGCACGGGCGGTCTGCGCCAGTTGTTGGTCCGCGGGCTCGGCCTGCACGGCGGCGTCGACGCGCTTAGCCGCGCGAGGCCGCGGCGCGCAGCAGCAGCGCCCGTGCCCGCGCCGCTCACGCTTCCTGCCAAACAACATCATTACAACTTAAACATTAGCGGCCCGTAAGCTTGTTTGCCACCTCAAAGGTATATAAAAGGGGAAAGAGTGCACACAACATGTTAACTATCATGAGAAGGTTATTAAGGATGGTGAGGCAAGGAAAGAGTAAGGAATGGAGAAAGGAGGTGATAAAAAGATGAAGATGGATGACAATGTAAAAAAGTCATATAAAACACTAGTGTAACCCGCGCAACTTCGTTGGCGTGTATTTATTTATGTACAGCAGTGCCATCTATATCAGACTTTTGATAAAATCCTACGGGAATCGCGTTATTTTCGGGATAAAAAGTACCCTACGTGTTAATCCAAGGTATCAGCTACCTACATACCAAATATCATAAATACTGGCCCAGCCATTTGAGCGTGAAGAAGTAACAAACGTACACATAACTTTCGCCTTTATAATATTAGTAGGAAGTAGGATAGACAAAAAAAAAGAGTTTGGTTTGTAACAAAGACATGTGTACAAATAAAAAAAATATTAACACAAAAAAAATTACATGAATGTGAAATAGAATTTAGGCCATGTTTTAAATGGTGAAAATCTTAATGCAGCATAAAGATATTTGTAGAATGACAAAAGACAATAACTAAATAAAACCGTACGTAATGTTGTATGTATGTTCCTACTTATTGTATGTTAAAAAAGTACAAAATATTTTTAAATGACAAAAAGGCCGTAAAGGCGCTGGTTTTCTTTTTCTTTTACTGTGGTCATTTTGCTTTTGTTTCCGAAATGGTAGTAGTTTATAGAGTAGATTAATTTATACAAATCATTACTGTATACTCTGACAAGAGAACGTGTTTGTGAAAACCTATTCTCTGAATAAATGTTTTGAATTTTGAAAACTATAATACAAAGACCAACAAAGATTACTAATAATTTGAAAAAGTTTAATCTTTGTTTGTCTTACAAAACAAACTAGTATTTACGCAAATATTTTATGCTTAGAATAAAAGGCTTATTAATTAAACATTTTTTTATGTTGAGTAGCAGGAGTTAGTAGTAAAACAAAGTAGGTCATCGCTTTCGCAACAGACTAACACATACAAGTCACTGACCAGTTCGCATCAGCAAAAACATTCACAAAGCCATGATGAAGAAATAAAATCACACAAATGTATATTCTGAAAGATCTTTTTAGATTGTTTTTATAACAGTTCAACTGACCATTGTTACTTTGAAGATATTTTTGAAAGAAAACTGTAAATACCCATCCCAGTGCTCTTTCCAACTGAGAGAGAGAGGTCTTTGTATGCACTTTCAAAGAGTAACCACAGGGTATTAAGTTGACCAACATAATATTTGGTAACGGCCGTAACACATACAGTCATTCAAATGAGGAACTTGTCAAGCTTTTGGACTTGGACACAAAAAACGTATAACAGAAGTCATTGAAAACAGAGCAAAGTTACATGAAGTGCTGCTTTGGACACTGAAACTCGCCTAACGTCCGTCAACTTCGCAAGTAAAAGCAACTCTCTGACCAAGTATTGTAGAACCAGGGATAAATCACCTATATGTTCTACAAGCTTGATGTATTCTCATTCTAATTAAACAAGAAGACATAAGATTGGTGTGTTATTCTTGAAACATATTTCTGTGTCATCACGCATCTGTTTCCCACACAACACACAGCAGCAGCAGAGGACCAAAATAAACATTGGGCTTTTGTGTTGATGCAATGTTGTTTGTTGATGTATTCTCAATGTATTCAAACGAACTTATTTCTCACTTCGTTTGGGGCTCAGATTTCTCTTTAGCTGACTGCATAGTCAATGTTCGCAACATAGAAATGTGTTTCCAAAATGATATGGGCCATTTGCAAACCTGTGGTAAGGCAGGGGCGCAGCGTCACGAACGACTGTCGGCGCGCCGACGGCAAGCGCGTAGAGCCCGCGCAAAACGGCGCCGGCGCGCGCCGCCTGCAGCCGCCCGCGCCGACTCACTAAGAAGCGCGCGCGACCCCTCCAACCGCTCACTGTTCCCGTCGCTGGGTCCAACTCCCGCCATCTTCCACGCGCGTGCACGAAATACTTATCCACCATGATTAAAATCGCGACAAATCCGCATCAGCACAACGCCGCGCTAACAGCTAAAAGAAAAAGAAACGAAACAACAAAATATTTTGACGCGTTTTGACACTTGACAGTTGAGTGACGTCTTGGTGTAGTGTTGCCAGGTGCGCGAAGCGCGAATGTGACGGAGTAGTCGATCGATTTAAAGTTGCAGCAAGTTTATTTATTTAGAAAATCAAAACTTGCTTTTATCAAATGTTTCAATTTTATTATTACTAAGTAATATATAATTGTGTATTCTTTTTTAAATTAGGTTCTATGAATCTTTATAATAAAATGTAAAATAACAACGAAAAATAACAAACGATGAATAATCTCTATTAACATTTGAAATTAAATGAAAATAAATGAAATACTTTATTTTACAGGTTTAATTTTGTATATTCAGTACTTAATACCTTAGTCCTTTTTCAAGAGACAGCGGATAATCCTCTCAAATCGGAGCAGCCCATCCATCTGGGGAAGGACCTCTACCTTACAGAAGATCGTAGCCAAATAGCATTGGTCTCGGCCATGTTGTGTTCCTACGGTGAGTAAGGTCTCCAGAGCTCCACGCGTGAGTGAAACCCCCGGTATTGCAAGCGTCTATAGGCTACGGTGATGCTTATCATCAGGCGGGCCGAATGCTTGTTTGCTTTTTTTTTTAAACTTCCGTAAATTATCTTTTGCGCTCATAAAGTTCTGATTATAATTTAAATACTTAATAATAACGTGAACGAACTCATACATTATGTTACACTACAACCACAACTACAAATCTGGATCTAAACACAACAAAATGTACTTAATTTATAAGACTTCTTCAATTTCTACACCACACATGTTGTTAGTGAACTCTGTAGATCTCTCTTCAATTCGTTCTCTTTCAGCGATTCTATTAGTAAATAAACGCAGCTTTTTCCATGTTCTCTTAGGACGTAGGTATTGGCCTAGCGTCTGCCAAAACTGCGGATCGCCCCACTTAACATACGTGCCTGTCTCGATGTAGGTGCGCAGGTCTTCGTCGAACGGATTGGTGTCAAGCAGATCTTCCAGCAGTACGACTACTATGCGCGCGCGTCCTTCACGTACGGCGCTTGTGTGAGCGACGCGAAATTCCAGCCGGCCCCATACCGACTGCAGGAAACCACGAGACAACACTATTACTGTCCTATGGGACTGCTCGATGGATTTGACGATTTGTTCTGGAATGAAACCTCCAACGTCCCAGTCTCGGAAGTGCAGGCATAGTTTCAAAGAGAGCGGCGCTCGCTCCAACTTTGGCACTAATTCCTCAATCACAAACCTGTCGTCCTGATGTGAGAATGATACGAAAGCGTCGTAACGCTTGTGATATTTATCGGTGCTGGTGGGGCAACACAATTCGGTGAATCTGTCGCAGAAGTGTGCTTCGCGAAGCGCTCGCGGCTTGCGCGCGTATCTGCAGTACGCGTACGAAGCGAACAGCGCCACTCCGCCAAGTAAAGTGAATCCCATTACAAGGCCTAGCCTCACGACATTCGTGAGTTCGCGAGTTCTTTCCGTAAGTTCTTCCTCTCGCGTGTGTGTAACGGAGCTGTTCCAAATGCTCGCCTGTAATGAAATAAAATAATCTTAATAAAAATAAAATAAGACTGATATAAGTTTAGTAGTTACTTAATATTTCAATCTTTTTGTCAAAATGTACATGTAAAAATCTGTATTATGAATCTAATAAACATAATGAAATATGATCGGCGTCGAAAATCTTAGTTCTCTCACGCTATAATTATTATCGCTCACCATTGCATTCGAAGCGTCCTGTCGCGACGGCACCTCTCAATATAGGTATCTACAAACAGGATAATCTAAGTTCTATATATACACTATGATGTAGTCATTGACCATGCACGATAACATAACCAATCGCTTGCAGATCAGATACACTGGTTTGTAAATCGAAAATCTGTTCAGCACATGGGCCTGTCCGCACTGCGAGATTTATATGATTCCGCAATCTTGAAGACAATTTGCGCGAATTTGCCTAGGGAATTGTCTGCCTTGCCTTATTATTGCCATTTCTTGACAAATATAAGGTAAATAAGTGGATAAGTACTTAATAGGTTTTTTTTTTAAACCGTCCATTCAAAAGGCACCTACTGTCCCAGAATAGAATACAGATATATTTTTTTCCTCGTATAATCAGCACGAACCTGGTTTTTTAGGATTATGATAATTGAATTAATGAATAGGTAACTTCGCATTCTAAAGCAAAAAGCCCAGATAAGCACACGTGACTGCGAAAAGAAGCAGTACCTAGTTTAAAAAGTTTTAAAAATTTAAGAGTGATTCATGAGAGAAATATTTTGGTTTTTTCGCCACCAAACACCAAAGAATTTCGTGTCCTGTGATATTGTTCTTGAGGTGAGTTCGGAGCTAAATGCTTTACAGAGAGACAAATTTAATCAAACCGTTTCTGCGTGAAAGAGTAACAAACATACATCCTCACAAACTTCGTATTATTTAGTAAAATTTCATTCCTATTGCTTAGCGATCTCTTCGAATGTGAACTCAACTTTGCCGACTATCATCTGCACCATTGTACGGTCTCAACCGTAACATTGTGATTAGCTAGCATTTTATTTCGCGCACACTGCAGCGACCAATTATTTAGGTATAAAATAAGTAAACACTATATATTATATGAACAGTAGCTATAACATACTGAGAGACAATACAAGTTTTTCTGCCACATTGTGTTTAATTCAACTACTACGAAACTAATATACGTCAAGTGTATTATCCTCCCACGTAAACTACGTGGTGGACGGTACAACCATTGATGGCGCAGGTCAATGGTGCATATGGTAGAACGGGACTAATTAGGTTCACAAATTATTTATTACTGTATCAAAGAGTACATACATACAGTATATCATACAGACTGTATAAATGTATACTCTTTGACGAGAGAAAATGTCCATGTAGACCTACACTCTTTTTGAATCATTTGAATTTATTGAATCACGAAACGATGGAGTGTTATGCATTTCGGTCACTGTGTATATGTTTTTAGCAATGATAACTTTCTTCCTGATGTACCTCACCGTGCTCTTGGGAGCTATTCAGGACACGTCCAACAACTCGTCATCCGACACGACGGAGACGCGGGGAGATGGAGACAACATTGTTATCGACCCCATTACCGTAAGCTACGTCTTATACCGGGTGCAGACTGCTGAAACGTAACATGTATGTAATATGAAAGGAGCATTTCATAGTGTGAACTGTGAACGCAGCGCTGTGCTTTCTTCCTCCATCAGGACGAGCGGTTCGTGCGCATAGTGTGGACGGTACGTGCGCGCAAGTCTGAAAATTCTGTTACATTACAGCGATCTGTTCCCGGCATTAGCTGCTCTTGCAGCAGTTTTAGCTAATTTTTGTTTACTTTTGTTACTTGTTTTGTGTTTTAGTTTAGATGTTTCTTCTATCGAATAAACATTTTTCTCTCATCCAATAGTAATGTACAATCCGCGCCACGAGAGACGAGACCTAGGTATCTATCTAAGCGCACGGTAGTGCGCAGGCCAAGTTCCAGCAACAGGCCGCGTGCATGCCGTGCACTATTTACACGAACCGTTTCGACCTACTTAATCAGAGATAACATAATATGGAGATAAAAGGGGATAGAACCTATCTAACCATACAAAAAAGTTCAAACCCCTTTACCTACGTAATCATATACTATAAAGCCTAAATAAAGCCTAAATACCTTTCATAGATATAGCTTCAGTAGATCCTGAAATATGACCCTGTGAAAATAGCTAATTTTGGCACTCACTCACTCACTTTAGGCCTAAAACCTTTACGCCACTTCCAATTGTCCTAGCGTTATGAAATTTGGCACACAGGTCGTGTGTTATATGTAGATTAACAAAAAAATAAGAAATTTAAGAAATCGTTCAAGCGTGAGTTGACTCAATCTAATTATGAACCAGTGATACAATGAGAATACGAAAAGGGGGGGGGGGGGGGGAGGAGGTATAAAATATTGTGTTCATGTATACATAATGCAAACTGTATAGCTTATTTACTGCTTACCTAAAAAATCAGGTTTCCATTGTTATTTATTTATTTATTAGTTTGTATTCCAACTTAGGATTCTACGTGTGTATGCACAGATATATAAGCTACGTTGATTCAACAAAGTTATAATACATATCATGCAAATAATCCAAACAAAGTATAAATTACTTTCAATAGAAGGCGCTAGCGCAATAATTGATCGCGATATTGTTTTGTTTCGTCTGCAGTATAAAAAAAAATAAAAAAAATAAAAACACATGCACACTAGATAGATAGATAAATTTTTTATTTGCATCAGCTAAAGCACACATTACATAAAAAGAAAGAATACATAAATCTCAACAAAAATATACAAAACAACATAAACAAGTGTAACATGACGGCAACAAAAATTGTGTGCGTGTGCCGCAGTATGGGTATACAAATATGGGTAATAGCTCAGTGTGTCGATTGCTCGGAGAGCAAAACACTGCTTTTCAGTTATCACCCACACGGGGCGAGAAGCACTACTTACTTTTACAGTAAAAACCTCACATGTTTTCAGGACAATGGGCTGGGGTACTTAATGAGTGGATTGAGGGCGAAAGCGACGTTGCAGCCGCTACCCTGCGACTGTGCGCATTTCGAGCCACTCTTTGTAGTGCAGCAACACAAAGAACAGGTATCTTTTTTTCTATCACTCAGATTTCACGACTCTCATCTATCCAAAACAGTTGGGACGAAAGTGCTCGAGATTATTAGACACTTATGCTGAGAAGGAGAGGGAGACCCATTTGGGACACATTTAGTGAAGTAATTTTAAGTTCCAAATAAACATTTTTTCATTCTTTCTTTCTTTACATTTTTATATCTGGCCGTTTGTTTAAACATTAATACATACAATGCAGCCATTACAGACTCTCAAGTTCACGTTGTACTATAAATTCCAAATCTATTTTAATTTCTCCTTTCAGATCACTAATTACTCGGAACTCAAATGCATCGGCGGCAGAAACTTCACAATGGTTCGGGCTTACACTTTTTGCACCACGGAGAAGCTGACGTCGTTCATAGTGAGCGTTTGTTCGACGGTTGTGCTCTTCGCGCTCTTTACCCTCGGGCGCATGCTCGCCGAGCGCTACGCGAGCGTGGCGACCGCGTATCTGTACTTCTACGGGTGTTGTCTACGCTGTGTGCGCCGCCGAGAGCTGATTGACAAGACTTATGACGTGTACGTGTCGTTCGCTGAGGCCGACGCGCAATTCGTATTCCAAGAGTTGGGTAAGGGCATACTTCAGTTGTTAGTTTATATAACCTTTTGTAAAAAACGTTGTAAAAAAACATAAACTACACATAAAAGAAACTTAAATCTTAATAATCCATTCACGTTCAGTCAGTTTTCTTTCTATTAATAACTAGCGAAACCCGCGCAACTTCGTTTGCGTGTAGCACGCTTTCCCGTGAGAATTTTTAATTTGTCTATCTATATATATTATTATGTACTTTAAGGAATAATACAAAAAAATAATTAGCGAAATCGGTTCAGCTGTTCTCGAGTTTTGCGCTTAGCAACACATTCAGCGATTCATTATCATGATTATCGATTAAGTTACATAAAGATTTCCTTTCATTATGGTACAACCCTAGTAAACAGCTTCATTGCAGCTTGTCTTCTTTTCCTTTCATTTTTACTGGCCTGGATATTAATCCTTTAAGCCAAGGCGTATTCTTCTTATGTCTAATATTTAGTCTCAACTCAGTACATACACAGTCTTCTGAGTCAAGACATCCCGAAGACAGATGATAGCAAAATTTCTTCAGAGAAGGCGGATTTTCAAGTCGACACGAACATGCACTTTTAATAGTTCCTGGTTCATAAACTCCAATCACTATGCACTCTATATCCTATGTTTGCTTCACATAACACTATTATACTAAACATTTGAGCCAATCGAATTGAAACGACACCATCTACAAATTCTCACCAAACATTTTTTTTTCTATACACTAGCGTTGGCGTTGCCGTAAATGTTTTGTAAGTTCCCTATTTTCCCTTCTTCAGTAGTGTTTTTTCTCATTAGTTGGATTTGTTCCATTCTATAGAGTAGCTAGTTTTGTACCCTGCGATCCACAGAGAGATCGTGTCGTTGAATCCAAGTGGAAAGAGAGTGAAAATTTGTTTATTGAAAATCCTAAGCATTTTTGATACATGTATATCTTTTACAGGTGGGCCATTCTGATGAATCAACGCATTATTATGTGTTCTAGTGCCCCGCCTCGAGAGTTCTCGTCTTGGCTTATCGCTATGCGTGCACCACCGCGATTGGCGCGCGGGATGCAACGTGCTGGAGGAGATAGAGCGCTGCGTCGCGGCGTCGCGGTGCGCGCTGCTCGTGCTGTCGCGCAACTTCGCCGACAGCGAGTGGGGCGTGCACGAGTTCCGCACCGCGCAGCTGCTCAGCATGGAGAGGGCGTCGCCCAAGGTGACCACACATTCGCAACCCCTGAATTAACAGCGAAGACCGAAAATGGATGACATGCATAGTTAACTAAGCTTTTATAAAGCTCATTGGCGATGGAAGAAACTGTATAGAACTTGCAACGAATTCAATCGGAAAGACGTTAGATAGAATAGATAGAAAGTTGGATGGATTGATGTTGCCCCTCCTTCCACTTCAGTTTTATTTTTGTCCTTAACGGCTCAAACCCAATAAACCTTTTCCCCCTTCGTTCCTTAGTGCCCACACATTAAGTAACAAAAAATTAAGTTACGTTCGTCTGTCTTTTAAACAGATCCTAATGGTGCTCTTAGAGGAGATCCCCGACGACGGCTGCTGTCCGGAGCTGCACGGCTATCTCGCCACGAACACGTTCATCGCGCGTGACGACCCCGCCTTCTGGCAGCGGCTCGTGTACGCGCTGCCGCACAAGCGCGTGGCGCGCGTCGGCCGCAGCTTCGACACCAGGCAAGTGTTTTCTGGCCATCTGACAGTTTATTAACTATCAACTCAGAGGTGGTGAGACTCAAAAAAGTATCCTGCGTCACACAGTCACACATGAGCTAAGAATCTTATTGTATAAGTTTGATGCATACCTATCCGGACGAAGTGCTCATATTGATTTGATTGGCGCAACATTATTTTGCCGTTGTTTCCGATGTGTTGGCAACTTGCAAAGAAAATTATAATTCTCAAATACCTAAACTTTGTCTAACAACTAGCAAGCTTTGAAAATCTACTCTCAAAATATGTTTAAAAAAATCTCATCTTTCCGCAGATCAAACGTGAACAAACCAAAAACCGTGCATCGCGCGCCGCAGTCCGCAACCAGGTATGGCGATGAGATACCCCTGAACATGCTGCCGATGATGCCAGCGGTGCCGCAGCTCTGCATCGGGCCCGCGCCCGTCGTGGTGCTGGAGAGGAGACACGATTCCATTGTTTAATCTACACTTTGTTGGTCACATTGGGACTTCATAGAAAGATTACACCTACTTTAATTTGATTATTATTACAATTAAAGTGCGATGTGCAAAACTTATTGTTTTAGAAATTTCTGGAATGGGTTTGGAAAAGTTATGATCACAAGCTAACCCCAACCCCTAACCTAACCCACCGATCTCTTTTTATCGTCAACAATTTTGTAAATACAACCTTTCTTTAATGCTAATTACCTAAGACCGGAGTTCACCAACTGATGTTTAAATTTTAAACAGATGTTTAGAAGTCTGTTTAATTTAATTGACGGAATGGACGTAGTTTAAACGTCGGTTATTTGAGTGACGTGACCTGACGTGAGTTGTATTTCACTATATCACTGAATTTATTGAGTGCACAGCCTAGATAACACCATTTAATCACTATTAACAAAGTCACAACAGTATTTCAAACATAAAACCGATCATGGATAGGCATATTCAAAGTATTTCAAACATAAAAACGATCAACAAACACGGATATAAAGTAACATGTAGGTAAATATTTAGAAACTGGATGTGGCATCATGCATCGTTGAGCTGTTATTATAGTTTTAATAATTATGATTTTTATGTAATGATAGTGTAATATATTTGCATATAATGTAAGTAAGTATTCATATTATTTACGTAGTGATTTAAAATTTAAATAAAACTAAAATACATTTTAGTTTTAGTTTTTTTTTAAATATTTATTTACATTCATATAAACGCAGTGCAACGTAGACTTTTTATTTTCTACTAAATCTCGGTACATTAAAACCCATCTCCATAACTGATACTTTTAATATTACATAATTATGTATGTAATATGTTATTAAATTATGTATTACAATATTACAAAAATAACTTCGAGGTGAAAAATGTGGTAAATTAAAAATATAAACATCTGGCCACATCAAGCGAAACTAAATCTATGGGCCACATTTTGACTATTGACTGCTGACAGTGCTGACTGATTAGACTTTGACAATAGAAAAAGGATGTTTAATAAGAAAGACGTTCCCATTAAGGACATGGCATTACCTTAACTTTTGGATTTTGTAGTATAATAACAAAACCATACCATTTATAGATGCCGTTCGGTAAAGACAAAAGTATGGAGGTACACTGCCATCTTTACAAAGTAGTATTATACTATTCATTCTTTTTCGGTTCATTCATTCAAAAACGTTTGGTTATCAAACGTTTTGTTACGCATGTTGATTTCATTCATACACATATTTTTTTGTTGCGTCACTTGCGTCAGTCAATTTGATTTTAGATGAATGGGATATGGTGGGTTAGGTTAGGGTTAGCTTGTAATCATAACACCGCCAAGCGAGCGAAGCGAGCGAGGCGCGACTCTTTCAGCTCAAAAAATTAAAAAATGTGTATGAATGAAATCAACATGCGTAACAAAACGTTTGATAATGCCAGTGAACGTAATCTATAGCTGTCAAAATACGTCTGACACCTCCATAATACTCGAAAATAATACAAATTTATTTATTTTTTTCCAAAAAAACTATATTGTCCCGCAACTTGAAACTTCGCACAGTGACTCTAAATACTGTTATCTAATTGCAAAAACATCAGGGGCATCGAACTCGACGGGTCATATTCTATATTTTTACCGTGTTAATATCAGTGATAAAAATTTCAGCTCTCTAGCTAACCGTCAAGTCAAGGTATAAGACAGGCTGGCGAAACTCAGTACTGCAAAAAATATATATGGACTTTACGCTAATTTTAATGGCAACATGTTTTGTCTCTTACTTCCTGTCTAACCTTCCTTGTCTCGCCCTGCTGTTAGACAAAATGGTGACGGGCAGTCTTGAATATTTGTAAACAACGCGTAGTTTTAGTGTGAGTTTTAGCTAATTTTACTGCACGTCACGTGCGTATTTAGTGTTTTCGGAGTCTACCCATATAACTAAGTGCATACCGGTTTATTATAATTTACGTGCATAACAGCAAAATGCATTACAAAACCTGTGAAATATGTGGGATAAAATCGGGTAGGAAATCTAATCAAAAGCGTGTATTCCTGGCTCAATTCCCACTAGATGAGAAGCGGTAAGTAGTTTTTCATGTTATTATATTGATGTTAAGTAATTAGAAAGAAGTTCTGGTCTCTTTAATACTTTGCCTTATAATTCATAACCAAAAATCATGTGCGCCATAGGGATGTTCTTACTACGTACCAAATTATCGATAAAAAATTTTTTTTCGTAAATTTGGGTATAAAATGTAAATGAGATATTTGCGGCTGCATTTGTTTAATTCATTATTAGATTGTTCATGTTAAAGAAGTTTTATTATTTTAATCATAACAGTAACGGGGCGACCGAGTCTGAATTCATACTACAGTAGACAGTAATCTCTATTTATTTATTATTTCAGATTATGAATGCCTTCGCTCACAGAACAGTGCAAAAACGTGTGTCGATCGATCAGCTAACAACATCTGAAGACTCCGCCTAGAATACCAGATTAGAAAATGACAAAAAAAATAATTCTTACATTGTAAACGTAACTTTATTCGTTTTTGTTATGATATAAATTGTATAATAATAATTATAATTATTAGGTAGGTATTTGAATTTTGAATAATACTCAATATTTCCAAACTAAGTAAAGAGATTTTTATTTTCCTTTTGTATGTTAAAGAAAACCTGTCTGCAAGGTACCCACGCCACGCTTTTTTTAATCGATATCGATACATTCTGTACTGTAACGTACCACATCTCTAGTATGAAGTGTGAATTGACTGTCAAAAACAAGTCAAAAAGCTTGTATGAAGTCCCGACTCTTAAAACGTAGTGATTATATACTCTTTGGACTGCAAGAAAGCCCAACACCACATCCACATGAACTCTAGGTGTTACGTCAATCTTTGATCGGGATGCTTGCAATGAGTTACAATCGGTCATTACTGTAAACTGTCAAGCTTGCAAAAAAAATGACGGAAGTGTTTTATTCCATTTTATTTATTTACGGTCATGGTGTAACGAACGCCGTACGTACAATTTCGTCTCTACATTATAAAAAGAAATTTGATAAAAACCGGAAGGAGCGTCTAAAACTGTAAAATTCAAACGTTGACTTTGATCATTATTACGTGGCAATGAATGAATGAATGAATGAATGAATGAATGAATGATTTATTTCTCTCAAAAATCTTAAGTGTACAATATAACTATGTATTATAACAAAGTGGGTGATTAAAATCTAAGATTATGAGAGACTGGTGACTGAACTAAGCATGAGCTTGTATCTCGGCACACCAGCCTCTCCCCGCGTGGATTTATATAATAATGTTAGAATTAAGTTAAATAACAATTATAGTAGGTAGTGGACTAGTAACTAGAGAAAAAAAATGTGTGTGTGTGTATGTGTGTGTGTGTGTGTGTGTGTGTGTGAGCGCGTGTTGTGGATGAGTATAATTTGTAACTGCGTGAATTGTTGTTGTGGGGAATAACAGATGATGAATTAAATTTTTGGTCGAAGCATAAGTTCCGTGGAGTGATAATTTAGTTTCAGAAGAAAGTTTGTGACAATCTTTTTACAAGAGAACTTGGTAAGCTTGTGCAGTGCAAGTTGGCGGTTTAGATTATTGTAAAGGAAGGGACCAAGGAAGCAGTAAAACCGATTTGAAAATGCAGTGTTTAGGGAGCGGGAGATAATGCTAGGAGGGTAACGTGCGGAGCGAGAGGAATGGACGATATGTTTTTCATTACAGTGTTGCTTTAGAACTGTGTGTACAATAAAAAGCTGTCGAACCGTTAGGACGCCACAGAGTTGGTAAAGGTCTTCAGTGGGAAATAGGATGGGTTTGAACATACAGACTTTTAATAGTGCTCTCTGAGCGCGTTCGAGAGTGAGAAGATGGGTTTTGGGTGCTCCACCCCAAGTCGTGATGCCGTAAGTGAGAATTGACTGACAGAGTGCGATGTAAACCATTTTGACAGTATGAGGTTCCGCGACATGGCGCAACTTTTTGAAAACAAACATGAGTTTACGAACTCTGCCAGCAGTGGCTTTTAAGTGTGTCTGGAAGGAGAGCCTGCTATCTACGGTGACCCCTAGATATTTGATCGCACTTGAACGAGCCAAGGCAGAACAGGAACAGGGGAGAGGTGGGACAGAGGAGGAATGAGAGTAGGCAGTGATAGAGTAAGGAATTGAATTATTAGGAGGGGAATGAATGGAGAATGTTAGGTAGGAGGTTTTGGACGTATTCAGGGTTAACAAGTTAGAGCGCAACCAGTCACACACTTGGTCCAGTCCCATCTGTGCGTGGTCAAAAACAGATTTCCATGAGTTGGCGGAAAACAGTAGAGCGGTGTCATCCGCATAGGAAACTATTTTGCAGTTAGAGAGACCAAGAGAACAGAGGTCATTGATATAGACTAGAAAAAGTGTGGGACCCAGTATGCTGCCCTGTGGAACTCCATAGTGTACAGGCAGATAAGAGCTAGAGTACCCATCAATAGTGACGCACTGGGTACGGTCACTGAGGTAACTTTGGAACAGTGCTAATTGTGTACTCCGAACGCCCATATTTTCTAGCCGTCGAAGCAGGATGTGAGAGATACCGTGTCGAACGCCTTAGCGAGATCGAGGAAGATGCCGACACACTTCCTGCCACTATCCAAGTCACCCACTACATGGTCGACAAGGGAATGGATTGCGTCTGTAGCCGATTTATGAGAACGAAAACCGAATTGGTTGGGGGATAATAGTGATTTGTCCTCTAAGTATTTTATTAGACGTTTGTTGATCAGGCGCTCGAGAATCTTGGACAGCGCAGGAAGTATTGATATTGGGCGATAGTCGTTCGGACGTCCACGATCACCAGCTTTAAATATGGGATGAACAACAGCTTTTTTAAAGGCTGAGGGAAAGACACCAGAACTCAAACTGACATTGCAGATGTGAGCGATAGATGGAGCTAGGGCCCTAGCATTTTGTTTTAGTAAGGAAGAGGATATGTTGTCCCAGCCCACCGCGCAGTTGTCTCTAAGGGATAGTATAATGGTTTCTATTTCTTCGGTGGAGGTGCTAAGAAGAACGAAGGAATGAAGAGGAGGAGAGGAGTTGGAGAAGTTGGATGATGGGAGCGGGTTGTAAGTAGTCAAGATATTTTCAGCAAGGGATCTACCAACATTTGAAAAGAACGAGTTAACGTAATTCGTTGAGTCTAATGGGGTATCTTTGCAGTGAAGGAGGTTACTCGGACTGGGAGATTTATTATTAAGGTTAGTGACATTTTTTATGGCTTCCCACAGTTTTTTTATATTGGTACCAGCATTGGTTAGGAGTGACTTTTCGTAATTCTCCTTTGTCTTTTTTAATAAGGAAGAACAGAAGTTACGGTATCTGCGATAAGTGGTACGTAAAGTATCGTTTTGAGGTTGCAGTTTTAACTTATTGTGCATGTGATCTCTATTGCGTATACACTTTAGAAGTCCTGGGGTAATCCAGGGCTTTACACATCTACTACGACGAGGTGAGGTGACCGAAAAGGAATGGGAAGCAATCGCTATTTGGATAGTTTTAATAAAGCTGTTGGTGGCGATCTCTGGGTCGTAAGAAGCTAGAATAGAAGAAAAGTCAGTACAGGATAGTGTCTTGGATAAGGCCTCATAGTTCACCCTGGTTAATTTTTTTGTGGGAGAAGGATAACGTGAATGAATATCGAGTGACAGAAATACAGAGCTGTGATCCGTAACAGTCGATTCGATAACCAAGGCAACGGCAGCGAGGGGTGATTTTAACATTATATGGTCGAGACAGGTTTTAGATGGAAATCTTGTAGGAAAACAATGAGCTTGAAGAAGACCGTGATGTGCTAATACGTTCAGGTAGCTCTCAGCATCAGTGTCAAGATTGTCTGACAATATGTCAATATTTAGATCTCCTATGATTATAATATTTTTACAGTTGTGTAGTGACTCGAGAAGTGAACCGAGAGAATTTATAAAGTTGGTCTTAAAACGGAAGGTAGACGGTCGGTAAACGCCTAGGATAGCAGTATCAGGGAAAGGTCTAATGAGTAAAGCACTAGCATCAACCAGCGTAGGCTCTTCTATTTTGGCTCCGGTTAGGTGATCACCGAGGTAGACTACGACACCGTCACTTTTGTTAATTGGATATCGGGACGGGTAGTAAGAGAAGCCATTTAAGGATGGAATTATTGGATTATTAGGTAGCCAGCATTCAGTGAGAATGATAATATCAGGGGGTATCGGAAAGCTGTTTAACAAAACTTCGAATTTAGAGAAGTTAGCCGACAGGCTGCGAATATTCTGCGTAAGTATCCGTAAAGGCTTGTCATATTTGGGTAGGTAATCAGAAATTTCGTGAGGGTAGCAGGTGAAAGAAGACGCAATAGAGACATTATCAATATTTTGAATTAAATGGGTATTAGGATCGAATTTGAATAGAGGAAATGGAGATGACTGTGATACTTCCGTCGACAGCAAGATGCGACAGACTGGAGTAAAGTAGAAGCAGAAATTTTTGGCTGAATGAAATCAAGGAGGCTTAACAAAGTAGCAAAATGATTAAGGAGCGCTAGGATCAGTAAATATGAATTCAAGTGAGTGTAAGAACAAGACCGAAGAGTGTTATAATTGTTTGTGGGTAGGAGAAGCATGGGACAAGTGCAGTGTCTGAGTGCAAGGTAATTGACAACTTGGGCGTTGTATGGTAGCAGAAAACGTGGAGTGCAAGCAGTGGTAGTAGTGAGCGTAACCAAAGAAGGATATGATATGGGAGTTTGTGTGATTGTGTATGTGAGTGAGTATGTATGGGTGTATGTGTGGGATGTGTTTATCATATACATTGAAAAGCATAGAATTAAAAACAGAATTAAAATATAAAGGCAAGAAAATTCTAGTTTTCTGATTGCAGACCAGTGAGTTGAGGGCCGACGAGTTGGTGGCCGGCAAGGGCAGTACTAGATGGTTGGGGGCCGGAGAGTTGACTCTCCGAAGTGATCACGAAGTACTTCGTGTTATCAGTCTTCCTCAGAAGTATTCGGCCATTGGAGGTCCAGCAGTATTTAAAGTTTTCATTCTTTGCGTACTCGCGGGCTAAGTAGAAAAGTCGACGGGAATGCGCTGTCAGGTGCTCAGCAATGTATATTGGTAGCTGCGAGCCACCCAGGGTGGAGGAGTTCAGCTTGCTGTTGGTGTTCTGCTTGTTATATGCCTTGAAGGCAGCGAGGACTTTGTTCTTAAGCAGGACCGAGTTTAGAGCACATACTAAGTTGATGCCCTCGGTTTTGGTTGGCAGCCGACGGATGTCGTATATGTCGGCAGAGGTCACCTGGACTGAAAGTTCCTCAAAGATACGTGTTACCAGGTTGACTAGATCGTCCTGAGTGGGATTTATTTTCGGGACACGTATGTTGCGCAGCTCCAAGGAGCTGGAGCGGGAGCGACGATCCATCTCTTCAGTGGCTGCTTCCACTTTAAGTAGCCGTTCCTGAAGCTGCTGGGCTTTATTTTGCTGCTGGCCCATTTGTTGTAGCAAATCGTCATACTTCACCGATAAGTACTCAATCGACTTCTCAGTATCACACTGGGAGGCAAGAATATCAGCATTTTGCCGCAAAATGTCCTGCATAGAGGAGTGTATGCCAGATAACTTTTCATCAGTTTCCTGTCTCCATATGGTTAGTGACTCAATGAATCTGTCTAATTTTGACTCCTGTTGGGGAGCACCACCGCACTCACATCTCCGCCTTTTTGAGCGCTGAGTTATAAGATTATCAGTCGGGCTGGTGCAGGGCATATCAATATTAAGATTAGGGGCAGATCCGTAATGTTCCCCTTGTTTCACTGGACTATGAATCATTGTACACACTCTCTAGGACTATTATAATAAAGATAAAAGGCAAGTCGTAATTATTAATTTACGGTTGGTAGACAGATTGGGAACACCCCTAAATTTCTTGCTCGTGCGCAGGTAGGCGTAGCAGTAAAAGAGCCAATGCGACCTTGTATCTAGTGTGGGCGGGTCTCAATAAATAGGTTATTGCGAAAATATTTAGGTCACACTCACGCACAGTTGCCGTCCTTGTCTAGCGCGTTGCTTGAATGAGGTATCCTCGCGTTTCTGGGCGCCTAGTAGTTCTGAGCGTTTTCTAGTGCGGGCGGGTCTCAATAAATAGGTTCTTGCGAAGGCTATATAGGTCACACTCACGCACTGATGCCGTCCTTGTCTTGCGCACTGATTAAATGAGATATCCTCGCGTTTCTTGGCGCCTGGTAGTTTCGAGCAATTAATCTTACAAAATTATTCAATTTTTGGGTTTTTATTTATTAATGTATATTTTAAAATTAACTAATATGGGGACGACTATGAACACGTCTAGTCCGCTAGACATCCAAGAGGGGAGAGCCTGGAATGGAAATCTATCTGGCACAGTATTTTATTTAATTCTCTATAATCTACACACATTCTATCTGAGCCGTCTTTCTTTTGGACTAAAAGTACAGGACTCGCAAATGGAAAGTCTTGGTCTAATAATATTAGTTTGCAAAAGCTCATTCTGTAAGGACGTCCGTAAGGACGCCTTGGAACTATTCGATTAAGATCAATGAGTCTTATTTCAATCTCACCAGTATTTGCACGTCCTCATGAAGTACTATCAACAAATGACGTTTCGTATTTCTTTAATTCATTAACTAAATTGGCATGATACCCATCACTGACATCCGTATTAGTATCATTAAAATTCCAAACTTATTTTCCAATGTCACATACATTAACAAAAAGTGACTTTTTGCACTAAAGCCATCATTAGAAATTTCAACAGTAAAACCTTGTAAACAAATCTCTACCAATCATAATTCCATAATTTTATAAATATCATCAAAAATAACATGAAAAAGTAGCTCGACCATGCTATCGTTAATAAAAACTTCAGATAAAATCTGACAAGTGCTACTTAAACACATCAGCATTACCAATGCCCACCAACGTTACCAAAGACCATGAACGTTTGCCTCCAAATTTATTTGCTAAAGTTTCCTTCATCAAAGAACATTCGGAACCAGATTCAAAATAAAAATCAAACGACTGACCAAGATGTGTGAGGTGAGACGATGCGGCTCATTTTCACAGTTCCCTTCTGGACTTGCATCACTTTGCACTTGCGACTCTATTGCACTTTGCTCTCGCGGCGCGAATCCCACTTCTGATGTCGGAGCGAGCGGCACACGGACGTCATCAGAGGGGTTCTCCATATCAGTAGACTTGTGGGCGGAAAGTTAAACACGCGAGGCAAATATGTACTTACGAAAGATAATAATAATTCAAAATAACTTAACACGAATTCAATAACTAAATAAGTTCGAACACTGTAGTTAGCTGTTACGTCGACTGTTATAAAAGTCCACTGTTAAAACTACGAACTTAGATTTGACAATTAATTAGATTAACAAAGGGAACGATCAACGAATCCGTGGGTCGCGTTCGATCTGCGCTCCGGTCAGAATAGTTCTCCCGCTCAGTACACTTACTCAAGCTTTCTGGGCTTGTAACATAAACAATTTCAAGACAAAACCAACCGACCCACGGCTACGTTCGGCAACAAAAACCATTGTGTCACCTTTGTTCCCATGGATCTACAATCACTGTCCGAGCGATAAGCTCGCTAACATAAACAAACGCACTTCTTTGAACCACGGAGATTAAAATTCCAAGTTATTATCGCCGGCGCCAGTTCGCGCCGACATATATATTAGGGTATTGCGAAATATCTATGAGAGGTATTGCGAAATATGTATAAATGGTATTACGAAATGTGTATGAGTGGTATTGAAAGTACTCGTCAAGACGGATCAAACGAGTCCAAACTCGGGGTTATGTCGTTTAATTACTGGGTTCCTATGGCCTTCTTCCAACTCCATCATCAGACCCTGGTTACCATCTGGCACCAAAGTACACAGAAACACACGTCAAACTTATAACACGCCTCTTTTTGGGTCGAGAAAAAAATATAGCCCGATAGCAATAAACATTAAGTATGACGTGCGAAGCCAACTAGTGAATTATACCTATAAATGAACTATTCAATGAGACCATTCCAATGAGCCCAAACACGATACATCTGCTGTGATTTGACGAGGAGTTGAGTATACTGCAGGTTCCAGATGATGCTGCAGCATCAGATCAAGTTTACCATATTCTTGCAATATCATGACAGTTACAGTATACCAAATTTCAAATCGTTCTAACCAGTGGAAGTTGTTCATTTCCCTTTATCAAATAGAAAAGAGCTG
This sequence comes from Endotricha flammealis, assembly GCA_905163395.2. Taxonomy (NCBI): domain Eukaryota; kingdom Metazoa; phylum Arthropoda; class Insecta; order Lepidoptera; family Pyralidae; genus Endotricha; species Endotricha flammealis. The sequence continues at coordinate 6,662 of LR990881.1, read as the reverse complement.
GTGATCTTCAAACGGCTGAACACTCCCGCATAGGTCACCTTTCAAACAAAAAAAACAGCATCAAAATCGGACCAACCGTTTAGTTGCAACGATGCCACAAACAGATCCACAGACACACAGATGCACACGTCAAACTTATAACACCCCTCTTTTTGCGTCGGGGGTTAAAAATACGGGTATCTGCTGGCAACCAAACCGACTCATAGGTGAGCCTGCACATATCCTGTTAACTAATGGGATAAAGTTGTGTTTATGAATGTCTCTTACAGTCAGTTTCTGTAATGCATTTTTCTTTATTCCACGTTAAGTCAAGCTCCCTTTTATTTCTTCTTTAGTTTGAGAGTGACAGACATAAATACAACAGTACCATTAAAAATGGTTTGAGCAATTCACCGTGATAACAATAGTGCAAATAATTAAGAAAGGGGCAGAGACATACTGTTATTCACAAATTAGACAATCATTCATACATCATTTGAGCGAAAGATAACGCGCGTTATCATTCGTGTAATTTCGACACTGTCGTCAATTCGTCACAGTGACTAGTTCAACAAATACTAATTTAATAATAAAATTTTACGATAATATTTGCAAGTTACCATTGGTGCAATAATAGTTATATCGAACAATGTAAAGGCTTTTTACGACAGTGAAAATTGTTTGTATTCTATGTGGATAAGATAAGAATTGCAATAAAGAAGGAAGGAAGGAAGGAAGGAAGGAAGGAAGGAAGGAAGGAAGGAAGGAAGGAAGGAAGGAAGGAAGGAAGGAAGGAAGGAAGGAAGGAAGGAAGGAAGGAAGGAAGGAAGGAAGGAAGGAAGGAAGGAAGGAAGGAAGGAAGGAAGGAAGGAAGGAAGGAAGGAAGGAAGGAAGGAAGGAAGGAAGGAAGGAAGGAAGGAAGGAAGGAAGGAAGGAAGGAAGGAAGGAAGTTAGGGTTAGGGTTAGGGTTAGGGTTAGGGTTAGGGTTAGGGTTAGGGTTAGGGTTAGGGTTAGGGTTAGGGTTAGGTTAGGTTAGGTTAGGTTAGGTTAGGTTAGGTTAGGTTAGGTTAGGTTAGGTTAGGTTAGGTTAGGTTAGGTTAGGTTAGGTTAGGTTAGGTTAGGTTAGGTTAGGTTAGGTTAGGTTAGGTTAGGTTAGGTTAGGTTAGGTTAGGTTAGGTTAGGTTAGGTTAGGTTAGGTTAGGTTAGGTTAGGTTAGGTTAGGTTAGGTTAGGTTAGGTTAGGTTAGGTTAGGTTAGGTTAGGTTAGGTTAGGTTAGGTTAGGTTAGGTTAGGTTAGGTTAGGTTAGGTTAGGTTAGGTTAGGTTAGGTTAGGTTAGGTTAGGTTAGGTTAGGTTAGGTTAGGTTAGGTTAGGTTAGGTTAGGTTAGGTTAGGTTAGGTTAGGTTAGGTTAGGTTAGGTTAGGTTAGGTTAGGTTAGGTTAGGTTAGGTTAGGTTAGGTTAGGTTAGGTTAGGTTAGGTTAGGTTAGGTTAGGTTAGGTTAGGTTAGTTAGGTTAGGTTAGGTTAGGTTAGGTTAGGTTAGGTTAGGTTAGGTTAGGTTAGGTTAGGTTAGGTTAGGTTAGGTTAGGTTAGGTTAGGTTAGGTTAGGTTAGGTTAGGTTAGGTTAGGTTAGGTTAGGTTAGGTTAGGTTAGGTTAGGTTAGGTTAGGTTAGGTTAGGTTAGGTTAGGTTAGGTTAGGTTAGGTTAGGTTAGGTTAGGTTAGGTTAGGTTAGGTTAGGTTAGGTTAGGTTAGGTTAGGTTAGGTTAGGTTAGGTTAGGTTAGGTTAGGTTAGGTTAGGTTAGGTTAGGTTAGGTTAGGTTAGGTTAGGTTAGGTTAGGTTAGGTTAGGTTAGGTTAGGTTAGGTTAGGTTAGGTTAGGTTAGGTTAGGTTAGGTTAGGTTAGGTTAGGTTAGGTTAGGTTAGGTTAGGTAGGTTAGGTTAGGTTAGGTTAGGTTAGGTTAGGTTAGGTTAGGTTAGGTTAGGTTAGGTTAGGTTAGGTTAGGTTAGGTTAGGTTAGGTTAGGTTAGGTTAGGTTAGGTTAGGTTAGGTTAGGTTAGGTTAGGTTAGGTTAGGTTAGGTTAGGTTAGGTTAGGTTAGGTTAGGTTAGGTTAGGTTAGGTTAGGTTAGGTTAGGTTAGGTTAGGTTAGGTTAGGTTAGGTTAGGTTAGGTTAGGTTAGGTTAGGTTAGGTTAGGTTAGGTTAGGTTAGGTTAGGTTAGGTTAGGTTAGGTTAGGTTAGGTTAGGTTAGGTTAGGTTAGGTTAGGTTAGGTTAGGTTAGGTTAGGTTAGGTTAGGTTAGGTTAGGTTAGGTTAGGTTAGGTTAGGTTAGGTTAGGTTAGGTTAGGTTAGGTTAGGTTAGGTTAGGTTAGGTTAGGTTAGGTTAGGTTAGGTTAGGTTAGGTTAGGTTAGGTTAGGTTAGGTTAGGTTAGGTTAGGTTAGGTTAGGTTAGGTTAGGTTAGGTTAGGTTAGGTTAGGTTAGGTTAGGTTAGGTTAGGTTAGGTAGGTTTTTTTTTTTTTTTTTTTTTTTTTTATCTTGGCACAATTTTGTTTGTTTTTAGTTATAATTTTTTACTATGTATGAGTGAATTAGAATTATATTTTCTGTTGTATTGTGGTGTTCCTGCGATTGGATACAGGATAAAGAGTTTTATTATTTACGTGTTGAGTTGTTTTAAACTGTTTACGATGGTTTTTATGTGTTTAGTAAATGTCTCTGCGGAGACCTCGTCTTCGCAGAGGTTTATCATATTGTACGGGTCTATATTTTGGGTTATAGTTGTCATTTCGTGTGCGGTTCTCGTTTGCCCAAATTCCGGGCAGTGTCTTATCAGATGGTCTAGGCTTTGTTTGGATGTGCTGTCGCACGGGCACAGGTCAGTGTCAGTTATTTTAAAGCGCTTTAGGTACTCGCGGTGGTACCCGTGGTTCGTTATTATTTGTGTCATTTCGAAACTAGTTGGGACGCACGAGGTGAATTTGCACACCTCGTCCAAAGTGGGGAACAGTCCGTGTATGTAGTGGTGTTGCGATTCCGTCGTGTACATGCTTCTCCATTTCTCTTGTGTCGCTCTTTTTATTGCTCTTTTCGCGTACGAAATTGGGAAGATATTGTTCGCGACTGCCACTTTGGACGAGGCAGCCTGTTTTGCAACCAAATCAGCTTGCTCGTTGCCGTTGATTCCAGAGTGGGATTTGACCCAGATGAACTTTAAGATGGTGTTAGCGGAGGTTTTTAATTTGTGCATAATTGTGTGGATTGTATTGACTGTGGGGTCCGAGTTATTTCTATCCTGTAGTGCTTTAAGAGCTGATTGGCTGTCGGAAGCAATAGCAATGGAGGTTGGTGATGATGTCTGGGTAAGTTGCGGGTGGTCCTCGATCCACTTGAAAGCTGCTTCTATTGCCGCTAGTTCCGCCATGAAGACGGTCGCGGTCCTGCTCAGCTTTACTTTCTTTGTGATGGTTTGACCATTGGGCAAGTTGATGACAGCTCCAGCTCCGGTTTCTCCGTTTTCCTGTTTGCTGCCATCCGTATAAATAGTGATGGTCGCGTCGTTCGTTGCTTGGTCTATTTCATTTTGGGTGTAGGCTTCGCAAAAGGTTATTGTTTGACGGTGGGCAGGGTGTAGCTTTTGTTTTATGGCGGCTCTTTCTCTGAGTGTGATGTCATTCGGTAGGTCGGGGAACGTTTTAGTGGTTTTGACTCGATGGATTTGTTTGTATTCTTCAATGACTAGGTGCAGTGGAGTGAAGTTAGCTAGTGCAATGACCGTTATTCCAGGTGAAGTTCTGAATGCTCGAGTTACTTTAATTGCGAATTGGCGTTGGATAGACCATAGACTTTGTCTGATGTGTTTGTACTGCGTTGCGGAGCCCCAAATACCAGCTGCGTATGTGAACATCGGTTGAATGACGCTGTTATAGATGGTTGCCACATTCTGTGGGTGTACACCCCAGGTTGGTTTAATGAGGTTCGCTAATTTTTTATATAGTTTGTAGGCTTTATCAATAACGTATTTGCAGTGTGATGTAAAAGACAATCTGTCGTCGATGATGACACCTAAGAGTTTGATTTCGCGGGATAATGGGATAACGCTGCCTTGCATTTTTATGTTCGCTGTCTTGGCTTTATTAGTGAAGGCCATTGCTTGGGTCTTGAGTGGTCCGAATGTTAGTTTTGCCTTCTCACCCCAGTCTGAGATTATGTTTAGCCACTCGTTGGCGGTGTGCTCGATCGTGTCGACGTCCTTTCCCTCAACGAGAAGAAGAACATCGTCAGCGAAGGCTTGTATGCGGACGTTAGGTGGTAGTGGCGTTTCTAATAGGTCGTCGAGTATTATGTTCCAGAAGATTGGTCCGCACACAGAGCCCTGCACGCATCCTTTGGTAAGTGTCTTTTCCGCGGTAGAGTCGCCGTAATTTAGAATGGCGGTTCTGTTCTGTAAATAGTTAGTTATTAGGTTGTAAATATTTTTAGGGCATTTAATAGTCTGTAGTCGATGTAGTAGGAAAGGCCACCACGCATTGTCGAAAGCCGCTTTGATATCTAAAGAGACTGCTATTGTTTGCTGTTTACGGGATTTTGCCTGTTGTATGAAATCGATTGTGTGTTGCAGAGCGTCCGTTGTGGAACTTTGTTCTTTAAAACCATACTGTCGTTGATTATTGGTTCCTGTAGTTTCTAGGTGGTGTGTTAGTCGTTTAGTTATGAGTTTCTCTAGTAACTTCCCGAAGACTTTTATTAGACCAATGGGGCGGTATGCAGACATGTCGTCAGTGTTATCTTTGTTAGGTTTAGGTATTATGTGTACGAGGGATTTCTTCCAGGTCGTCGGGAAGTATCCTATCGCCAGACATTTGTTGAGGAGTTCTGTGAACTGCGTTGAGATCGCGTTGTAAACTTCCAGGCATATGTCCGCTGAGAGTTTGTCTAATCCGGGGGCCCTGTCCGCGCTCATTGTGGCCAGCCCGTCTCCAACTTCTTCTTTGGTAAAAGGGACGTCATCGGGGGTGTCTATTTGTCTGGTCTGTGCATTTCGTCTAATTTCTTGTTGTTCGGTAGTATCATTAGTGTTGTCGTCGTCGGGATAAAAGTGGTTTAGTAGAGCTTCTGCTGTATTTTGGGTGTTGGATGTGTGACTAGAGTTGATCTTCATCGTTTGCGGTGGTCTCCTTTGGGTCGTAGTTTTGATTATTTTGTTCGTAATCGCCCATACGTCTTCCTTGCCTTGGGTCTTGCAGAATTCCCTAAAATGTTCAGTGGAGGTTTTGGATAGCGCCTTAGCGTATTCTGTTTTTAATTCTGTGTATGTTTTTATAGCTTCTGCTAGTGGTCTTTTGGCTTTCTTTAGGTCGTGTAGTCGGTGATGAGCCTTAATGGTTGCTTTTTTCATTCTCTCCAATTCGTCAGTCCACCATGGGTTGTAAGTATGTCCGGGCTTTCTTTTATGCAGCACCTCATCGCAAGCCTCCAGCACCGCTTGCGTGAGGTCCTCCACAATGTAATCGATTTCAGATTGATCAGCAGTTTCTATTTTCTGAGTGCAGATTTTACATGTTGCGAGTTTAGAGTTGAGTGCGTCTCGCAGTATTTCAAGGCTTAATTTGTTGGTGTCATATTTTCGGGTAGTTGTAGTTTTAGGGTGTTGTATCTTTCCAGGGAGGTTGATTTCAAATTCGATTGCATTGTGGTCTGACGTGGGGCAAGCGTCCATGTTGACTTTCCAGTTGGTTACGGCGAATGTTATATGCTCAGATGCTAGGGTGATATCTACGATGGAAGAACAAGGGTTTCCATACCGAATTGCCTCAAAAGTTGGAGTGCTGCCTTCATTGGCTATAGTTAGATCGTGTGCAATGGTGAGGTCATAGATGGCCTCACCGCGTTCGTCAATAGTGCCCTCGTTCCAGGCGGAGTGCTTTCCGTTTAGGTCACCTCCTACGATTCTGAGTGAGCCCTTTGTTGCGTGAAGAAGGTGGTCTAGTCGGTCCATGGTATTTTTAGTGTCTTCGTCTGGTTCGATGTAAACAGAGGCTATGAACAGTTCCCTATGTCCGATTTTTGTTTGCACCACCGCAAGGTTGGTGTTTGAATATTGAGTCATGCCGAGTGCCGAGATGTTGCTTTTAATGAAGATGGCCGCTTTTACACGGTCGTTTTTATTATTATTTTGAAACTGGAATATATTCAGGCCGGGGATCGACTTAATGGTGTGTTGTCCACCTACGTAGGGTTCCGTTATTAGGGCTATATCGTAATCATGTTTAATGAAGTACTGTAGAAACTCCTGCTGTGCATTGTAACCTCGATTGAGGTTGCATTGCAGAAAGCGCGGCATATTTTTTATAGATTGTTTGTTCGTCGGGGGGGAAGTCCGAACGGTCCGAAGTCCGTGGCCTCCTCTGCTCTGCACCTGGCAGCTCCTACTTTCGGGCAGAGTGGGCTAGTGGCTCGGTGATTTGCTTCGGTGGTGGTGGTGCCGCTCCTGGTGCAGTTGAAGCACTTAGTTTTAGTGGCGTCTGTTTTGTGGGGGCAGTCGAAGGCGGTGTGCCCTACGTTCGCGCAGTGGCCGCAGTTCTGCGTCTCGGAGGTACACTTGCTGCGCGTGTGTCCGAAGCGCAGGCAGTTGTGGCACTGTACAAAACGGGAGAAGTTCTCGATGTGGACTCGCTGGAAGTCGACCGCCAG
>LR990880.1:9800493-9808194 GCA_905163395.2 Endotricha flammealis | reverse complement strand
ATATTAAAAATTTCAAATATCTACCTGTTTTAGAGTCCGTCAGCCCTCAGGAACGTCGGGAACGTGTTCCCCTCTCGTCTCTTGTCCGGTAGGGACAAGAAAATTGAATAAAAACGCCCATCCTAAAAATTTTTGAAGGAAACCGAGGTTACCTAACCAATTGCAATCTCCATACTAAATTCTCAGACACAATTTTAAAGTCGCAGATACTTACCGTTTAATTGATTTGTTGCCTTCCAGATATTGCTCTTAAAGCATCTCCTTGCCCCCCCGTGGATTCCCCACCGTTTTCCCACCTGTAATAACAATTTAAGACGTAAACATTAAAATTTCATATTAAAAATTTATTAAAACTTCAAAGTCAAATATCTACCTGTTTTAGAGTCCGTCAGCCCTCAGGAACGTCGGGAACGTGTTCCCCTCTCGTCTCTTGTCCGGTAGGGACAAGAAAATTGAATAAAAACGCCCATCCTAAAAATTTTTGAAGGAAACCGAGGTTACCTAACCAATTGCAATCTCCATACTAAATTCTCAGACACAATTTTAAAGTCGCAGATACTTACCCTTTAGTTGATTTGTTGCCTTCCAGATATTGCTCTTAAAGCATCTCCTTGCCCCCCCGTGGATTCCCCACCGTTTTCCCACCTGTAATAACAATTTAAGACGTAAACATTAAAATTTCATATTAAAAATTTATTAAAACTTCAAAGTCAAATATCTACCTGTTTTAGAGTCCGTCAGCCCTCAGGAACGTCGGGAACGTGTTCCCCTCTCGTCTCTTGTCCGGTAGGGACAAGAAAATTGAATAAAAACGCCCATCCTAAAAATTTTTTGAAGGAAACCGAGGTTACCTAACCAATTGCAATCTCCATACTAAATTCTCAGACACAATTTTAAAGTCGCAGATACTTACCGTTTAATTGATTTGTTGCCTTCCAGATATTGCTCTTAAAGCATCTCCTTGCCCCCCCGTGGATTCCCCACCGTTTTCCCACCTGTAATAACAATTTAAGACGTAAACATTAAAATTTCATATTAAAAATTTCAAATATCTACCTGTTTTAGAGTCCGTCAGCCCTCAGGAACGTCGGGAACGTGTTCCCCTCTCGTCTCTTGTCCGGTAGGGACAAGAAAATTGAATAAAAACGCCCATCCTAAAATTTTTGAAGGAAACCGAGGTTACCTAACCAATTGCAATCTCCATACTAAATTCTCAGACACAATTTTAAAGTCGCAGATACTTACCGTTTAATTGATTTGTTGCCTTCCAGATATTGCTCTTAAAGCATCTCCTTGCCCCCCCGTGGATTCCCCACCGTTTTCCCACCTGTAATAACAATTTAAGACGTAAACATTAAAATTTCATATTAAAAATTTCAAATATCTACCTGTTTTAGAGTCCGTCAGCCCTCAGGAACGTCGGGAACGTGTTCCCCTCTCGTCTCTTGTCCGGTAGGGACAAGAAAATTGAATAAAAACGCCCATCCTAAAAATTTTTGAAGGAAACCGAGGTTACCTAACCAATTGCAATCTCCATACTAAATTCTCAGACACAATTTTAAAGTCGCAGATACTTACCGTTTAATTGATTTGTTGCCTTCCAGATATTGCTCTTAAAGCATCTCCTTGCCCCCCCGTGGATTCCCCACCGTTTTCCCACCTGTAATAACAATTTAAGACGTAAACATTAAAATTTCATATTAAAAATTTCAAATATCTACCTGTTTTAGAGTCCGTCAGCCCTCAGGAACGTCGGGAACGTGTTCCCCTCTCGTCTCTTGTCCGGTAGGGACAAGAAAATTGAATAAAAACGCCCATCCTAAAAATTTTTGAAGGAAACCGAGGTTACCTAACCAATTGCAATCTCCATACTAAATTCTCAGACACAATTTTAAAGTCGCAGATACTTACCGTTTAATTGATTTGTTGCCTTCCAGATATTGCTCTTAAAGCATCTCCTTGCCCCCCCGTGGATTCCCCACCGTTTTCCCACCTGTAATAACAATTTAAGACGTAAACATTAAAATTTCATATTAAAAATTTCAAATATCTACCTGTTTTAGAGTCCGTCAGCCCTCAGGAACGTCGGGAACGTGTTCCCCTCTCGTCTCTTGTCCGGTAGGGACAAGAAAATTGAATAAAAACGCCCATCCTAAAAATTTTTGAAGGAAACCGAGGTTACCTAACCAATTGCAATCTCCATACTAAATTCTCAGACACAATTTTAAAGTCGCAGATACTTACCGTTTAATTGATTTGTTGCCTTCCAGATATTGCTCTTAAAGCATCTCCTTGCCCCCCCCGTGGATTCCCCACCGTTTTCCCACCTGTAATAACAATTTAAGACGTAAACATTAAAATTTCATATTAAAAATTTATTAAAACTTCAAAGTCAAATATCTACCTGTTTTAGAGTCCGTCAGCCCTCAGGAACGTCGGGAACGTGTTCCCCTCTCGTCTCTTGTCCGGTAGGGACAAGAAAATTGAATAAAAACGCCCATCCTAAAAATTTTTGAAGGAAACCGAGGTTACCTAACCAATTGCAATCTCCATACTAAATTCTCAGACACAATTTTAAAGTCGCAGATACTTACCGTTTAATTGATTTGTTGCCTTCCAGATATTGCTCTTAAAGCATCTCCTTGCCCCCCCGTGGATTCCCCACCGTTTTCCCACCTGTAATAACAATTTAAGACGTAAACATTAAAATTTCATATTAAAAATTTATTAAAACTTCAAAGTCAAATATCTACCTGTTTTAGAGTCCGTCAGCCCTCAGGAACGTCGGGAACGTGTTCCCCTCTCGTCTCTTGTCCGGTAGGGACAAGAAAATTGAATAAAAACGCCCATCCTAAAAATTTTTGAAGGAAACCGAGGTTACCTAACCAATTGCAATCTCCATACTAAATTCTCAGACACAATTTTAAAGTCGCAGATACTTACCGTTTAATTGATTTGTTGCCTTCCAGATATTGCTCTTAAAGCATCTCCTTGCCCCCCCGTGGATTCCCCACCGTTTTCCCACCTGTAATAACAATTTAAGACGTAAACATTAAAATTTCATATTAAAAATTTATTAAAACTTCAAAGTCAAATATCTACCTGTTTTAGAGTCCGTCAGCCCTCAGGAACGTCGGGAACGTGTTCCCCTCTCGTCTCTTGTCCGGTAGGGACAAGAAAATTGAATAAAAACGCCCATCCTAAAAATTTTTGAAGGAAACCGAGGTTACCTAACCAATTGCAATCTCCATACTAAATTCTCAGACACAATTTTAAAGTCGCAGATACTTACCGTTTAATTGATTTGTTGCCTTCCAGATATTGCTCTTAAAGCATCTCCTTGCCCCCCCGTGGATTCCCCACCGTTTTCCCACCTGTAATAACAATTTAAGACGTAAACATTAAAATTTCATATTAAAAATTTCAAATATCTACCTGTTTTAGAGTCCGTCAGCCCTCAGGAACGTCGGGAACGTGTTCCCCTCTCGTCTCTTGTCCGGTAGGGACAAGAAAATTGAAAAATCCCACCCTCCCTCCCAGTGGTCAAGCACTAAGGTGCCGAAGTACGGCAATACCCTAGCGAGAGCGCCACCTCACTCTCTGATATACTTACGCCTCGGAAAGTTGTTTTGTGGACTTGTTTACCGTCTTTTTGACCAGTTTAGCTCCGAAGACTACCATTTAACTTTACCCCGATTCTTCTTCTTCTCCTGGACTTTCACGTGTATTAACTTATAATTATTGCTACATTTTGCCGATCTGGCCTTCAGCAATTTATCACTTGCTCCACCAACCTTCCTTCTCGTCTTCAGCACCTGAAATAGAAAAAAAAGAACACATTAGTTAATTTGATAAAACATCGCAATGATAAAACACTCACCTATAAAAACTCGAAGAGCGAGTGCTGCCGCAGCTGCTGCTGCAACCGCCGCTCCTTTAGCCGCAGATACACCCCCTGAAAAAGAAACCGTAGAATTAGGGGCAATGCCTAAACCACAGCGGGTGCCGTTTGCGCCAAAACTTAGAATCATCATTAGCCCCAATTCCTCCATCACTGAAAGCAATGCGCCCGTTGCCGATGTGGCAGAAACAGACGCTCAGCTGCCAGGGCCCTCTGAGGTCTGCGAAACACCGAAGACTCGGTCTTCTGATGCCTCCAAAGTCAACCTGCTTCCACCAGGAACTCCGAGGGCATTGGTCGCAAAGGCGTCGAGCACCTACCGGGAGGCGCTCCGTGCACTGGAACAACCTGGAAATATAGTGAACAATAAAAAGGTCCTGAAGCACTGCCTTGAGGAGCTGTATGATATTGCTGTACGTCTCAGTGACTACAAAGATTGTGAATTGCCGAAGACCGTTGATGACATGCCTAGCAATTCCGTACTCCCGGATACTAGTCCAAACAACTCGATTGCCGTTATTGTACGTGACGCAATCAGGGAGGAGTTGTCCAAAAATAGACACCTAACGGAAACTACTAACCAGGCTCTCAGCGACATCCAAACTCAGTTGAAGACCTTAGGAGCGGTGATCAGCCAACCGCCACCACCATGTCGTGGACACCAAGAACTCAACACATTGGAGAGTCAGCCTGCAATAAGTAAAAATAACGAGGAAACAAATAACCGTCCAAGCTACAGGGACGCGCTCATGAGACCACGCTACCCAATAATGGTGGAGTCTATAGATCCGCAGCACTCCGGCCACGAAGTGGTTAAAAATATTAAAGAAAAGGTCGACGTCGTACAGTTGGGCATCGGGATCAATGGTATGCGGACCACCCGCAATCAGAAAGTCGTGATAAACTGCGACACTGAGAAGGATCGCACACGGCTTTCTGAGGCAATTAAAACTGCCGGTCGGCTCACAGTATCGCAGCCCGCGGTTCGCAGACCGCTGCTCAAACTGGTAGGAGTTGCACCAGATCTGAGTGATGCAAAATTAGAGGAAGCACTTGTGAAGCAAAACTCGAAACTTCTGCCTGACACCACCACCGAAAAAGCTCACGTTAAGGTTTTGCGCAGAACGAAAGGCCGAAATGACTCGAGGAATAACGTCATCGTCGAGGTCAGCCCTTACATATGGCGCAGCTTCAAAGGCCAGGAACTCAGAGTTGGCTACCAGATTGTACCAGCGATGGACCACTCCCCCGTCAAACAGTGCTTTAACTGCCTGGGATTTGGCCACATCGCCCGAGACTGCAATATGCGCAGGCGCGCACGACACTCGTGCCTGCACAGAACGCAGCGCAGACCCCAGCTGCATTAACTGCAGGATCACAGGCCACAGCAGTTTCGCGCATCCCGCCTTCAGCTCCTCGTGCCCGGAGTGGCAACGCTGGGACCGTTTAGCGCGGTCTGCGGTGACCTACTTTTGTTAAGATACAGTTGTCACGGAGACCTTCAACAGAAATTGTAAAACAACAGTAGGACAGGTCAATCTGGGTAGAGGGTTCGCTGCAACCAAGGAATGCTTTCAGGCGGCTGCCGAAAAACGCATCTCCATTATTCTCCTGCAGGAACCCTATATCGGGGCAAAGGCCCACGTCACAGCGCCCAACGTGAGAATAATACAGAAGTCCACCAGCGATCAGAATAACCCGGTCCGGGCGGCTATAGCAATTACGGATGCCAACATTGAAGTTGAGCAAAACCCGGACTTGGTTTTCGAATCGATGGTGGGCTGCATCCTCAAGGTGAACGGTACCAGAATCGGGTTCATTTCTTTGTACCTAGACAAGACCATTGACATACGGGATGACCTGTCCAAAATTGAGTACATTGTGACAAAACTTGACACTCCTAACCTAATTGTAGGCGGAGATTTAAACGCGGCCAGTACCTGGTGGGGATCAGACGTGGACGATCGGAGGGGACGAGAGTTCATGGATCTGACGTCTCAGCTCGATCTTCACGTCCTCAATGAAGGCAACACGCCGACGTTTTATATTCACAGAGGAGACAGGCTATACACAAGTATAATTGACGTCACGGTGTGTTCCAGTAGTCTCATTGAAAAGATTGGACACTGGCGGGTGGATCCAGGGGTAGTTACACTATCCGATCATCGCATGATCACTTTTTCTGTTGCGAACAGCACACAAACTACAACAAAAGAGAGTAGTTCAACACGAATTTTCAAAACAGAAAAAGCTGATTGGACCAAATTCAGACAAGAAGTTAAACATAGAGTCGAGCAGGAGAACATAACACCTGAAAAAGTACTGGAGATGACTACAGCGGAAGAGTTGGATGAGCTGATCTGTAACTACACCAGGATATTGACCGAAGCCAGTCGAGCTAGCATGCCCGTGAAGCAGAGTGGTGCCAAACCTAAAGCTGTGGTATGGTGGACGAAAGAATTAGCAGAAAAGAAGAAAGAAGTGCTCAGGTACAGAAGAAGAATACAGAACGCAAACCAAGCAAGGAAAACTGAGTTAGTCAACCAATACCAAAGGCTGAAGGCAGAGTACAAATCTCTGATACAGACTACCATCACTGCCAGCTGGAAGGAGTTCTGCAATACTGAGAAAAAGGAGACAGTGTGGCAGAGGTCGTACAGGGTTCTCAAGCTTTGTGAACGTCATGACACCGATACGCTACTACGAGCGTCCCCGAACAGCGATGTGCTGGATTCTGCAGGATCTGCGCAAATACTCGCCGACACCTTCTTTTCACCTGACGATCCTACGCAAGATGCAGAATACCATCGTGAAGTCAGAACAAAGACGGAGGGGCTTTTGTGCGAGATCAGTAGAGACTCCGAATACCCGAAAACCAGCCCACTGTTCACCCTAGAAGAAGTCAAGACTGTATATAGTCAGATGAACTCCAGCAAGTCTCCCGGGGAAGACGGACTCACCTCAGATATCTGCCTGAGGGGTCACCTAGTATTCCCAGAAATCCAGTTGGCCATCTATAACAGCTGCTTGCGGCTAGGACACTTTCCTACACCCTGGAAATCTGCAAGAATCAAGGTGATCCCGAAGCCGGGCAAGGATGACTACGCAACACCCAAGTCATACCGGCCTATCGGACTCTTGCCTGTGCTGAGCAAAGTCTGCGAAAAACTCCTTGCTACGAGGCTAACGTGGACACTTGGCAACGGAGAAAAACTGGACCTTCGTCAATATGGTTTCGTACCACAATGCAGCACTGAGGACGCTCTATACGATGCACTCACTACAGTCAAAGACGGAATAAAGGAAAAGAAGCTCGTGGCCATGATATCCTTAGACATCGAAGGTGCATTCGATAATTGCTGGTGGCCAGGCATCATCATGGAGCTACACAAAAAGAAGGTTGATGTGCAAACTATCAGAGTTATAACAAGCTACCTATCAAACAGGACCGTAGACCTTAGGTACATGGGCGAAACTGTGGTAAGGAAACCTAGCAGAGGATGCGTCCAGGGGTCGGTTCTCGGCCCCCTACTCTGGAACATACAGCTCGATCCTCTTCTGAAAACCGCGAGCTCCCTAAAAGCAGAGATCCAGGCTTATGCCGACGACATTTTGGTCGTAGCGGCGGCTGATTCCACTGAAAACCTCGAGGAAACAGTGAGGGAGGCGCTGGATCTGATTGAGGACTGGGGCAAGAAGGCCAAAATGAAATTTGCTGGTCACAAAACGCAGGCTATGCTGCTCACTAACCGCCTCAAGTACACAACACCCCAATTCAAACTGGGAGATCAGACGCTGAA